>CM043697.1:123938134-124358134 GCA_023935145.1 Bretschneidera sinensis | reverse complement strand
CATCATTTTGTTCTCCAATTATACCAAAATGAACTTTGTCTTCCACCATGGCCAAAAGAGAGAAGATGCTTTTGATCCACAAATTAAAGCCACAAATTATGCAAGAAGTGGACTCAACTTTAGACAACTTTTGGTCCACCACTAATTCAAGGCATAATTATTCAACAAATCTCCATCTTGACTTGAATTTGACAATAGTGAAAATAAAAGCTTCAACCTCTGCCAAACAACCCCGAAGGGTCTAATGCAAATGCTGTGTAACACCAACCAAGTCCATGCAGCGTGTGAACTTGGTAATGGGAAGAGATTTTGTCAGCATATCAGCTGGATTATTCAGAGTGCCAATCTTTCTTATAATAACATCACATTGAGCCACAATATCCTGAATAAAGTGATACTTCACATCTATATGTTTATTTCTCTCATGATGCATCTGATCCTTCGCCGAATGTATAGCACTCTGACTGTCACATTAAACTATAGTTTTATTTGTTTCCAAACTGAGTTCATTAAGTATACCTCTTAACCAAATAGCTTCTTTGGTAGCTTCTGTAACAATCATAAATTATGCCTCTGTAGTAGACAATGCAACTGTCGGCTGCAAGGTAGCTTTCCAACTGACTGCACAAGTCCCAATAGTAAATACATAACCTGTAATTGATCTTCTCCTGTCCAAATCACCTGCAAAATCTGAATCAACATATCCAGCTAGATTGTCAGAAGTTTTACCGAATTCCAAACAAGTAGTAGAAGTACCCTTCAAATATCTCAAAATCCACTTGACAGCTTGCCAATGAGTTTTTTCTGGACAGGACAAATATCTGCTAACTACACTGACAACATGTGAGATATCTAGTCGAGTGCAAACCATTGCATACATAATACTTCCCACTGCACTAGAATAAAGAACTCTAGACATATACATTATCTCTTCTTCTGACTGTGGTGACATGGATACTGATAATTTAAAGTGAGAAGCTAAAAGAGTACTCACAGGTTTAGTATCATGCATACCAAAACATTTCAGGACTTTCTCAATATATTTCTGTTGTGACAGAAATAATCTACATGCACATCTGTCTCTGTTGATCTCCATTTCCAAAATTTTCTTTGCTGCACCTAGGTCTTTCATCTCAAATTCATCATTTAGCTGAGATTTCAATCTATTAATTTCATATATATTCTTTGCTGCAATCAACACGTCATCAACATATAGCAACAAATATATGAAAGTACCATCATCAAGTCTTTGATAGTAGACACAACTATCATACTTGCATCTAGAAAATCCAATGCTCAACATAAAAAAGTCAAACCTTCGATACCATAGGCGTGGAGACTACTTGAGTCCATACAAGGATTTCTTTAGAAGACAAACATGATCTTCCTTGCCTTCAACTTCAAAACCTTCTGGTTGCTGTATATAGATTTGTTCATCAAGATCACCATGAAGAAAGGCTGTTTTCACATCAAGTTGCTCCAACTCCAAATTATGCATTGCAACTAAAGCAAGTAAGACACGAATAAAAGTATGTCTAACAACTGGAGAGAAAACATCATTAAAATCAACTCCCTCCACTTGGCTGTAGCCTTTCGCTACTAATCGTGCCTTATACTTGGTGTCTTCAACACCTGTGACTCCTTCCTTATTCTTAAATATCCATTTACACCCAATAATTTTCTTACCATTAGGTGATTTGACCAATTTCCAGGTGTCATTTTTCTTTAGATATTCCATCTCTTCATGCATCGCAACGAGTCATTTGTCTGAATCAGATGAACTGATGGCCTCAGAGTATGAGGTTGGATTGGTGACATCAATTGTTTCTGCAACATTTAATGCATAAGCCAACATATCTTCAAAACCATACCGTTGGGGTGGTTTTATCTGACTCATTTGTCTTCCACCAACTAGAGTGTGATGCTCAGCTTCATGGTGTGTCTCTCCACCTGGAGACGAACTTCCTGACCGAATAGGATTAGGATTTGCAGATGATGATGTATCAACCTCAAGCTCCACCTTCTCTTGTGCATTCTCCTTTCCTGTATCACACTGAACAGACAATTCTTTTCTAGGGTGAAGCATAGCAGATTCATCAAAAGTAACATCTCTGCTAATCATAAACTTATGCGTATCAGGACACCATAAGCGAAAACCCTTAACACCAGAAGCATAACCAAGAAAAATGCATTTCTTTGCCCTAGGCTTCAATTTTCCTTCATTCACATGAACATATGTAGGGCAACCAAATATTCTTAAGTTAGAGTAATCAGGAGGGCTACCTGACCATACCTCTTCAGGTGTCTTAAGTTCAAATGATCTATGAGGAGAGCGGTTCACCAAATGACATGCCAAATTGACTGTTTCTGCCCAAAATTCCTTGCCTAGACCTGCGTTAGAAAGCATACATCGAGCTCTTTCTAACAGTGTTCGATTCATCCTCTCTGCGACACCATTCTGCTGTGGTGTCTTTCTCACCGTCCGATGTCTGATAATGCCTTCATCTTTGCAGAATTGATTAAACTCTGAATTATAAAATTCAAGACCATTAACTGTTCTGAGTCTCTTGACTTTTTTCCCGGTCTGCTTCTCCAATAAGGTCTTCTATTGCTTGAAAATTCCAAATACCTCATTCTTGTGCCTAAGAAAATAGACCAAAGTCTTTCTAGAAAAATCATCAATAATCGTTATCAAGTATCTGGCTTCTCATTTGGAAATTTCACGAGAAGGCCCCCATAGATCAGAATGAATGTAATCAAGAGTACTTTTGGTTCTATGAATTGCAGTGTTGAAGCTGACTCTTTTCTGCTTTCCAAAGACACAATGCTCACAAAAATCCGGCTTCCCAATCTTTCTTTCAGGCAAAAGACCTCTTTTACTGAGTACAGCTAATCCCTGCTCACTCATATGCCCTAGGTGCATATGCCACAACTTGGTAGAGTCTGAATCTGATATGGATGAGGAAACTACTGCAGAGCCTGTAACTGTTGAACCCAATAAGGTGTATAGACTGCCAGACTTCTTTCATTTCATGAGAACAAGAGCACTACGGGAAATCTATATGTTCCCAGACTCAATCACAGATTTGCAGCCATTGGCATCTAGAATGCCCAAAGAAATAAGATTTTTCTTCAAATCAGGTACATGTCTGACATCAGTCAATGTCCTGACAACTCCATCATGCATCTTGATTTTTACTGTGCCTACACCAACAGTTTTGCAAGTGGCATTATTGCCCATTAGCACAACTCCACCTTCAACAGAATCATATGTGGAGAACCAATCTCTGTTGGGGCACATTTGATAAGAACATCCAGAATCAAGAATCCACTCGTCGTTGGATATGGGCTTGTTGGTTGCAAATAGAACATCATCACCTTTTTCTTCTGCTACATCAGCATCAGCTGTTTCTTCCTTCTGCTTACCCTTCTCATTTTGCCATTCATTCTTCTTTTTGTTCTGCAGCTTGTAGCATTCCGCTACGATGTGTCCCTTCTCCTTACAATAATTGCAAGTCAAATTTTTGTGCTTTCTTCTTGACTTTGATCTTCTTCTATTCTTGCCACCATCAAAGCCTCTGTCATTGGATCTGTCTCTTGTAACAAGACTAGAGTCCTGATCATCAGAGTTACTAGACAAAAGTTCATTATCTAATTTCTCCTTACTCATAAGGGAAGATATTACATCATCAAAATTTAATTCTTCCCTACCATAAATTATAGTGTCTCTAAAATTTTTGTATAAAAGTGGTAATGAACATAATAATAAGAAAGCTTGATCTTCAGACCCAATAATAACTTCAAGATTTTTCAAATCATTAATAATTGAGATAAACTCACTGATATGGGACTTGAGAGAGGAACCTTCCATCATGTGGAGACCATAAAGGTGTTGCTTCAAAACCAACCTGTTGGCTAAGGATTTAGTCAAGTACAGCTCCTCTAGCTTGGCCCATAAGGCTGCAGAAGTCTTCTCTGACAGAACTTGCTGTAAAACATCATTTAAAAGACTCAATTGGATTGTAGATAGAGCTTTGTCATCCAGGTCATCCCAATCTTCATCACTCATGCCGGTAGGCTTCTTGTCTTTCCCCAGTAGTGCTTTCTTCAAGCCATTTTGGGTTAGAATGGCTAACATACGAACTTGCCATAGACTGAAACTGTTGTTTCCATCAAACTTCTCAATACCAAACTTCATTGTTGACATCTCGATTGAACAAAATGATCATGAACAAAATTTTACTATTCACATAAATAGTAAACTCACAGAAAAACAGATAGAAATTTATCACCTGCAAGCTTTGATACCAGTTTGTTAGAATGGATCGTGATAGGATCGTAAGTTGATCGATTAATAACCACAAAACAATAAAGTAAGATAAAAATAGAGACAGTAAATTTATGTGGTTCAGCTTAAAGTCTACGTCCACGGGCAGAGACCAGTAGACAAATTTCACTATAGTAAGAGAATATATAAAGAGTGTTTACAAAATTGGCTTTAGCCAATACACACAATCTCACAATTTATCTCTTAACTTCTCTTTCACTTGATGATTCTTGATGTTACTTGATGATCAAATGCTTCACATTGGAATGCCTTTTATAGGCTCACAAAAGTTCCAAAGGACAAACATCAATGAATGCTCATCATTTTGTTCTCCAATTATACCAAAGTGAACTTTGTCTTCCACTTTGTCTTCCACCATGGCCAAAAGAGAGAAGATGCTTTTGACCCACAAATTATGCAAGAAGTGGACTCAACTTTAGACAACTTTTGGTCCACCACTAATTCAAAGCATAATTATTCAACAGATGCCATAAATTTAGGTAGAACTCTGTAAGATGTGTCCCAATCACCAAAAACTTTTTCTATCGCCTTTTGCTTCACATGCCATAACTTTTTATATTAAACAGTATAGTGAAATTTATTTTTTGCTCGTTCTTTCAATGCAGCAAGTGTGATTGAGCGCTCGGCCTTCACTTGACTTTCAATCTTATGTGATAACAATTTTGCATCTAGTTGCGCATGATCTTGACTCAATCTTGGGTAAACACAAGTATGAGGACCAATATATTGTGTTATCTCAAATAAATCATGGCCTTTTCGTTTGAATGCCCGAAGTTTCCACTTGCACCCATTTTCAATATGTCTTTTACACCCCAATGACCAAACATTTTTCTTAGTTTATGCAACTTCATATTATCGGTGCCTCTTAATGGAGTATAACTTTATTCCTCTTTGTAGATCACCCTTATCTCGAAAAATTAAACCTTTACACAGTTCATGATCATGGTTCCATGTAATATCTTGTGGAAATGGTGTTCATTCACTAGAAGCAGCATTATTCACTGAATCTATATTTGTGAAGAATGGCACATCTGGCTCACCTGGTTGAGTCTCTCTGCACGTATGCTCTGCTTTCGAGTCGACTTCTTTTGAGATTGCTGGCTTATGCAAAGATATATCAATTGGTTCTATGTCTATGCCAACCTCTCGATCTATATGATCATATTCTTCTTCCTCTTCAAGCAGTTCATTGTTCACATTCATACCTTCAAACTACCCTTTCAAATTGCACCATTTGTTGTACTGTAGTCAAATCCATAGTTGTATCCCCTTCATAATAACTAGTATTTATATCATTTGAAGGCCCATTCATAGTCCTAAATATGGATGAGTTGTTATGCATATTAGGTTAGGTGTTCGTATTGATGCTATCATGTTGCACTTGCTCTGAAAGCATGCAACCTTCTGCTTGATGAGTACTACCAGATGGAGGTGGACGATCAATGGGACAACTTGGAGAATGATTAAACAATGTGTTATGCTCTTGTACATGTAACTGTGTGAATGAATTTGATCTCACAAATTGGCTCCCAGGATCAACAGATTCAACAAAGGTCGATGCCACTTCCAAGTACAATTCAAAATTACTTATTGAAGGATGAAGGGATGGAATATCAAGCATAATCTCTACAGTACTATCATCTACAATAGGTAAGCTTTATGTAATTAACCATGGACGATTGAACTATTGTAGGATATCTACATACCAAATCTAATTGAGATATTTGTTTGTTGAACCCTATGATACGATACATCTCATCCAATAACTTGTCGAACTTGGTCTTCCACTTAACTTTAATAGCTCTCAAAGGAGGTCTTTCATAATATGGGCCATCCGATCCTTCATTTATGTAGCCTTCCTTTTTTATATGGTCTGCAATTAACTTGTCTGGAAACTTACATGTATATTCAGTGATTCTACAGCTGTAACAATACAGCATAATTAATTGAGCATTACATGATTAATTCTCAGACTTAATTTTTTTGAAATATTATCACCTACGAAAATCTATTGGTAAGGTGTATGTGCATAAGCTGGAGGAAAATACCATATGAAATTAAAATATCAGATCATGAAGCACCTAACAACCAATTGGTGAGACATCTTGAAGCATTCTTTTCCTTTCTAACACACCGGCAGAAAACACTCTCTCTGACAGATACAAAGCCGTTGAAAACAAAATCTTGTATCCTATGAGATTATCAATGACGGATAGAGTATCATCAACGGATTTGAGACTTTCACCAACGGATTATGTCCTTTTGTGAAAGTGTTTTTCCTTGTGGTGATATTCAAAGAAGCGTAAACATAGTCGTCTAATCATATATTTCCGTAGAAAAATAAAAATTGTAATATAAGCACAACTGACTTGCTTGACTTTATCATGTAAATTGAATACCAAGACCAGTGGAGATGAAAATCAAGAGAAGAAGAAATGTATGGTTGCCGTAGAAAGGAGTTGAGGGAGGAGGAATAGCGTTTGCTGGAAGTTAAAATTAGGTTAAAAGATTTCTGTGTGGATTTAAAGAAAAAAATTGAAGATATGGCATATATGTGGCAAAAAGTACCATATTTTGGGAAATAAGTTTAAAACTATATTATTGTGGTAAAAAAGATTTTAAACTACCCATATTTTGGAAAAAACTCCGCGATAAGCACTTTTATCTTTGTTTTTGCATTTGAGATTGTATGATCAAGTTGAGCTTCCATCTTTTTTCTTTTTGTCTTTTGAAAAAATAATGCAATAAAAAATTGTTATGTACTGCATGAGTAATTCATGAAAATAATAATTGTTGATTATATACCTCGTTTTCTCCCCAAAAAAGGAAGAAGATGAAAGCTATATACGTGTAATCTTAGGCGGGCTTCATTATATTTTTGGGTTAACACAAGTCATCAGGACAAAAGGATCGATCAGGATTTGAAAGACTCTGCAAGCCTCATGAAAATAACCAATGCCATAATGAGATAACCAAATTTGAATATTACATATTGTTTGAAAGAATTGTTATGCCTCGTTACAATTAACAAGCTTTAATAAGACTGACAGTGGCTATATTATACCGATATGTAATATATATAACCAGTTTAACGTTTGCACCTTAATAGTTCACAACAAGAATATCACAAAATTTTCCAACTCCTGTAAAGTAGCTCAGCTATCTTCTCACCATTTTGACAGATTCAGCTCTTCGTGATACTTGGAGATGATGCTTGTACACAAGATTCTACAAAATGAGCACTCACTAGCTTTTCTGGTTTGGTGATTGTTGATATTGATCAATCCAACAATCATCACTTATTTTAATAGCTTTTTTCCATCTATTTTTAAAGATCTCTAATTCGACGTACGACTGCTTCGCATCTGCACAGAAAGAGTTTCATAAACAATTAATGTTTGAATATTTCCATGTAATCAGACAAGAAGAGAGGAAGTCCTGGCCATTGCTGGTTTGAGTCAAGGCAGACTGATCATCAATTCATCACTGTCAAAGGCATATCTGTGGCCATTAGACTTTATATATTGCCGACGGTTTCATATTCTGAGCAGCTTGGTCAGGCATTTCAGCATCTGTCTGGATACATCATGATTCATTTTGGTTAGTACTAACACATGGGAAAATGGGCTTTTTTCTTCTTATTTTTTTTTGGGGGAGGGGGGAGGGGGGGGGGGGGGGGGGTGGGAAAATGAACTTTTTTCTTTTTATTTTTTTTGGGGGAGAGGGGGGGTGTTAGAGTTGGTGCATACATCAATGGTCCAGATCTGTAGAACCTCCGATGACCACAGGTCCCGCTCCCCGGAGAGCAGGTGGGGGTTAGGATGCTCCTCAAATCCCACATCGGAGAAAAATGTTATTGTAAGTAGTTCTTGTCCCACATCGTCTATGTGTCAAAAGGATGTGAGTACTAGTTATTATAAATATAGGCATCAAGAGATGTAGTCTCTCACCCCTATTTCTTAACCAGGAATAGTTTGTCAAATGAAAGTGTAGCAACCAAACACCAATATAGAGATCTAAGAGTTGAGTGAACATTGGGTGTATTAGAGTTTTGAGTTGTGAGATTGGAGAGAATTTTCACACAGTTTTGTCTAGAAAAATTGTGTGTTGTGGTGTAGTGAGTTTTAGTAGCTTTCCTCTATCCAAAAGTTACAAAAGTAGTTGAATAAGGATTTGCTTATGGATGTAGACAAGAGGTGTCGAACCACGTTAAAAATGATTGTGTTTATTTTATCTTTATTTTTGCTATTGTGATTGTGTAGTTGTTTTGGGGCATCAAAATTCCCAACAAGTGGTATTAGAGCTAGGTTTGACAACAGCAAACATTCAGAGAATCGATGCGGTGAAGAAGTAAGTCAGATTTGCTGTCGAAGATAAGATTTTAAGCCTAAGTGGAGAATTGTTGGGATTAGGCCCAAAATATGATTAAACAGTATTACAGTTTGATCGGGTGGAGGCAAATCCAGATCAGGGATCGAAGTGTTCAAGGATTTGAGTCAAGGGAAGAATTTGTTGGGATGCTCCTCAAATCCCACATCGGAGAAAAGTATTATTGTAAGTAGTTCAAGTCCCACATCGTCTATGTGTCAAAAGGATGTGAGTACTAGTTATTATAAATATAGGCATCAAGAGATATAGTCTCTTACCCATATTTCTTAACAAGGAATAGTTGGTCAGATGAGAGTGTAGCAACCAAACACCAATATAGGGATATAAGGGTTGCGTAAACATTGAGTGTATTGGGGTTTTAGCTTGTGAGATTGGAGAGAGTTTTCACATAATTTTGTCTAAAAAAATTGTGTATTGTAATGTAGTGAGTTTTAGCAGCTTTCCTCCATCCAAAAGTAACAAAAGTAGTGGAATAACAATTGGCTCGTGGACGTAGGCAAGAGGCGTCAAACCACGTTAAAAATTATTGTGTTTATTTTCTTTTTATTTTTGCTATTGTGATTGCGTAGTTGTTTTGGGGCCTCAAAATTCCCAAATTCCCAACAATATACTGTGTCAGAGAAGAGCCCAAGAAAAGCAAATATAGAGAGGAAAAACAGAGAAGCTTAAATAGCAAGTTGCTTAGGACTACAAAAAGTAAAAAAAGTATTTTTAATTTTTAGGGAGATAAAAAAATCTAGATATATTTTTTAAGAAAAGGTACTCCGTATTTTCGATGATTTGTATCCAATATCTTATAACATACACGAGTAATGTCATGATCCTAGCACTTTTCTCAATGCTATGGTTCGTACGACAGTTGTCTTGGATGGTCTCCACCTAGCAAGTCAGTCAATCTTGCTTAATTCAACTTAAGCTTGGCACACTGTAAGCACAATGAACAAACAACACATTAATATTCAAGGGTCTAATATGGGTTAATGTAATGCACGTACAAGTAAACAAGTTATAAAAATGCAACAAGCATCGATGCGGCGTGCACCTCGACGTGCACCAAATTCAAACAAGTCACATTAATTAACAAACAATGCACGAATGAGTGCTGGGGCACACTCCCAACACATAAGCATACAAAGGTCACGAAGGCAAAATCACACGTCAATTTCCATGCCATGATGATCAAAAGAGTGCATTTATAGATTATTTCACATATTTGTACAAGCAACATTAAAAGTATGTTGATGTGGTAGAGTGGCACCAACAAGCAACATTATAACAAAGGTCTCGTCCGGGAAGCACCTCGACACGGTAAGCTACCAAGTCGACACAAGCAACTCGACACCTGTGAGCACCATTCTCACCCCCTAAAGAGTCTTTAAGTATTATGAAGACTTGGCAAAAGGAAACATACTCCATTTTTGAGCCATCATAATCCTAAAAAGAAAAATAAATACAAAATTACAATATTGCCATTTACAAGATTTCCACTAAGGCAACTAGACCATGACACGAGGTTGTGCAGCCGTGGGTATGTTACAAGGCCTTGGACAAGCACAGCTTGTGACAAATACTGTGCTTCTTGTGTGGAGGCGTGAATATATATGCAATTAACTTGACATTGTCGGTAAAATGCTCTCGTTTTTTCAGTTTCAATTGTTTTTTCATATCAAATTTCAAAGAAAAATATTTTCCAAAAAAAAGAATTAGCACCCATAAAAAAGAGAATTTATGACAACTCAATGATGGAGTTAGAAATATAAAAAAAAAGGAGTTAGAAACTATATCAAAAGGAGAATCTAAACTATAGGATTGTGAAAATAAATTCAGATTTTACTGTTATTGCATATTTTCAGATTTTTATTTTTATTTTTTTTCCGAGTAGCAAATAATGAATATGGGCCTTTCGAAGAAGTAAGAATCAGTCGAAGCCTACAAGCCCACCCTTGTTAAAACTTAACAGTAGTGGACCTCAATAAGCAAAACCCAAATAAAGGGCCTAAGCTTGGGTCTGAACCGATTTGGGTTACAGCCAGGAATATTAATGGCAATGTTTGGTAAAGGCTTTAAGCCAACTTAAAAGAATCATTTTTCTCTTTAAGTGATTGCTTTAAGTTGATTTTAAACCAATACCAAATAACGAGTTTTTTTTCTTTTGGAAAGGAATAGTTTTAAATCTTATTTATTAAAACGTCATATTTATTAAATTATTTTTTTACCTTTACTTTACGAATACGGGTAGTACAATTGATTCCCTCAAATTCCTTCAACTACTCTCCTTTAATAAACTCTCAAAGAAAAGTATTTAATTAAATCCGTTATCCCCTCCCCTCCCCTCTCCTCCCATCCTCTCCACTCCAATTCTTTTGGATCAAATATGAATATTGCCGTCCCCACTTCATTCAACAAGTCATTTCTAAAAGAAAAAAAACTTCATTCAACAAGTAGTATCTTAACGTTGCTTCTTGTAAGTTTCCTTACATCAGTTCTTGTAAGGAAAAAAAATCATCATGTGGAAAATTAAGTTTCCTCTATCGCCCGTGTTGACCTTTTTCTTCTTGTGGTGGTTGTTATTTGGTACTGAAGGATATAATGTAATTGAGGTGCTAACGTTCAAGCAATAGCCATTTGGTTACATGGAGATGAAGAGGAACAACCGAACCTTGCTCTTCCTTGTAATCTTTTCGAGCCTTTTTGCTCAATTCTGTGCTGAAAAGGAACTAAAAAAAACTCATAATGAAAGTATTGGTATTGTGGCCGATGAGGTTTATGTTGGTTTATGTTGGAGTGATCCTTGATTGGAGGAGAAGATTATTCATAGCTGCATTTACATGGCAATTCCTGATTTCTACTGGGTACGTAAGGACTACAAAACAAGACTAGTTCTCCACTCAAGGGATTCCAAAGGAGAACCTTTGAACGCTCTAAATGACGGTGAGATTTTTATATAATTATTATGAATATATTTGACATGATTTGCTTAACAATTTTTTAATTTTTTTAAAATATATTTATTTATTTTTGACTTGACTGAATGCAATTTTTTTTTTATTGAAGTAATTTTATATACAAATACAATGTAGAGCTTCAATTTAAACATTTTTATTACTGAACTAAAGTTTTTGAGATCAATGTGAGTTTTAAGTTCGACACGTTCCATGATCGTTGTGGCCACTACAAAACTATTTAATTAAATAGTTTATTTTTCTTGTGATAAAAAAATAATTTATTTTATCTAGTAAAAATATATTTTAATAGTAAAATTTATATTTTTATAATAAAACAAATATAAAAATGTTTTTTTAATTTTATTATAAAAAATATAAATTTATCATAAAAATATACTTCATAATTTTTTTTTTCAAATCACCTTCATGGACTCCACCGTTTCTTTTTTAAAGAATTAACCAAAAGAACAAAATTACACAAGTCATTTTTACCTCTATGCTTCTCTTCTTCCATGAAACACCAAAACCAAGGAAATTTCCACATGCCGAACTCCTCCCCCCTTTCCTTCCTCACTACACCCCTTCCCCTCGCAGATGCCAAATTCTGTCCACGAGTGTTTCTTTGGGTCCTAGTCCAGCTCTTCCTTGTCTAAAGCTAGTAAGCTGAAGCAACAGACCCGATAAATTTTTCTAGATTCTTCTACTGGTCCAGCTGGTCCATTCTATCTGCTGGTTCTAGATCCAGATGAGGTTTGAATTGTTTCTAGACTCTTGTATTAATTTTTATAGGATATTTCATTTCATGAGTTTCCATTTCGTTCTATTTTATATGAATTTCATCTATTATCACGAGTTGATTACTTGAATTTGAAGACTAAACATTGGCTAATATTTACATCCCTCATAGAAATGCTAACTATTACTAACAGATTTGAGCATCTCTTTGATACAGACCCCCTCATAGAAATGCTTAATTTTGAGCTTTCTTTGTTTTATTTGAAATTTAAATGGTGAATTTTGATATGGCTAATTTGTATTATTTTGATGCATTATGTATCATATTTTAGCCTTTTCCTGTTGGGTTTTTGTGTCATATACTTCAATTTTGAGATATGTTCACGTAATTGTGTGTTTAATTAGTAGATTCCGATGAGGGAGAATTTCTTTTAAGGTGTGAAATTTATCCCTTTTCTTTACTTTTGGTCAACAAATTTTTTTAGGTCATGTGATTTTGACTTGGTGAATAATCCAGATTTTTTTTTTCATTTTGTTTTCTTCTTTGGACTCATGAATAATATGTGTTTTATTTTGCATTGGCTTGGCACTAAGGCTTTGAATGATTGGTAGAAAAAAAAAGTGTGAGGAAGGAAGAAGGAGATGATGGATAAATAAGAATATTGAATTTTTTCATCATGTGTTTAAGATGTAATGGGTGGAGGAAAAAAGAAAAAATTATATTAATCATACCACTTTTCTTTCCTCTCATTTTTCTTTCTTACCAAATTATATGAAAAAAACTCATTTTACTCACATTTTCTCTCTACCAATCATAACCTAAATTTGGCGTCCAAAAAAGTCAATTTTCTGGCCATTGACTCATATGTTAGTGAAAATAAACGGAAATCGATGGATTCTACAATTGCATCATTTTTATAATTTTTTTTATCGAAAATAATTTTAAAAACTCAAGTCGAGTTCGAGTTTGACTAAACATGAATCAAGCCAAATTTTACATATAAAAAAAACATGAATCAAGCCAAATTTGAACAAAAAGTTACTCAGGCTAATCTTCCTTGCTTTGCACCCCTACCAATGAATTGAAAGTCTACACAATAAGGGTGTGTTAAGTAGGAGACGTAAGTAAAAGGAAAGAAAATCGATGTTTTCCTTACATATATAAATCACAATCCTTTCAAATAAGGAGGATTAGAGAGAAGAAAATAGGGATGAACCAATTCAATCGCTCACTTTCTTATCCTTTTCTTTTTTTCCTTTTCAATTTATATCATCTCTATGAAATATATGATGAAAAGAATTAAACTCTCACTTTTTTTATCCTTTCACTTTTCTCTTACACAAACACTCGTTAAAAGTGACAAAACCATGCAGTTTAGAAATTGGGAAAGTCATTGAACCTAAAGCATGAGACTAAATACTTGTCATTTGCCTTTTAATTGACTATTTATATTAAACACAACACAGCTCTTGAACTTTGCGAAAACGATGAAGTGGAAATGATCCTTGGTGCACAATCATCAACAGAAGCAAATTTTTTGGTTGAGTTCGGGGACAAAGCTAAAGTCCCAGTGCTTTCTTTTTATGCACCTAATTCTTCACCATCCTCAAGCAAATATCCTTATTTCATTCAAATCACACAAGATGAAACCGCTCAGGTTAAAGGCATCGCGGTTGTTGTTGAAGCCTTTAAGTTAAGGAATGTTGTCCTTATCTATGAGGACAATGATAAAGGGAGTGATATCATACCTTATATGGTTGATTACTTCCAAGAGAATAAAATATAAATTGCATACAAAAGTGCCATTGTTGTCTCATCCAAAGATGATAATTTCATTGAGGAGCTTCATAAACTCAAGGCACTGCAAACTATGGTATTTATTGTGCATAAGTCACATCCTCTCGTATCTCGTCTTTTCTTGAATGCAAAAAGTTTAGGAATATTGAGTGAAGGGTATGCTTGGATTCTGACAATGAAGAACATGAGCCTTTTCCATTTCATGGATTCATCTGTCAAGGAGTCCATGCAAGGAGTGATTGGTTTCAAGCCTTATACCAGCATCAGAAGAGCTCGATAATTTTACCTTAAGATGGAGGACATTTCTTGCTCAGGAGCCTGATATGGATGCAATGGAGTTGGGCGCATTTGATGTGTTAATGTATTATATGGGCTTAGTTAGTTTAGTCCCACATTGGTTGTGTATAGCTTTGCCTCTCCTATTGGCTTGTATAAATAGGATAGCTCCCTTGTAAGTAAATCACACAATTTAATACAATTCTCCTCTTTGTATTGTCTCATTTTCTCTTTTAAATTCAACATGGTATCAGAGCCATAGTGGTTCTCGTTATATTAAGAGTTGAGTATGCTCTGTGATTGCCAGAAAAACTTCTAGTATATTCTTTTCATACCTGTCCAGTCATCACTATAGTTGGAATCTCATTCTCCATCGATGTCATCTCCGTCGCCGCTCCTGTTTCAGACATGCTGCTGCCACGTCAGCCCTAAAAGCCACGTTAGTGCCATATCAGCGCCACGTCAGCCGTTGATCACCACATCATCAGTTGACCACCACGTCACGGGTTTCTTGTAGGTTCACCTTCCTCTTTGCGCCTATGGCTGAATCGAACTTACCCCGGGTTATTCCTACTGTTCTGGATGAATCTAATCATGTTGTGTGGGCTTACTAAATGTCTGGTTTCCTCCGTGGACGAAAATTGTGGCTTTACGTAACTGGAGATATCATTGAACCCAAGAAGAAGGAAGACGAAGATGCTGATAAATATGTTGACCGTCTAGAGGATTGAGATAGTAAAAATCACCAGATTTTCACATGGTTTCGTGCCACTATTATCCCAGAAATCAAACTTCAATTTGGTACACTCTATGCAGCTAAAGAAGCTTGGGATCTTCTTCAATACCGCTACACCAGGGCAGACATCTCAAATCGGTATTGTTTTCTTTCCACCCTTCATAGCATGCGCCAAGAACCTGGACAAACCGTCAACAGTTTTCTATCTCAGATGATTGCCGTGTGGAACCAGTTAGCTCTCACTGAGCCAACTTGGGAATGCACAAAAGATGTTGATGTTCATGGAAAGTACCGAACTGAGACACGCATTATGCAATTCCTGATGGGCTTGAGAGAGGAATTTGAACATGTACGAGCTTCAATCCTACATCAGGGCGAGATACCTCTCTTAAACGACATCCTTTCTGATCTACTCAGTGAGGAAACACGTCTTGCCACATTACAAGAATCTCATACAGATGTTACCTTTGTAGCACCCGTTGCTCTTGCCACACCATCTGCTTTTGGTTGCGCTTGTTTTGTTCTTCTCAAACCACATGAACACAACAAATTGCAACCAAGGGCTCATCTGTGTTGTTTCATTGGATACGGTATTGAACATAAGGGGTATCGGTGTTGGGATCATATTTGTAAAACTCTTCGTATCTCTCGTCATGTCATTTTTTGGGAACATCAAACATTCTCCTCCTTACGGTCATTTGACATGTCAACCATCACTAACTCCAGATTCTTTACTGATCCATCTATTGAGTTATTTCCTAAGAATCCAGTTTCAGGTACTGTTGAGTCCACCTCAGAATCACCAGCTGATATCACCCTTTCCGTTCTGGAACCACCAGCTGATCCTACCTCTCCAGACCCAGCTCCAGAACCATCAACTGACCTCACCTCTCTGACTCAATCAATCGTGCCTGAGGATATTCCTATGTCTGATGAGTCTGCACCGACTCCCTCTGAGAGTCATCCTTTAGATCACCCCCGCAGATCTACTAGGGTAACTCATTGCCCTTCTCATCTTGCTGATTATCATTGTGATTATCATTGTTTTTCCACTATACTTCATCTGCATGAGCCTCAATCCTATAAAGAGGCTAGTACTAATCCTTTTTGGCAGAAAGCAATGGATGAAGAACTTCAGGCCCTAGTTAAAACTCATACCTGGGATATTGTTGACCTACCCCCTGGAAAAACTCCTATTGGGTGCAAATGGGTGTTTAAGATGAAGACACTTTCTGATGGCTCTGTTAAACGATATAAAGCCCGACTTGTTGCCAAGAGATTTGCTCAAGAATATGACATTGACTATGAAGAGACATTTGCTCCAGTAGCAAGGCTCACATTTGTCCGTACACTCATTGCTGTCGTCGCTATTCGAAGATGGACTCTGTTTCAAATGGATGTCAAAAATACATTTCTCAATGGGGATCTTCTTGAGGAAGTCTATATGCATACCCCTCCCGTCTTGGATACCCCTCGAAACAAAGTTTGTCACCTTCGCCGTGCCCTATATGATTTGAAACAAGCTCCACGTGCCTGGTTTGCCAAATTTAGCACTACCATTCATTAGTTTGGGTTCACAACGAGTGCTCATGATTCGGCTCTGTTTATCCGCCATACTGCCAACGGTATTATCCTTCTTTTACTGGACATGGATGATATGGTTATTACTGGAGATGATCTACATGGTATTTCTAAACTTAAAAAGTTTCTCAGTGGCCAATTCGAGATGAAAGATCTTGGCGTGCTCACCTATTTTCTTGGCCTCGAAGTCTCTTCTAGTTCTGATGAATTTTTTTTCTCTCAGGCCAAATATACCTCGGATCTTCTTTTCAAGGCTTGGATCACTGACTCAACCACTACCACTACTCCTCTCGAGCCGAACATCAGACTTACCTTACTCGATGGTTCACCTCTTCAGGATGCCACTCTATATCGCCAACTGGTTGGAAGTCTTGTATATCTTACTATCACTCACCTTGACATTGCCTATGCCGTTCATCAGGTCAGCCAGTTCTTGTCCGCTCCTCGGACCACCCATTATTCGGCTGTTTTTCGCATTCTTCGATATGTCAAGGGTACTTTATTTCATGGGCTTCATTTCTCAGCACAGTCTGCCCCCGTCTTATAAGCCTATTCTGATGCCGATTGGGCCGAAGACCCCACCGATAGACGTTCAACCACTGGTTACTGTTTCTTTTTGGGCAATTCTCTCATTTCCTGGTGTAGTAAGAAACAAACTATGGTTGCTCGCTCCAGTACTGAAGCTGAATATCGTGCCATGGCTAATGCAACTCAAGAATTTCTCTGGCTTTGATGGCTACTTGCTGATATGGGTATCTCTTCTCCTGCTGCCACTATCCTACACTGTGACAACAGAAGTGCTATTCAGATCGCTCATAATGATGTCTTCCACTAGCGTACAAAACACATCGAGAATGATTGCCACTTCATCTGTCATCACATTCTCCAGAATACGGTTCGTCTACAATCCGTCAGTTCAGCCGATCAGACAGCTGACATTTTCACTAAGGCTCATCCACCCGAACGCTTTCACTCTCTGGTTTCCAAACTCAAGTTCACCGCCCACTTACCGCTTTGAGTTTGAGGGGGGATGTTAATGTATTATATGAGCTTAGTTAGTTTAGTCCCACATTGGTTGTGTATAGCTTTGCCTCTCCTATTGGCTTGTATAAATATGATAGCTCCCTTGTAAGTAAATCACACCATTCAATACAATTCTCCTCTTTGTATTGTCTCACTTCCTTTCTTAAATTCAACATGGTGTATGGGCCTATGATATTGCTTGGTGTCTAATGGAAGTAGCTGAGAGGACAAGGGTTAAGGTTCCTCTGTCTAGTAAACCAGATAATAGATTGAACCCGATGGATTTACATAAAATTAGTACATCAATACGTGCTTCAATACTTGTTGGAGAGATATCGAGATGCTGATTTAAAGGTCTAAGTGGTGAGTTTCACTTCAGCAATGGAAAACTAATCTCAAACATGCTCGAGAAAATAAAGATTGGAAGAGCAGAGAGCAGAATTGGATTTTGGACTTCTGGAGGTAAAATTATTAGGGAATTACACCCGTCTTATTATAGAAGACATTTATATTCCGTGACGAAAGATCTTGAAGCCGTCATCTGGCCCAAAGGTTCTACAACTATCCCAAGAGGTCAGGTTATGCAAATGACCAGTAAAATGCTTACGATTGGCGTTCTACAGAATTCAGGGTTTCCAGAGCTAGTGCATGTGTATTATGATCTTCAAACCAATACTACAAATGTCACTGGCTTCTTTATAGATGTTTTCAAGGCAGTCGTTGAGTCTTTAGATACGGAGTTCAGTACGAGTTTATACCCATGGAACAGAGTGCTGCTCCTAAGGATCTTGTTGATCAGGTTTATCTTCAGGTATGCTTGATTTTAAAATCAAGAGAATTAGGCTATCCCATTTCAATATTCAATTGTGAACATCTAGTACAATTTGTACCTATCTCCATTTTACCAAAGAAAGAAAAAATAGGAGAGAAGAAAAGGATTATTTTTTTAACAAAAAGTAGACCTCATAAAATATTACCGTTTCATGACTAGTTTTTCTCTGTTTTTTATTATTAATATTTAATTCTGATTTGTAGTTTCTATTTGTTGAATGCTAAGATTTGGATAAAACAGAAATATGATGCTTCTGTTGGGGATATAACAATCACCGCAAACAGATCTCTATATGTTGATTTTACATTACCGTATACCAACTTAGGTGTTGGAATGGTAGTAATGGTAGGCAGAAACGACAACAAGAACTTGTAGATTTTCTTGCAGCCGCTTACAGCAGATCTTTGGCTAACGAGTGCTGGTTTTTCCATATTGACCGGCTTTGTTGTTTAGTTAATAGAAGGACCAAATAACCATGAATTCCAGGGCTCGCTGTCTCAGCAAATTGGAATGATATTCTGGTTCTGCTTCTCAACTCTTGTGTTTGCTCACAGTAAGTTCTCTATCTTACTTCCAGTACTTGGATGTAATGATAATGACATAAAAACTAATTGAAATTTAATCCTGTAGCTGGTTCAAAATATACAAGGCATATCTTTATCTGGGGAAGAATATTTGCAAGTATTTATAATTCTCGAAACAAGTTAACTGACTCTGACATCAGAAATAAAATTAAAGTCCAAATTAACTGACTTTGATATCACTGTATTTGCATTAAAGTGAATGCAAGGTCTAGGTTTTATGGGAATTAGAATGCCCTGTCTTGATGACCAGCCATTGATATTTATCGTAAAATAGTTAACCATAAAAGCTAATTATACTGTTTCTACAGAATTCCCACACCCTGTGGAAATCCTCCAGTTGCACCCCTCCCCTTTTAAAGGGAAAACAAAACAAAACAGGAAAGAAAAGATTATATTGTTTCTACAGAATTCCCATATACTTCATTGCATGTTTGCATGAGTTTGCTGCACCCTAGACTCTTTGATTCTTTTTAGTTTTTATTTTTATTTTTATATTTTTAGCGTTTTCCCTCTAATTGGATGTGTCTTTTCACCAAATGATAGATGAGTACTCCACAGCTCTTAACATTTGAGCTTTTGATATCTCATTTGGAGGCGATGCTACTCAATCACTTTAACCGAAATCTTTTCACACCTTTAATGGCTCCCTTGTATGAATCTTGGTATGCTTGGATAAATTTATTTACTTATCAAAAAAGGAAAAAAGAAGGTACTGATGAGATGCTCAAGTTGGAAGGACCACCTTCTTGAATGGACAACTGAACTTCTGTCTGGCATTATTACAGGAGAAAAGCTGGAAAGCAACTTGTCAAGATTTGTAGTTCTCGTTTGGGTATTTGCTGTTCTTATAATGACATCAAGTTACACTGCGACTTTGACTTCAATGATGCCGATTCAACAGATTCAGCTGAACTCAAACGAGAACAACTACATAGGGTACCAACTTGGCTCTTTGACCCTAGGAGGTTTGAGCAACCTGAATTTGAAAGATTCTAATCTTAGGCCGCCTAATTCACCAAAGGATTATGCTAATGCTTTATCGAAAGGAAGCAAGAATGGTGGTGTCTTTGCTATCATTGATGACCATACCTCAAGATCTTCCTTGGAAGGTACTCTGCTGATCGACTATGCCATGATTGGGCCAGTAATGGCTACCACCGATGGTTTTGCCTTTGTAAGTATCATCTTGTATGCTTTCATCTGCATATTGAATAAGCATATAAATTGCATATTTTACCAGAACATATCTGATTGAAATTTACGCATACCTTGATGTACAAATACCATGTCATATACATGCACACAATTTTGTGTATAAGCTGATTGATGCAATAATTACTAAGTTACCATTTGGCTTCGTTTTTGGTTGGATTTATGGTTGTCAAAATAGTTTTGACAAAACATTGGTGGGTTAAAATCTATTTAACTTTTGATAAAACAATTGTTAAAACGGTTTTCTGATACAAATTCAGCTTTCTTGAAATTACAACTTTTGATTCTTTCCAAAAATCGTGAGGGTGTTTGGTTTCATTTTGGTTTTTAAAAACAAATTTCATTTGATATACTCTACTAAACAGGAATTTAATTGATGCCAAAATTCAGGTTTTTACTGAAGGTTCACTACTTGTCCCTGACATGCCTAGGGCAATTGCTAAATTAAGAGAAGAAGAAAAGCTTAGTTTGATGGAAGATTTATGTTTTAAGAGTCAACCGCCATTTACATACGGGGAAGGTTCAGAAAATACGAACCCTTTTGCTGTGAATATATTTTGTGGTTTATTCCTTATTAGTGGAACCTCTTCTGCTTTAGCCCTCACCATATTTTCTATTTTTATGCTCCATAAAAAATGGCATGTACTTAAAATTTGCTACGTCTGTTAGGTCGACTTGAGTCCATACAAAAATACATCTCCACAAAAATTTCTAGCATAACAAGAGACACCAATGTAATACACACAATTATTGAAGTTAATTAATGGGAGTTACTTGTATAAATTTGAGTTATTTGGTTTTAGTTTAAGTTGGAGTCAGTAGATAGATTTTAATTTGTATGTTAAAATGCATTTAACGGCTTTAAAGTTTGCATTTGGTTTCAAGTTCATGCTTCACGTTTCATAAGTTGTAATAAGCTTTCAAACGTTAAAAACCCCATTCAATTGACATTCTTAAGTCAAACTCAACCAAATGGTCAGCTTGGATTTGTCATGGCCATCTCAGTTGATCACGTGACTCCATTAGTCTTTGAAATCTCTCTTCTATTTTTAAAAAAAAATTGATTACGTTCAAAGTTGAAGAAGGTAAATTCTTAATTTCTCTCAATATTATCATTGATTGAAAATCTTGTGTTTAATCAAAAGAGTTTTGCCGAGTGTCAATCTTACTATTGATCGAGTTGGAGGGCATGGACCGATAAAAGATGATGCAGTGAGAGAGATCGAGTGCAATATGATGAATTTAATTTCTCAAAATTCTTGCCCTTGCAACTTATGAAACACGAAGATGGATTTATTTATTTATTTATTTGTGAACGGGGAGGATGAATTTGAAACCAAAAGCAAATTTTAAGAATGTAAAATGCATTTTACCCTCTCACTAGTTTTATATACTTTTACTATAGATACAGTAACCTTTTCTTTTATTTCAGTAATTTTTTAATTAAGTTTTAGGGTGCCTCATTTTTTTGGTTGATATTAATGGACAATACAAAATACCATACCCTCCAAACTAGGGGAAAAAAAAGAAAGCAAACGATTTATTGGTTAAACCAGTCAATTTTTTATTTTTATTTTTAAGCTTAGTGTTATTGAAACTTAATTTTTTTATAGCTTTGATTGACAATGATATCCTTTATAATCTCTCTTAAATTATTCATAATTTTTTTTTTATAATCTTGATGGCTGACGTTCCCCTTTTTTTCTCTCGCAAAGCTTCTATACTGAACTCTCTAATATTTTTCTCTCCATTTTTTTTTCTACCATGGATATCTCTTTCCACCATAATTACACTGTTGAAGCTCTCTTTCTTCTCCTTTAATTCTTTTTCCCCCAAATTTTTATACATTTTTCTTTTTTCTCAAACATGATGTTGATATCAAAAATCTATCAGATGAGCTCACGGACTTTTGCGCAAATAGAAGATATGTAAGCTAGAAGATCCTAGGGATTGTGCCTCAGGAAAACTCTCTGATGATAAAATCAATCATCTAACAGAATAATAAGAAAGCAATAAAGCTCAAAAATTGTATAATTGTAATTTGTATCTGTTGACATTTGTTAATGTCACTTGTTGATGTTATTTGCTGATGTTATTTGGTGACTGAGCATTGATTATCCATTGGAGAGTTGACACATGTTGTTAGTTATCATCTTTGAAGATTGGATGAAAATTTAGTGAGCCAATATAAATAGGATATGTGGCAGAAACATATTTAAAGAGATAAAATGTAATTTGATTGTCCAATAAGAGGTAGACATGTGATGAAATTTAAAGATAAAGCAAAATTGAGGTAATTTTAATGTTTTATAAGAATGTGACATGTGGCATAGGTAGATTCTTAAGTGATAAAAGAGATTTTGTTGGCCAATGAGAAATCTACGTGTGGCGGATTTATTTTAAAAAATAAAGAAAGAATTTAAATGCCCAATAAAACTTCAACGTGTGGCATAGCTTATCTAAAATGTAACTTCCCTGCTGTTTTCCAGGATATATATTATATATCTTATTATCCAACTAAAATTTGACATGTGGCAAAACTTGATATTTGAAAAAGGATAAAGGATTGACCGTCACAAGTTTTGTCCGCCGTTTTTTTTGTAGTCAAAGATTTGGTTTTGCAGTGAAAATTCACCGACTAGTGCGGTTGTTCTGAAACATCTGAAGGTGGTGGCAGTGATTTTTTATGGTTGGATTTTTACAGATTGTCCGTTAAAATTTTATTTATTTTTGAAAATTTGTGATATCTTGGGATAGATTTTTGATATTTGATCGCTGAAAAATTTTGTATATTTGTAGATCAGAGTCCGATAAATTTGGTTATGCAATCTGATTTGAATTTTGATGGTCGGATTTTACAAATCAGATGGTCAAAATTCTATTTTTTTTGATGAATTTTAACGGCTCCGATGAATGACTTTCTAGAGTCCGATCGCTATAGAATCCGTTTCTGTGGGCTGATCTGAATTTTGATGATCAAATTTTGGTAGATCTGAGGGTCAAAATTTTAATTTTTTGACGAATTTTAACGGCTCCTATGGATGGCTTTCAGGAGTCCAATCATTGTGAAATTTTGAAGTCATGTAGATTGGAGATCGGAGAATCTGTTTCTGTGGGCTAATATGAATTTTGATGGTCAAATTTTGACAGATATGATAGTCAAAATTTCATTTTTCGGTGATATTTCAGTGGTGCACAGAGATGTTCTTAGATCTGACGAGATCTTTTATTTTTTGTGGTAGTAGATCAGTGACTCATCTTTAGAAAAAATATTTTTTCGTTCCCACAAACAGCCCAACTTTTGATGCCAATTTTTTTCTAGATGATCTTATGGACCATTGCGCACATGGAAGACATGTAAACTAGGAGGTCTCTGGGGGTTATGCCTCAGAGGGACTCTTCGACGCCAAAGTCATTCATCTGAAAGAATAATAAGAGAACAATAATGCTAAAAAGCTGTATAATTGTAAGTTGTTTATGTTATTATTTGCTGATGTCATTTACTGACTGGGTGTTGACTATCCATTGGGGATTTGACACATGGTGTT
Source organism: Bretschneidera sinensis (assembly GCA_023935145.1). Taxonomy (NCBI): domain Eukaryota; kingdom Viridiplantae; phylum Streptophyta; class Magnoliopsida; order Brassicales; family Akaniaceae; genus Bretschneidera; species Bretschneidera sinensis. The sequence continues at coordinate 124,334,127 of CM043697.1, read as the reverse complement.
AGTTATCATATTTGAAGATTGGATGCAAAATCTTGGGAGCCAATGTAAATCGGACATGTGGCAGAGGCATATTTGAAGAGATAAAAGGTAATTTGGACCTTTTATCTCTTCAAATATGCCTCTGCCATATGTTCTATTTACACTGGCTCCCCAGATTTTCATACAATCTTCAAAGATGATAACTATGTCAACTCCCCAATGGATAGTCAACGCCCAATCAACAAATGACATCAGCAAATGACAACAGACACAACTTATAATTATACATATTTTTAGTTTTATTATTCTCCTATTATTCTTTCAGATGACTGACTTGAGTGTCAAAGAGTCTCTATGGGGTACAATCCTTGAGGACTTTCTAGTTTACGTGTCTTTCATGTGCATAGGGATACGTGAGCTTATCTAACAGATTTTCGACATCAACACATAAATTTGGGTGACAATCAAATTTGTTTGGAGTTAAATTTTTAAGTGATCTAGGTGTTGGGAGGAAGAATGTATGTGCTAGTGTTGGGGCGGTTGATTTGGGTAATTTTAATTTTTCCCCTTAAATTATTGGAGATGGTTGTAATTGTTTATGTTTGCATGTCTAATGATGTCCTCACTTTTTCTTTTCATTTTTCATAAGGACTAAGCAAGAAATCGAAGAAAATTAAATGAGATAGGAGATGTGTAATGGGTGGTGAATAACTCCCACTTATAAATCTTTGTTTTTCTACTATTTTGATGGCAACTCGTAGATATCAAATAATTTTTCATGAGGAGAATCTTTTATTCTATTGTTTTGTTGGTGTTAAACTTAAGTTTTCTTCGTGCATGAGTGCAGAGTGTTTTTAATTTCGACCTCTACCTAAATAGATTGGGGATTATTCCAAATTAGACCCAATACTCTTTGATGGGTATGTGAGATAGCCTACATGCTTATCTATTTTTTTCAAAATAAAAAATTCTATGAAACTACACTCAACAATTAACCGTTGACTTAGGATTTATCCACGGGTTTGACTACTTACCTTAGACTTAATAATGCAAAGTATGTGATCTTTTTGGGTAAATTGCATTAAGAGTCCTTGAAATTCTAATACATCGCATTTAGTTAAGTTCTTATTTGAACAATTTAATCATCGATATCATAATTTGTAACAATTTAATCTAGATATAATACTTACACTAAAAAGTATAATTACTTTAAAACTGGTTAAAGGATCATATTTAATCAAACGGATAGTTCAGAGTTAAGTGATTCAAATTGAAACTTCATTGATTTAACTCAATATACTAAAAATCTAAGAACTTTTAATAAAATAAAATTGGAATTCGAAGTACTTTGAACGACTTAGGGTGTGTTTAGTTATGAAAATTATTTTTTATTTTTCTTAACACTTTCTTTAACAATTTGCACATTTTTATCATAATTTCAAAAACACTTTTCTTTCGAACAAAATATTAGAAAAGTGTGAAAACAAAATAAAGTTCTTTGTTAATTTTTTTTTAAATATTATGTTGGAATAGAAATGTAGTTTTTTAAATTTTGTTAAGAATGCACAAATTGTTAAAGAAAATGTTACGTAAAATAGAGATGAAAAATAAAAAAAATATTTTTCACAACTAAACAAAGCATCTGTATCATTGAAACCAATATTACATTCTTGTAAGTGGTTTTGATTTTCTATGTCATTTACAGAGGAGTTAGACAATAGTATTTTATGCAATGCACAAGAAATATTGCAGTGAAAAATTAAAATATTCAAAATCTTTAGTTATGATTTACCTTTCAAGTGCTTGTTTGATTAAATTTGTTTTTGTGTGCTTCTGAACACAAATACTAATTAATAATATTTATTTAAGATTATTTTATAAATTTGAAATCCAATCATAACATATCAAAATTTTATTTTTCATCTTTTTATAACAGTTAGACTTAAAAAAATATTTTTAGATAATTTAAGAAAGGTTTTTTATTTTTATTTTTATTTTTAATAATGATCAATAATTTTATTGAAAACAAAAAAACTTCATTACATATTCGAGAGCAAAAACTGCTCAAGAAAATCAGGGTGTTCCCCCACACCAAGTCATACTACCATCCAGCAAAAACCCTCAGAAAATCGTCTAAACCATACTTAATATCTGCCACAATGATCGCGACATCATACAAAAACGGTTCAGTGGAATTACAAGCCTCTACTGTCACAAGACAATCACTCTCAAGCATAACCTTCCGCAGGCCAAGCTCCTTTTTGCTGGGCTTGGTCCAGCCCATGATACATTAAAATAAAGTGAAAAAATTACCAGCCCATTATCTATGAAATAAAAAAAAGGAAAAAAAATTGGGCAGCTCATCATTAATAGTTTTGGTGGTTCCACGTAATACACCTAAAAGAACTAGTAAAAGGTAAATTGTTGTTAGATTTTTTTAAAAAAAAAATTCGACCAGAACATGAGAATCAAAATTTAGAAGCATGTTGTAAATACAGTCTTTAAGACTTTATTTATCCCAACTTGAATAAACGAGTTTGCTATGAGTTACTGACGAATAGTCCTCCAAGATACAATTAAGTCTCTAGGTTGAATGTGGGGGAAAGCAGAGTATTTATACCAGTAAATAATTATGGACAAACATGTCAAAGACATAATTTTTCAGATTTAATATGAACCTTTTGATTATGTCTCTTAATTTTCAACGGATCAGATCGTGTCTATTAAAGAGCTCGGGCTATAGCCAGGGCACGGGTGTGTGCGCGGTGCATTGCTTCACATTTATTCCTTCTTTTAACAGAAGTAGATAAGAATCCCAAATAAATGCTTATAAAGCATTTTATTTTTCCTTTTCTTATCAATATGGGACAAAGCCAAATTAGGTTTTCAAGCATCCATTTATTCTCATTTTAAACTCATATATTAAGATTCCTTTTGAATCAAAATAAATACCCATTAAATCTTCAACTTGAGTTTAATTGAATGTACCTAATTAAAGGTTTTTAATGATCATTAATTCTTGGTGCTGATTTTTTCAACAATACCCCGTTTGTTTGAAAAACCAATTTTGAAAAATACTACCACAATGTCTCCGAGTCTTGTATGCATAAAGAAAGTATCTTTCGATTTAAAACCTTCTGTTAGTGTAAACAACTCAAAGTAATATCAAAATGAATGATGCCATTTAGATTAAACCAGCATTCCAATATGATATGACTGGAGCCACCACACACATTCAATTTTCTTATTTCGGTGAGAATTTATTTTTACTTAGCACTATTATGGCCATGTGTTATATCCTGGTTTAATGAACCTCAAGAGAGTAAACCATAGCTCTCTATAAGAAGCAACACCACTCCTTCGTTCATATAGGTGAAGTTCCTCTTGCATTTCCGTTATTAGAACACATTTTATAACTTCATTAAAAGTTTAACTCGTCCTTTAAAAGTAACAGACGATATTGTATTTCTCAATTATGGGCCAATTTTGTTACAATATCAACTGTCAATCACAGTAACTTGTTATTATCCATTAAAACAAAGTCATATTGAAATGAATGATGCCTTTTAAATTAAATCAACAATCAAATATGATACGACCGGAGCCACCATACACATACAATTCTTTTATTTCGGTGAGAATTTATTTTCACTTAGCACTATTATGGCCATGTACTATATCTTGGTTTCATGAACCTCAAGAGAGCAAACCATAACTCTTTATAAGAAGCAACACCATTACTTCGTTCATATAGGTGAAGTTTATCTTGCATTTTTATTACTAGAACATATTTTATAACTTCATTAAGAGTTTAACTCATCCTCTAAAATGTAACTAACAATATTGTCTTTCTCAATTATGGGCCAATTTTGTAATAATATCAACAGTCAATCACAGTAACTTGTTATTACCCATTAAAACCTAAAAGTAGTGGTCTACAAGCATTAGGTTGGGTTACTACCACTGCTGACTTTTAAATGGCTTAAGCCCCATCTTTCTAGATATACTACTTACTAGGTCTCTTAAGAGTGCCTTAGTAAGAGGATCAACCAAGTTCTTAATTAACTTTACATAGACAATTGTAATGATATCATGTTGTATCAATTGTCTCACAGACTCATGTCTAAGACTGATATGTCTAGACTTACCATTATATGTACTACTATAAGATTCTGATAAAGTAACTTCATTATCAAAATAAAGTGAAATGAGAGGCATTGGACTAGGCCACAATTTGATGTCTAACAACAAATTCCTAATCCATTCGGCTTCTTTTCCAGTTGCTGCTAGGGCAATAAATTCGGGTTCCATAATTGAGTGAGATATATAAGTTTGTTTCTTGATTGCCCAAAAAATTGCACCCACACCACTACAAGATAAATTTCTTACGCCAACACTTTTTTTAGCATATTTCGGTGCTTTAAAGTGCTGAAATATGCAATACCGGTGCTTATGGAAAGCGCCGGATAAACCGCCGGTATGTGTTGTGTCGCAGTACCAGTACCTACGCTTAGCATAAGTGTTGTTATATTTCGGCACTGGTAAGAGCCACTATATTTCGATGCTTAAAAGCGCCGAAATATAAGCGTCGAAATATAGTGGCGCTTACAAGTTCCAATATATAACGGACAAAATTATGCATATTGCGGCACTTTTAAGCGCCGTAATATGCCAAATATTAACAATTTTTGTTACACTTTAAAGTGTCAAAATACACTTGATTTGCGTTTTTACACTAGTTTGGGTTTAATATATATATAGACCCATTCTTCAATATATGAACCATGAAATCCATAAAAATCCAAATATCAATACAAAAGCCATTTTATTAATTTACACAAAAAATATTCATAGTTAATTAACATATAAATTCATACGTACACAACCAAGTATTTGAATGAAGTCTGAAAAATTATTTTACCATTACACTTGAAATAAAAAATGAGATCCTCCATTAACCAACCACTGTAGCAAAGACTTCAGCTCATCCATTTGGGACTGCTTACTATTCATTTGATCATCGTACTTCGTTGTTATTTCTTGAATCTGATGCTCATGCTTTTGATTGAGTTCTTCTATTTGTGCTTTCAAACTATTTATCTCTTCAGCATAAGCCCCATTGTATCCCATATCATTCCTAATTTGAGTTGAAAGTCCATACACGGCTGAGGGTGTAACCTTAAACCCTTGACCTCGTACACGACCAGAACTCTCTTCACCCATAAGCTCAGTGAAGACTTCATTTTGTATTTGTAAATTATTGCTAGAATCAGAAGATCCTGAAGCAGTAACAAGTTTGGCCACACAAGCTTTAACTATTACCTACAATTAGGAAACAACAAAGATTAAACTCCCCCAAAGATTATGCAGCGAAAGTTACATAACGGAAAAGTTGTTTATTAGATTTTATAGGAAAATGGGCTGAATTTCTCCTATGTTTCCATAAAACCTCCTGCAAATGAAAAACAAAATACAGTCCAAACAAAATAAACCAAATAGATAAACATCCTGTTCTGATGGAGGATAAAACACCCATAAAAAAATAGCAGATATATGTGGAGTATTTAACGCACGAGATAAGTTAGTCCAAGATATAGATTGTAAGATTCAAGTGACCTAAAATCCAACAGAACCAATACAGTACATTTTCCATGTTGGGACATATTCCCTTTGTTTCTTATTTGTTCTTTGTTTTTGGTAGATATTCTCTACACTAAACCTAGATCAAGTATTAATCGCACTATTTTGAATAACTATTCAACAAAAATCACCGTACTTGGATTCCTTTAACTTATTTTCAACTATGCACCCAACTTTACCATGATTTTTCAAAGATCGAAAAAAAAGAAAAGAAATTACCAAAAAAGCAAACTGAAGTTTATCAACATGTGAAAGAAGTCACGTTTATATAATAAGATAGCAAAACCATTGATCTTTGTTTTGTTGCTAGGAAGTTAGAAATAAAATAAAGCTAAAATCTAAAAACCTGTATGATTCATACTTATTTATGCCTCTTCGGGGATATCCCGCTACTATATTTTCTTTTCATATAACTTGTTATAAACAAATGAGTGTAATAAAAAAAATTAAGACACAAAAACCTTAATCCTAAAAAACATATTATTAATTCTCAAATGATTATATCATATTCACCTAACAAGTTCCGTTCTTTCTTCTCATTTTTCGCAAAATTAACAAAGTACCTCACCAACCTAAATTAAACAAAAATATGGAAAGTAGCTAAAATGAGTAGATTTGAAGTACTAAAGATTCATTCAACTTCTAGAGACGTGGGCATTATAAACCTAAAGAATAACACCTTTACCATTCCACCTAAAAACAGAAGCACCAACATAGCCTCATATACCATATTCCTGAGAAGGATTCACTTCAATTCTACTTCACCATTATTCCACACTTATTTGGAAGTAACGGGGCCTATTTTTTCAATCAAAAACAGAGATTTAGACAAACAACTAAATTAAACGGTGTGAACTATCACTACTCAATAGTGTGCTAGACCAGCTGTGGACAAGCAAAATAGTATTCATGTAAAATACAGTCATCAGGGTGTTAACTATTCAAGGATAACCAAAAGCGTCAAACCAACATTATAATTATATATGGATATATATATATCTACAACAACATTTCACCAATCTCCATCACCCTGCATTTATACTCGAATAGATGACCTTAAAAAGGTTCAAATTAAACTAAATAAATCAAGAAGAATCTTACCTTATCACTCCAACCCAAAAACAAATACAAAAATAGCATACAACTTGTCTCTGATTTAACTTACATGAGAAATTAAGGCTAATTTTAATGAAAAAATAAACCATGTCACAAACCACAACTTTTAGGGATAGATACCATTCAACAATAATAAAGAGGACTTAAAAGAAAAAAGGATATGAAGAAAGTATCATAGTTAATGACAATATTTAATACTCTAAAGGTTAGAAGAGTATTTCAATATATCTCTATTAGAGAAGTAATGAACAGATTCAAATGGAAACATTAAATATCGTTTAATATCACGATTACAAAGTATACCTATATCTACATCAATTTCCCTCAAGTTACTCAATCGATTCTCTTATTATTTTTTTTATTGTTAAAACCCCCACACATGCCTCGAATCCTGGTCCACTTAGTAGACAGAAAATTGTCCTTACCAACCCTCTAAACCAGGCAGTTATAGCAAGGACAAAGGAAACTATTACTAAAACCTAAGGTTGGCGTTAAACCAATCTAGGCTTGGATAGTGTGCTCATCTTAAACTTCCAAAGAGTGGCTTTAACCAAGACTGGCCAGCGGCCACCTATGACATACTAACCCATGTTGGCATCGCAGAAGTATTAAGCAACTACCTTTCCTTCTCCAAAACACTAGTGTCTTCATGCAAGCTACTTAATCATTTTTGGTAAACCCTATTTCATAACTGAAAATACTTCTATCCAAATTGCAGCTTCTCACAATTCTCAATCCTGATAACTGATTGTTCCTATAAACAATTTAATTAGTATAATTTGCTAAGTAGAGAAAACAACATCTTTTCCCATCAGGGTTGAAAGCCAAAGCATTTATGGGTCCAAAGTGCCCTTTCACACCACCAATTTCATCTTGAAGGATCTACACATAAAAAATATAACATCTTTCTTCTCATTTTTAGTAAATTTGAATAGATAATGCTCTTTAGCTATCACTTTTTAAATGGTTCTCAGAAGGGTATCAATCAAAGAGAGAATGAAAGCCCACAAGGAAATAGTCTTCCATAATTTGGCTATTCATACTAGAAGATGAAGTTCAAATGAAAAGATGCTTGGAAAAAGTTACTGTGAGTGAAAAAAACTAGACAGAACTGAAACAACCAAAGCATATCATAGAAAAAGACCAGTACAGATAATTCCACTAGGTCAACAGAAAAATTCCCATGCTTACTGATGAGAGTCATAAAATGCATCTTAATAGCACTTATTTGTTAGTATTATAGGATTGATCTAGGGTTGAATTACAAATTTATACCTTAACAATTCTAAAGTGTCATTCTTGGATCATTGATCTATTTCAGTGCATTTTCAGGCATGTTGGGTTCAAAAAAGATGAAAAAGCTATTGTTGCTTAAAGCACGATGATTTGAGGCATATCGGAGTGAAGGCATGATTGTGGAAGTACAAAACGAAGAGAACCTAGTCTGTGCACCACGACCTGGACCAGCTGAGCTGCGGCCTGGAAAGACTGGGACGTGGCCTCCAGAAACTTGAAGAAAACTAGTCAAAAGCTAGCGCTGCGGCCTGGACTAGTGTGCGCCGCGACTCAAACGCGATGCTCTGTTTCTTAATTAGGGTTTTAATGATAGTTTAGACCCAAAAATACCCTTGAACCTTTTGTATTATAAATAGATCACTTAGGGTTTGATAAAGGGGGAGGTTTTTGGGGGGCTAGAAACTGAAGAGAGAGCTCGACATTCTTCTCCATTACGGTGTTCAAGCATAAGCCCCATGACCAACTAATCTCTAAGCAAGGCAAATGGATGAATCCCTAGGTGTAGTTGTTCTTATTTTCATTCTTGGTTCAGTGATAAGGATTTATTGTTAAACATTGTTATGATTTACTCTTTGATTAAACAAAAAGAATATAGGTTCATGTGACAACTGAAATTTATGTTCTTCTTCTCTTAGATTTTCTTAATCCGGTGATTGCACCATTCTCCTCCATATAAGTCTAGTCAAGCTCTTCTTATGTCAAGTTGTTTGGATGTGATTGATTCCGGTAGATTTATCTTTTAAGTTTTTCCATTACTGCGATATTGTTATTAAATATATTGTCGTTTCTTGATAAATCTAAAAGATAGGTCATGTGTACTTGAATCGAAATCAATGAGTGATTCATAGCAATTGCATCAGAATGTTAATGTAATGTGATTGAATATTTACCGATTGCCTGTTTGGGATGTAAAACTAGTAATTGAGATAAAAACAATTGAATCGAGATTGGAATAAGACAATGAACTTAGGAGGAATTCTCGGAACCTTGTTGTTTCTTTATTATATTCTTCATTATATTTACACAATTCTCTCACATTATTTCATTATCAAAACTCAGATTCTTTCATTTAAATTTTATTGTTTCGTATTAAAGTTTACACCTTCTCTTGTAGTTCACTTTTCCTCATGGGATCGACACCTCAACTACACACAATAACCGCGTATTAGTTTGAGCGTAATCAAATTTTGGCGCCGTTGCCGGGGAAACGCGCTTAAGTACAAGGAAGATTGTTAACTTTGAGATAAGACGGTAATATTGTTTTTGGCTCTCTGTTTTGATTTTTTAATTTTTTTGTTTTTCTATTTTATTTGTTTCCCTCTAATTCCTTTGGTGTATGCTTAGACTGAGTGATTCGCAAGGTAGATTCATTAAAAGACCTGAAATAGAGTTACCATCTCCTTCCCTGTCCATTAGTGAAACCTCGCCTAGATCAAATCATAGTGAAAACCCAAGTGAGAATTTAGAGGATTTTGTTAACATGACCGACAATCACAATGAGAATGTTGCTAGGACACTTAAGGATTACTTGCACCCTAGCCGAACGGCCACACCATCTTGTATCATGTTCCCCCTTAATGTTCAACAACCTGAGTTTAAGCCGCGCATGATCCAATTGCTACCCACCTTCCATGGGTTTGAGAATAAAAACCCTTATATCCATATTAGGGAATTTGAGGAAGTAGTAGCTACCTTTCAAAGTAGGGCTGATATGGTAGACACCGTCAAACTTCGGTTTTTTCCCTTTTCACTTAAGCAAAAGGTCAAATTTTGGCTGTACTCGTTAAGGTCTAGGTCTATAGGTAGTTGGGATGAGATGACCTGAGTTTTCTTCCAAAAGCACTTTCCAACCCGTAAGACCAATAACCTCAAGAGACAAATCTCAAACTTTGCACAAAAGGAGAGCGAAACCTTATATCAAGTTTGGGAACATTTCAAAGACCTTTTGAATTCTTGTCCACACCATGGATATGAGAGTTGGCGGGTAGTTAGCTATTTCTATGATGGACTCCTAAGTAGGGAGAGGCAGTTCGTAAAAATGATGTGTAATGGAGATTTTCTTCAAAAAGATCCCGACCAAGCCATAGATTTCCTAGATGACCTATCGAAAAAAGCCCACACTTGGACAAGACCAAATTCCATGGAAAGTACTAGGAGAAATCAACCTGCTGGGATTTATCAACTTAAGGAAGAGGATAGTCTTAAATCCTATTTAGAGGTCCTAACTAAGGAAATTGAAGCTTTAAAAACTAAGGATGCTAGAACCCCTGAACACTTACAATCCTGGTTGGAAGAATCACCCTAATTTTAGTTGGAGATCCGATATGCAACCTCCTACCCAATCTAGCACCCATTGGAGATCCGATATACAACCTCATCTCCACTCTAGTACCCATTGGAAACCGGAAGCAACCTCATCTAATGCACCACAACAATCTTTACCTTTGGAAGATATGTTTAAGTCATTTTTGCAGGTACATGCTAAGAGTGTGGAAGAGCAGGGCAAATAAATCAACAGTTGTTTGAGGAGCAACAAGCGATCAAAGAGGAACAAAAGGTGATAAAGAGCCAACTTACAAAGTTGACTAGTTTCTTGATGATTCAAGAGCAAGGTCATTTTCCTTCATAACCACAACCTAGTCTAAGGGGACAACATATGGCATAAACCTCTAATCCTGATAATCAAAATGTTAAAGACGTTAATGCCATAATGACTCACAACGGTAAGAAAATTGATGGGCCCACTCTACCATCAAACTTGATTCCTAACACCATTAGTAACAAGGATGAAGCCCCCAAGGAACAAGATGCCCATAATAATTCTTTATCGGTGCCTTTCCCTCAAGCACTCTTTAAACCTAAGGAGAGAAATTCAGCATTAAAATGTGAGATTCTTGAACAATTTCAGCATGTTAAAATTAACCTCCCTCTTCTTCATGTCATAAAATAGGTTCCCAACTATGCTAAAGTCATCAAGGATCTATGCACACTCAAGAGGAAGCACAATGTGAAAAAGGAGACATTCTTAACGGAGTAAGCAAGTGCAGTAATTGACAGCAAGACACCGCCCAAATATAAAGATCCAGGTTGTCCAACGGTGGCTTGCCAAATTGGAAACAAATCTTGTGGCCAAGCATTGCTAGATTTGGGTACTAGTGTGAACCTCATGCCATACTCCATGTACTTGCAGCTCGGTCTAGGTGAGATCAAACCAACCTCCGTGGTACTTTAATTAGCGGATAGATTGGTAAGAAAACCAAGAGGTATTGTGGAAGATGTTTTGTTGCAAATTGATAATTTCTATTATCTTGTTGACTTTTTGGTTTTAGATACCGTTTCCATTGTGAATACGGAGTTAAAAATTCTGGTGATACTTGGAAGACCATTCCTTGCCACCACTAAAGCCCTCATTAATTGTAGGAATGGCCTAATGACATAATCATTTGGAAATATGACTCTAGAGATAAATGTTTTTCGAGTCTCAAGGCAGCCACATGAAGAGGATGAGTACATTAAAGATAATTCTAACTATTTGGAATTCACTCCTAATAATTTTGAGTTCGATGATTCTTCAATTTATCCCCATGCCGTTAATGTTGTTGATGTTTTTGAAAAGTTACAGGGATTTATTAAAAAATCATGGCAACCATACTTTGAGGAGTTGCTTAAGAGAAGTCACATGGATGCAGGAATCACATACCCTATTGTTGATAGTAAATGAGCAACACCAAGAACACTTTAGCCACATGTGGTGGACTTTAAGTATTCCTTGCCAAAAGACTAGCACTGAGGCCATTGAGTATGAAGCCTCATCTTCAGCACCACAATGAGGCCAGCAGTGAGAGTGATGCAGTGTCTGGGTGAAGACATAAAACTTAGCGCTCATGGGAGGCACCCCACAACATATCCTTTTATTTTTTTAATTACTTTTCTATATTATTTTTCTTGTTTATTATTAATATTTTGTTGTTTTCCAGTATTACCTTCATATTTCTTTTTTAGGGACAAATATGCGTATCAGTTCAAATGGTCGTGCACAATTTTCGGCTCCTCACACCTTTGGTTAAAAAAGGAGTGTCCTTAACTTTTGCTTTCACATTGAGAACAATGCTTATCTTAAGTTAGGGGTGGAGGAAACACATTTCTTATTGCATACATTGAATTGTTGGGTGTCACCTCCCCTTTTTTGTTTTAATTTGTTTGTTTTGTTTTAATACACCTGTTTGTTAGGATAATCTGTTTAAAAAATAAATTTAAAAAAAATATGTTTTGTGTTATTCTTGGAGTTGATTTACATGTCAATAATATGAGTTTAATTGAGATAGCATATAGCATTTAGAAGTAGTTAAATCTTGCTTCGGTTCGAGTATAAATTAAGTGTCGATCTTCTTTTGGTTTGAGACTCTGGTTTGCGGTATGATTGCATGATTAGTCTAAAGCATCTAGAGAAGTTTTATGTGTGATTGTTTTGTGAATACTTTTGCGGTCTCGACAAGCTCTAGAACTTATTTGATAATCACTTGAGGCGAAATTCTAGAATGCACACTACTTAGGATAAGATGTAGGCCATGATTACCCTTGTTATATTTATCACTAGTCATCTGTTTGAGCCTTTTTCTTGAATTTTTTTGAGCATTGTTTCTTTCAATAACCCATTTACTTACCTTTATGAGCCTGAAAATATTTTATCCTTACCTTCCTTTTAAGAGAACTTAGTTTATACACATTTGTTGAGTAGCACTTAAGAGGAGTAAGGATGGAAATATGGGAAAAATATTACTACCATAACCCAAGTACATTAAAGGAGATAAGTTGGGGGTTGTGGAAAAGGGTAAAAAAAAATACGGAGGTGAATGGTTATGTGCCAAAAAAAAAATAAATAAAAAAGAGAAGTGAATTATGGCAAAGAAAGAAGAAAAAAAGTGATGATTTATTGAGAGAAATGCTCGAAAAATGGTTGAATGAGTTGGGTGTTGAAGTAAGGTTATCTAGTGCTTAAAGTGGTTGTGTTTAAATTAAGAGACTGAGTTCTTTTACTTGTTTAATTCTTCCCATTCTTTCTTGACCTTTACCTTAGCCTAATGTTACAAGCTTATTAAAGACCTATTGATCCGATGTAGTGTGATTTTTCTACATTAGTGGAGAGTGATTTGAAAAGTGAGTCTATGAAGTTTGATTTGTGATTGATGTCATGCAATTTAATATGTTTTTAGAGGCCAAGACTTGTATTCATGAATATTGTGCATAAAATCATCCGGGTGTTCGGATTAATGGATTGTGGTAAGATGGATGTAAGAGTTGATAACAATTTTAAGGTTGACATTTGGATTATTTTTTGACTTGAGTGATATTTAATGATTCTATATGCTGTGTGTTATGCGTGATTTTTGAGACAAAAATTTTGAATCACTCTTGGATTAACACTAACATTTCTTTACTTTGTTTTAATTTCTACTATAGAATTCATTTCATATTGTCTTGTTTTTCGCTTGAATTGCTAGGGACTAGCAATAAGCTAGTTAGGGGTTATGATGAGAGTCATAAAATGCATCTTAATAGCACTTACTTGTTAGCATTGTAGGGTTGATCTATGGTTGAATTACACATTTATACCTTAACAATTCTAAAGTGTTATTCTTGGATCATTGATCTATTTCGGTGCATTTTCAGGTGTTTTGGGTTCAAAAGAGATGGAAAAGCTATCGTTGCTTAAAGCACGATGATTCGAGGCATACCAGAGTGAAGGCATGATTGCGGAAGTACAAAATGAAGAGAACCAAGGCTATGGGCTATGGCCTGGACCAGCTGAGCCGCGACCTCCAGAAACTTGAAAAAAGCCAGTCAAAAGGTGGCGTCGCGGCTTGGACTAGTGTGCGCTGCGGGGCAAGCGTGATGCCCTGTTTCCTAATTAGGGTTTTAATGATAGTTTAGACCCAAAAATACCCTTGAACCTTTTGTCTTATAAATAGATCACTTAGGGTTTGATAAAGGGGGAGGTTTTTGGGAGGCTAGAAACTGAAGAGAGAGCTCGACATTCTTCTCCATTACGGTGTTCAAGCATGAGCCCCATGACCAACTAACCTCCAAGCAAGGCAAATGGATGAATCTCTAGGTGTAGTTGTTCTTGTTTTCATTTATGGTTCAGTTGTAAGGATTTATTGTTAAACATTGTTATGATTTACTCTTTGATTAAACTAGAAGAATATAGGTTCATGTGATAGCTGAAATTTATGTTCTTCTTCTCTTAGATTTTCTTAATCCGGTGATTGCACCCTTTTCCTCCATATAAGTCTAGTCAAACTCTTCTTATGTCAAATTGTTTGGATGTGATTGATTCTGGTAGATTTATCTTTTAGGTTTGTCCATTACTGCGATATTGTTATTGAAATATATTGTCGTTTCTTGATAAATCTATAAGATGGGTCATGTGTGCTTGAATCGAAATCAATGAGTGATTCGTAGTAATTACATCAGAATGTTAATGTGCTATGATTGAATATTTACAGATTGCCTGTTTGGGATGTGAAACTAGTAATCGAGATAAAAACAATTGAATCAAGATTGGAATAAGACAATGAACTTAGGAGGGATTCCCGGAACCTTGTTGTTTCTTTATTATATTCTTCATTATATTTACACAATTCTCTCACATTATTTCATTATCAAAACTCAGATTCTTTCATTTAGATTTTATCGTTTCGTATTAAAGTTTACACCTTCTCTTGTAGTTCGCTTTTTCTCGTGGGATCGGCACCTCAACTATACACAATAACCGCGTATTAGTTTGAGCGTTATCACTTACCACTTGAGGACTACAAGAAAAAAATTCCCCGAAAAAGTAAAAGACATGATATGAATACGCGTATACATATTTCTTGTAGCTAGTGAAAAAACAGTATATGTTGTTTATGCAAAAAGAAAAATCAGTATAAGCCATTGCTTAATTGACACGGTTAAAAATAGTGTAATACCATTGAAAAATCAAACCCAGTAGTAAGATTAGAAATTTTTAGGGTCAAAGTCCCACCATGGAGAAATATGACTTCCGTTTTTTCTACCCCGGATTTCAATAGTTTAGTTGAATATAACTTGAAAACAGACATTTGACCATCTGTTTATATTGAACTGTACAGAGGTCGACAAAACATTTAAGACTGAAAAATCAAAGAAGGAAACAGCCACGAAATCACATCAGCTTAAGCAAAGATAGCTCTACTCTAAGGCAGACAAATTAGAACCGATGTCGACGTATCTTTTTTGCGGTTAGGAAAAAAAACTGAACCAAACAGAATTAACCAATCATTCAACAATCAGTCAAAACAAGAAAATATACAGCAAAAGAAAAAAATTAATAAAAACAAACAAACCAACAATAAAATTAGCACCAGAAATTAGACTTTTAAAACTCAAGGTTTGAAATCATAAAATCAATAATAAAAATAATCCGAAAAACAAAACAGATTAAAAAGAAGTAAAAGTTTCAATATGAAAGAAACTTAAAGAAATAGCAACCAAATGAATCATTTCAATATGAAAACAAAAGAACCAACAAAAGTTTCATTCACTAACAAGTCAAATTAACGACTAACTCTTACCACAAATTGTCTTGATGCTTCATCAATAAAAGTTCCATCATTGCATTTATGAGTTTCAGTAAAAAACTCTACGTGCCCGAGCTCAAATCTATGTTTCATCTCCTACCATTTATGAAAAGAGTTCAAACAATGACTCAATACACTATATCAAAGATAAAAAGATTGGATGAATGAAGCAAATCAACTCGCATATTCATCCCGTTTTCTAGCAAAATTCTTTGATCAGGTCGTGTGAGGACGTTGTTATCTTTCACGTGCTGCTGTCCCTATCATAGAATACTTCTACACCAACAATAAACCAATTGACTAATAAATCATTAAAAGAAAATATAAACAATGAGAATTCAAATGAACATAATTATGAAAAAACAACCTCACTCTGCTCAGAAAACTAATAGTTCACAAGTTGTTTCCACTGGTCTTGATCTACTCCTTTTGGAACATTATTGCTCAAAACTTGTTGTTTTGTTTTGTTCCTCATGTGGTCCCTTTTAAGTACATATCTGTAGTCCTTCCATTTTTTCCCGATCATCCTCAACAATATTTTGTCGATCGCCTCAATCATAGGATAATGGAACTTCCTCTACCACAAGAAAAAGAAATCCATGTCAAATAAGCATTTTTGGTGTTAGGGATTATATGCATGTACAACACCACAAAAAAAAAAGGAAGAAAAACCGAAATTAAGTTGTTACTTACCCGAATCAATAAAACAAGGTCCTTTTTGTAGTTAGAAGACACCTTTTTCCAATCTGTGTAACTAAGCAGACAAACTATTTAATATTTGCCCACCTTTTTTAACAGGTTGATTACGAGCATTGAAGTGGACAACAATTTTCTCCTCATGTTCCAAGGACCACACTTGTGAAGTTCGCAAGACATGTGCTTGCTTCCTCACCCTCCCTTCAGAATCTGTACATTGAAAACATAATTTTTATAATTAGTATAACAATGTGATATCAAACTAGTTATAAAGAGAATGTCTTATAATAATGAAATTACTAATGATCTTGTATTGTTCATTATCATTGTTCTGACTTTCTGTTATTATTGGCTCAGTCTCAGAATCGCTTTGAGATTCACGATCGTCTTCAAGGTGATACTCATGCTCATGTTCAATATCTTGTTGATATTGTGAAGACCCAGCTGGAGACTGGTTTGATGTAGTAGCTCTGTCTGAGGGAGGAATATATTTTGACCTAAACTTGTTGCAATCTTTATACAAAAAAACATAAACATGCTTATATCTCACATGTCCATCAAACACTGTGCAGGTGATGGTGTTGCACCAGCCCCTGTGTAGGTGCTGGTGCAGCACCAGCACCTGAACGCACCAGCACCTGTTCAGAATGGTTGTGTGGGCACACAATGCAAGAACCTAAATTAGAGATGACCCTAGTTAGATTGCTTCGAATGAATCAATGCTATGGTACTCTCACCGCAAAGCGAACCTACCTCCTGGAAGAAAGTTATTGGCAGCTGACCAAGAGACTGAGGATTTCCAATGTTGCAGTACAGTATCTGTGCAAGATAATAAGAGAATTAATACTATATTGAAACAAATAGAACTTCAAGAAGTGATATAAACTTAGGGCTCCTTGAAAGCAAATGAAATAGCATTAGTTTTTACTAGCCTGTAACTCTTGTTGCAATCGCTGTGACAGTAAACATTAAGGTACACTCGTTAGAAAAATAGCATTGTCCAGTATATTCAGCTCTTATCAAGAAAAAATGTTATGCTAAGTAATTGGTTCAAAAATAATATTATGGTCAGACTTTGTCTCAAACCCAGCCTTATAATATTATACTTAGACACCAAAATGACATCAATTTATTGCATAAATAACTTAACATCCCACAACAACCAGAATCAAAACACTAAAAGGTAGTAATAAACACGGCTACTTTAATTAGGAACAAGGAAATATGCCATCTAATATAAATTCTTGGGGAAAGATAGTATACATGATGTATAAAATATTTACCTTAGCAGAGCTATATTTTCAATTTTTGGTGCTTGACTGACTTGGGCTAGAATCCTAAATCACTCTGAACAAGTGTCCCTGACTCACTAGTAGCCACATAGCTAACCAATTTTGCTTTATGTAATTCTCCTAGTATATTTTTAAAGAAGATAGAAACACCATCTTTGTTATGGTATTAGTGATAATTCTTACCTAAAGTTGGTATTTTAGGATAATGGTATAATTTTCAAATAGTTAGAAACACAATCTACCATGAAAAATCCCTTACAGACAATTTGGTTTGCTAAAATCTGTAATTTATTTGTGTCAACTGAATGCTGAAAGTATACGAGCCTCCTCAACAGTGCAAAAGATTAAAATATATTGAAGCTAAGAATGAAGAAAAATTATCTATTATCTCATCAATAGAAAGTTGAACTGTAATATCCAAAAGCACGTGATTTCTAAGGAAATCATCAAATGAGTGCATATCATAATTCCTTACTGTTTTCTTGCCAAAGCGTTCCTTTGTCCCTACCTGTGAAGGTTACTGCAGTAATAAGCAAACATAGCTTTAGAATTGATGAGATTGGCCAAACTAAGGAGGGCCTTCTTGGTATAATTGACTTGCATAATTGATGTCATTGCTGCAAAAGTAGTAAAATTTGACGGATTCTAGAAAAAGCTTGCTATTTTAAGTTTATAGGAGACTTCTAGCAGTCTGCTAATATCCATCCTACATCAATAAAGTTCATGAAGCCTCTAACATGCTTTTTATTATATTAAAAATTGTAGTAGATAAAGTAGATCTGGTTTATCCTCAAGCACTTGCACCATTCTAGAACTCACCAGGGCAAAGAAAATTGAGAATAATTTTTAAGGAATCTGTTGTTGATGATAAGAGAGGTAAAAGGAGACTGGTAAGTACACGTCCAGAAATGCAATCACGATTTAGAATACAAACCTCAAGGATTGGCTGATGTAGGAAGCACTTTAGAGTACCTGTGAACAAATGAACAAATAAGTTATTTAAATATGATTTAAAGAACAAGAAATAAGCAATCATACAACTAAAACAGAAATTCATGACATTCTGTAGTAACATTCCACGAATTGTAGTAAAAAAAGTTCACGACTCTTGAACTGTGTGATATAAAGCAACAGTAATATGAAAGAATACAATAAAACATTACAAATCTCCTTGGCACACATGTGCATCACATAAATACACATCCAAATATAAGTACATAAAAATGTACATATAACTAATTGGTATCTTCATCAATGTCCATCCTAATACAATCTAATTGATTGTCTACCACTACATCAGGAACTTTAAGATTTGCCAAAACTATCAAGAAATTATGCTTCTCTTTCGTAAACATAGTGTAGCATGCTAGAGGCGAGTGATCTTTTCCATTAGGAAGAACAACTAAATGGAGGTCTTTTCTAATACCAATTTCCTCGAGATCATGGTGTGCCTTTTTATTATCTTTAGTCTTACCATCTATATTCAAGATTGTTCCAATCAAATTATCACATACATTCTTCTCTGTATGCATCACATCTAGATTATGATGCAAGAGATTGTATTTCCAATAAGATAACTCAAAAAAATGCTTCTTTTTTTCCACAAAGTATCTACAACTCCCTCATCCATGGGAATATCCTCTTTATCAACATTTTCTAGGAATTCGTCCACACCCTCAAAAAGGTTATCAACTTCATCCACTAGTACTTGCCCCGTAGAGGTACCAATATCCTCTCTTGCCCTCTTCTTAGAAGGTTTTGAGGATGTACTATAGATGCAGTTTTCACCCTCTGGTTGTCTTAAAACATCGTGTCCAGACGGTGGAACAGGAGCAGATCCCAACTCTATAGTGCCATCAAACTGATCCTTTTGAAAACGAAACTCATGGTTTTCTTCTAAGCATCGACGATGACCCATATACCAAAACTTTCTCTCATGATTTAACCATATAGAATGCGTAGAGTCCCCACAACATAGACAAGCAGCACGACCCTTGGTGCTCCAACCAGATAAGTTTGAATATGCTGGAAAATCATTAATGCTCCAAAGAAAAGAAGCGTGCAGATTAAAGCTTTGATTGGTGGATGCATCAAACGCATCAACACCATCCCATAATTGTTTCAACTCTTCCATTAGAGGCTGCAAAAAGATATCAATATCATTACCAGGGCTTTTCTCACCAGAAATCACCATTGAAAGGATGAACAATGTTTGTTTCATGCAAAGCCACGGTGGCAAGTTGTATGGGACCAAAATAACGCGCCATGTGCTATTAGTAGAACTCATTGTTCGAAAAGGATTGAACCCATCGCTAGCTAGACCAAGCCTAACACTACGAGAATTAGCTGCAAAATCGGGATACAAAGTATCAAATTCATTCCAGGCTAATACATCTGTAGGATGTCTTAAAATCCCATCCTTAGTCCGATCTTTATCATGCCATCTCATCAACGAAGCCGTTTTAGATGACATATATATCCTCTTCAATCTCGGTATTAGAGGAAAATAACGCAATACTTTCGCTCGCTTTTTATTTTTAGATTGACCATCCATCTCATTCAACGGATCCTCATCAGCATTGTTTTTAACGCACCGTGGCACACCACACGCATGACAAAATTCATCATTCACATGCTCACCCCAATACAATGTGCAGTCATTAGGACAAACATGAATCTTCTCATAGCCAAGACCTAATCCTTTGATAATCTTCATGGCTTCATAATAATTTGATGGCAATAGAGCACACATCGGAAATGCCATGCTGATAAACTCAAATAACATAGTAAGAGATTTACTAGACCACAAATTCAAACATTTGATGTGTAGTAGATATAACATAAAACTTAACTTTGTGAAATTCTGACAACCTGGATAAAGTTCATTATCATAATCTTTCATCAAATTGCGATACTGAGTCATCTCATCAATAGCAGAACGAACTAGATGTTCAACGTGTGAAGGATCACCACAATTATTGAACTCAAACACACTATGAGCCTGTTACTCTTCACCATGCTCATTTGAAGATTCTACTTCGATTCCTAAATTTAATGGTTCATTGTTTGGGTTTTCACAAGTAACCTCGAAGGCACTTCAAAGCAAACCCAACACGTCATCTCGTCCCATGAAGCCAACTGGAACACTAGTGGGTTCTAAACTAGTGTGAGTGTGGTCTATATGAGAGACTTTCTCCCCATGAAAGACCCACTCGGTGTAACCTAGACTAAACCCATTATACAATAGATGCTCCTGAACAACTTCTGGCTCGAATGAAGAACAATTACCACATGTCCTACATAGACAAACAATGAAGTTTTCAACACCATCCATATAGGCTTTACTCGATCTCGGTTTATCTATCAAACTTTTATACATTTTTAGATGACGCCAATAGACTTTCCTAAAACAATATTAAGAAAGTCAGAATTGAAATATTTTTGGCAAAAGAAGGCATAATCACAAACTTAGATTTGATTGCTAAGTGGATGAACTGAAATTGATAACAACAAATTGATAATCACAGATTAGTACTCCATATATTACAATTGGTCCCATCGAAAATGAGTAGTTGTTTGTTCTAGTGACTTCTCTTTAAACAAAGAGAAATCTTTCTAGGCAACTTGATACAAACTCAAGCTCATGTTGGCAATTGGTCCCAATACTTCTCTCTGCAAACTTCTAAAGAAAATGACAGTTGAAAGGTATTACTTTTGGTGCTATATAAACTAAATAATTTTTTAAAGTAACAGTCCATACTCCATAAAAATGAAACCATAACCAGCTATGGTATTGCTGTTTCATAATATAGTAAGTCTTGGTATATATATTCATTGGCTGAAAATAATTCTCAGCAAAACAAAAGGAAGGGGCTAGGGCTGGTGCTGGGGCTGCACCAGCCCCTGTACTGGTGCTGGTGCAACACCAGCCCCTTCCTTTTGTTTTTTTATTCATTGACTGTCAATTAAAACATACATAAGCTCTAACTAATAAAATCAGCACCCAAAAAAATAAAGTTTGTCCAACATCGACCAACGTGTGTTGTGTTTAAAGGTGCCGCTAGTGCTCCCAAAAATCAAAGATTACCTTTTGGGTTAAACTAATGTGATAAGTTTTATTAGAAAAAAATACAACTTTAAAAACACTTTATATTAGGGAGATACTAAATATACAGAAAAAAAACGTCAGGGCCATGGTAAAGTTTGTCTTGTTAGCTGAAGCAGACATTTTTATTCTTACATCTTATATAACAAAAAGTTGTCCGAATCGACCGACGAAAAGAAAAGAAAAGATAAGACAAAAGAGGAGTTAGAAAATCCTTCAAGGGGTGAAACTACATGAACTAAGGTGAAACTACATGAACTAAGCCTAATCATGATACACGTGAAGTTAAACAGTTCTCCTTTGCAAATATTATGGAGAAAATTAAATATTGTTTTGAAGCTTCTTCTCTAGCTAACGTGACTATATATATATATATATATACCCACATGTATTCTCAAAATAATTTAATTTATCAATTTCAAATGATTGCAACCTTTTCCATATCTTTGGAAGAGCTAGCTCTTGAAAACTAGCAGTGGAAACTGGAAAGTTGAGTTTTGGTAACAAGCAAATAATTCATTTTTACGGAAATAAAAAATGAAGTATACTCCTTATAAAAAAATTACTTCCACATTAAGAATTTTAATATTTAATCTATCATTAAACAATTTCATTGAATAAATTAATTGACAAATATGTGTAGGCGGCAGGAGCATGTTGGTACTTGCTAGGGATCCATAGGTCTGCAAAATGTCTAAGACAGCAATGCAGAGATATGAGTGGCTGTGACCTAAGATTATTGGCATCTAAAGAGCCTATTTACTATGGACCAACTAATATGGTGAGAGACAGAGCAAGGTTGGCATGGGCAGAGAACAAAGAAGCAAGGACTACATGTTTAGAGAGAGCAGATAATTATGATTATGGAGCTTATAAGTGGTCTGTTCAACTTGTTACAAATGATAGCCGATTAGAGAAAATTCTTTTTCCCATCTTTTGGGGCCTAATGACTTTCAGGTACCCATTTAATTAGCGCTAATTAAATTATAATATGACAGTCTTAATTAAGGTACCCATCTTTTGCACTCCTCATCATGCTCATTTCACAGGAATCAAGCATATTTTTTTTGGATAAATAAAATTTGTTTATCCAAGAGAACAAAGCAGGATACCTGCTACAAGGGAAGAACCCAACAGAAATTTACAACTCAGATAAGTTCCACCAAGTGAGAAGTCATAAGTCAGACGTGGTTCCATAAAAAAAGGAGCTTTAAATCTAATATGTGACTGCTTGGCTCCTACAAATCAAAACCACATAGAAAACTAATTTGATATCCAAATATCCTATAGGACAATGGAATTAAGACCTTCAGTCCCTATGAGGATATTGGGCCTATCAAATTACCATGCTTCTAATATACATGCAGATCAATTTAAATGGCATGCTTTATGGTGGAATTTGAATTTACTTGAAATAGTAATGCATTGAACAAAGGTCTCCAAGGGGAAGTAACCCAACACGCAGAAGTATCATGTATACTAGAGAAGCAACAAAAAGGAAAAGAAACAAAACAAATGAACATTTAAAATTTATAACTTGAGCTAAACCACAGTCAGATACGAGTAGGCACATTTATGCAGACATAATATTTTTCAACTATCCAGTAGAAAATGTAGATGGCCGAGAAGAATCTTTATTTTATTTCGTATTCATCCAGACAGCACAATCTCTATTAGCATGAGTTTTAACTCTTGAGAGAATGCAACTCTTCAGTATTTACATCTCTCAAGAATCATAAATATTCGCAAACGAATTATTCAAAAAATAACTTAACTAAGAGAGCAGATCCCATTTGATCTCAATTTTATGGTTTCAATCTCTCCAGTCAAACCAACAGCATATAAAAGAAAAAAGAATGATTTTTCCCTCTAAAAAAAAGAAAACAAATTAATTAACTATTTGAGCGCAAACCCATTGAAAGAAATGAGACTTATTTATACAAACCTAATCTATTTATATCACAAAAAATCCAAGAAAAAGAGAAAAAAAGGGTCTTCTGTTCATGTCTATAGAAACCCATTGAAAAAAATGAGACTTATTTAATTAACTAATGTTGGGAAATTACCTTGAAGATGCCCAGGTGGTGATCTTCCAAACCCGAGTCTAGAATGACTTGTAATGATTGGAAACAGAAATAGAAATCAAAGAAAAGTAAGAACACAGGAGTTGTTATTGAGGTTCGGCAATAGCCTACATCCCCTTGAGTTCCTCCGAACTCTCTGCACTAAATCAATGAGTTCTTACAGGTTACAACAACTCCTCTTCAAGAAACCTCTTGTTCTTGAAGAAGGAAAGAAGAGAGAAAAGAAAGTGATAAGGTCTTGAGTTTCCCTGAAACTTTCCCCCTTTGGAAATTCCACTTACAAGTCCTTTGAATCCCCTCTTTATACTATTCTCTTTCTAAACTACCAGCCTCTCTAATGAGTCTCTCTTGCTTGGTGTCTTTGCACTCTTACAATTGATCTCTCATTCACAATCACAAGTTATGTTGATTTGCACCTAGATGATCCTATATATAGTGCACCAACTTCTTGACCAATCTTAAACGTCAATATCCACCCTTAGATCTTGAGGACTAATCAACCATAGCCTTTGATAAAGTCTAAGTGATCCTGTGCATATTGATCATGCATCCATGCACCTAACAAAAGGCTGAAAAAATCAGCATCAGTGTGCCTTCAAGCCGCGACCTAGAACAGGGCAAGCCGTGGCCTGGAAGGGGCTGAAATCTTTTGTCATACTGGAGGTCGCGGCCTGGAAGGGGCTAAAATCTTCTGTCATGCCAGAGGCCACGGCCTAGAGTGGTTGGGCCGCGGCGCACACTCCTTGGGTCGTGGTGCACAACTGCTCTCCCATCTTCTGGACTTCCTGGAGGCCAAGGCGCGCACACCTTGAGCCGAGACGCCAAGACCTGATGCTGAACCCTTTCAAACCATATTTAAACCTTAGACAAACACCAACAACTAAAACTATAGAAAAAAAGCAATAGACGAATCAATATTGTAACAACAAGATTTAAACTTTTACTATATGTATGTAAAACAAATTAAGAGAAGAGAAGAGAGTTCAAATAAAGAAGAAAACTACCTTTGCTTTAATGGAGGAAGATGAAGAAGCAAGCTAGATGAAGAACAGGGACAGCTAGATAAAGAAGCTAGAAGATTATGGAGGAAGATGCAAGAACAGCCTTGAAAATTCGGGGGAGCTAAGGGTGCGCAGGACCTAATTTTTGGGGGAAAAACACGCGGTAAGGAACATGACGACAATATGGAAATTTATGAGCATATTCCGAGGCTTGGAAGCACCGAAATATGAAATGGAGCATATTCCGACGCTTTTACGCAGAAACCCATTTCATATATCGTCGCTTTCAAGCACCGGAATATGAAATGGGTTTTGATCATATTCTGACGCTTTCAAGCGTCGGTATATTACGGCGCTTAGAAGGGCTAAAATATGCAATAAGATTTGCATATAACGGCACTTTGAAGCGCTGACATATGTTCTTTGAATATTACGGCGCTTCAAGGAAGTGCCACAAATAAAGCACCGGTGGTTGATATATTGCGGCATTTGTATGAAGGGTCGGAAATAAAGCACCGACAGATATCATTTACCTTGTAGTGCACCAAGGGTGAATATCCACCCAGTTGTGGATTTATTATCTCCCACACTTGTAATCCAACTCGCATCAGTGTATCCTTCTAATCCACTTGGGTAACTGTTGTAAAACAGTCCCAAGCCACTAGTCTTCTTGAGACATCCCATTATCTTACCAATGGCTTTCCAATGTTCTATGCTATGATCACTAGTATATCTACTAAGTTTACACACAAAATAGGAAATATCTGGTCTAGTGCAATGCAATGCATACATTAGACTACCAATAGCACTAGCTTATTCAAGTTGTGCCACTGCTCTACCAGAATTATTTTGTAATTTGATACTTGGATCAAAAAGAGTATTATACTCTTTGAAACCAAGATGTTTAAACTTAGTTAATACTTTCTAAATATAGTGAGATTGACTTAAAGCATAATCCGCACTATGTTTCTTAATTTTAATTCCTAAGATTGTATCTGCTTCACCCAAGTCTTTCATCTTAAAGACAGTAGACAAATACTTCTTAGTTTCATTTACTCCTTCCATGTTAGTACCGATAATCAACATATCATCAACATATAAACAAACTATCACACCATAGTTTTTAGTAAATTTGGAGTAAATGCATCTATCAACACTGTTATATTTAAAACCGAATGATAAAATAACAAATTCAATTTTCTTATGCCATTGTTTTGGAGCTTTTATTAGACCATAAAGAGATTTGACTAATTTGCACACTTTATTTTCATTGCCTGGAAGAACAAACCCTTCGGGTTTTCCCACATATACTTGCTTATTTAAATCTCCATTTAGGAAAGTAGGTTTTACATCCATTTGGTGAATATAAAAATTATAAATGGATGCTAAAGCTATAAGGACCCTAATAGAAGTAATACATTCAACTGGTGTATAAGTGTCAAAATAATTAATCCCTTCTTTTTGTCTAAAACCTTTAGCTACTAATCTCGTTTTGAAAGTTTGAATAGTGCCATTAGTATTGTATTATCTCCTAAAAAGCCACTTACACCCAATAGGTTTTGATCTTTTGGTTAAATCTACCAATACCCAAATATTGTAATCCATTATAGAATCCATCTCATCATTAATAGATTCTTTCTAAAAAGAAGCATCTCTTGAAGCCATAGTTTCCTTAAAAGTTGTAGGATCCTATTCTAGGTTAAACACAATAGGTATTTTATTCAATACATTGTTAATTTGGTCACCTTCAACCAAAAATAGCAATGATTGAGAAGAAATGAAATCATTATCCAAAGTCTTCTATTTTCTTGCTCTAATACCCTGTCTAGGTTCAAGAGTTCTTTCAGGAATATTAATTTCTCTACTATTAATTTATGGTCTTAATCCTTCATTGGACCCATCTCTTTGAGACTCTTCTTCTATATTCTCAAAATCAGTAGAAAACTTATTTTCAAAAAATTCTATGTCTCATGACTCAATACTAATGTTAGACTCTAAATCAAGAAGTCTATAGCCCTTGTTATTTTTAGCATATCCAACAAATACACATTTTGTAGCTCTAGGTCCTAATTTTGTTCTTTTAGGGTATGTAATTCTACAATATGCTAAACACTCCACACTTTAAAATAATTTAAGTTAGACTTTCTACCTTTCTAGATTTCATAAGGACTCAATTTTGTTTTCTTCCTTGGAATCCTATTATGAATACGAGAAGTAGTAAAAAGTGCTTTACCCTATAAGTTTAATAGTAATTTAGCATTAACTAGCATGCAATTTACCATATCTTCTAAAAAATGATTTTTCCTTTCAGCCAAACCATTATGTTGTGGTGTGTAAGGTGCAATGCATTGATGTATTATGCCATGCTCTTCACAAAATTGATCAAAATCATTTAAAAAATATTCACCACCTCTATCAGAAGGTAGAATTTTAATCTTTTTATCAAGTTTATTTTCTACTTCTGATTTGTATTTCTTAAAAATATCAAAAGCTCCAATTTTGGATCTTAATAAGTAAACATATAAAAATCTACTTGCACCATCCACAAAAGTAATAAAATATCTTTTTTCACCTCTTGTAAATATACCATCTAATTCACATAAGTCTGAATGTCTTAAAATTAAAATTTGTGAATCTCTTTGTACCTTAGGAAAATGTTTTTTTTTACCGTTTTAGATTGAACACATATTTCACATTTTCCTAAGTCATCATTTCCAATATTTATTAATTCTAACTTATGCATGCTCTTTAAATAACCAGAATTAATATGCGCTAAACGACAATGCCATAAAGAAGAAGACTCAGTAGTATAAATAGAAACTGTGGTCTTATTATAATTATTATTAATACTCAACTTATTCATGCCATTACAAGAAAATCCTTTTCCGACAAACATGTCATTCTTTGAAAGTATGATTTTGACACATTCAACAGAAACTCGAAATCCTTTTTTTATCTAAAAGATCAACAGAAATTAAATTCTTTTGAATCTCCGGTTCATAGAGAACATTAAGAAGACTTAGATGCTTTTCGGATTTGAAGTCAATCTCAACTATTCCTTTGCTACAAACTTTGATTCTGGTAGTGTTTTCCATTTTTTACTTCTTGTCTATTAGTTTCTTCCTCGAATGTCTTGAACAATCCTTTGTAATTGCACACATGGTGTAACGACCCATCCCAGGTTGGCCACCCCCAAGATGATGTTGTCACATTTTGAAAATCCTAGCATGACACATATATGCAACAATAAAAATAATACCAACAAATTTTTTTATATCAATCCTCAACCCTCAACATGGGAGATACATCATTTTAATCTTGAATTAAACATTTTTTACAACGTAATATGCATGAATATTTATAAATAAAATTTTATTTTATTTTCTCATTAGTATGAGGATGTGGACACGCACGTGGCTTACAGATAATGATACCGGATTGAAATAGAATTGAAGGAAACTAAACAAACAAACAACAAAATGAAAGATAAGAGTTCACCACCCAAGAGATAACACCAAAGGGATATAGAATATCACCACCCAAAGGATTAACACAAGGGATACAGAACTATAGGAATTCACCACTCTAAGGATTATACCAAAGAGATACAGAATTACAAGAAGGAGAAAACTCTCTTCTAAAAGCCAAAGGCTGATTTCAATTTATAAACTCAAGTCTGATTTTTAGCTTACAAACACAAGTACTTATAGAGCTTAGAACAACCCTCTAAGCTTAGGAAAAGTAAGAAAACAATCCATAAAACATGCAAGGAAACTATCCCTAAAACAAGGAAGGAGACAATCCCTAAAACATGCAAGGAATCAAGGAATTGGTCAAAAGTAAAAAGAGGAACACAATTTCGGATTTTCAGGAGCACCCAATGACCAGAATTCAAATGGTCATATCTTCTTGTAGACATCTCCAAATGGGCTGAAACTTGTTTGGTTGGAAAGATGACGTCTTGAACTTTAATTTGGACTTAAGAAAATCTCAAAAAGGAGATCGTTTGGGCCTGGTATGATCAGCCTAAATCCAGTAAGCTGTTGCATCCGAATCTTCTTCCACTTTGGGCTTGGACCTTGCACCTTGCTTAGTTGACAAGAGATTATTAGATTTTTGTTGGGCAGGCCCATGCTAGGTTGGACATACCCATGTCAGGCTCCCCCAGTTGATGGGGACTTGCCCTCAAGTCCAAGATTTCTTCATTTACTTCATAGGGAGATAAGTCACTCACATTGAAAGTTGCAGATACTCCATAATCTCCTGGAAGTTCAATCTTGTAAGCATTTTCTCCAATGCGTTGAAGTACCTTAAATGGGCCATCAGCTCGTGGCAGAAGTTTAGACCGTCGTTTTGCGGGAAAACGTTCCTTTCGAAGATGAATCCATACTAGATCTCCTTCTTTGAAAGCTGCAGGCTTTCTATGTTTATTTGCTTGCTTGCGGTACTTCTCATTTTGCTTCTCAATATGAGCTCGAATCTGCTCATGTAATTTCTTGATCTCCTTCGTTCGTTCATTGGCATCTCCACTAAATTGGGTAGTAGTCGGAAGTGGAGCCAAATCAAGAGGGCTAATAGGTTTGAGACCATAGACAGCCTCAAAGGGGCTATAGCCAGTGGTTTGGCTAGTAGACCTATTATAGGCAAATTCAGCTTGAGCTAGGAGGAGATCCCATTGACGGATGTTCTTCCCCACAAAGCTTCTCAAAAGATTTCCCAAACTTCGATTAACAACTTCAGTTTGACCATCTGTTTGGGGATGATAAGCAGAGCTGAATTGAAGGATAGTGCCAAGCTTTCGCCAAAGAGTACGCCAAAAATGTCCGACGAACTTGGAATCACGATCAGAAGTAATCGTCTTAGGAATGCCATGAAGTTTGACAATTTCTCTGAAATATAGGTCAGCAACATGAGATGCATCAAGAGTTTTGTGGCAAGGAACAAAATGAGCCATCTTTGAGAATCGATCAACCACCACCATAATGGAGTCTTTATTTCGTTGAGTTCTTGGCAAACCTACAACAAAATCCATACTAACGTCCTCCCATGGGGCATTAGGAATAGGTAATGGGATGTATAGCCCGGTGTTTTGCTTGCGGCTCTTTGCGAGGTGGCAAATTTGACATTGCTTCACATGTTGCTCAACATCTCTCACCATTTTGGGCCAAAAAAAATGTTCCTGCACAAGAGTTAAAGTTTTATCTCTACCAAAATGACCAGCAAGGCCTCCTCCATGGGCTTCTTTGATAATGGCTTCTCTCAACGAACATCGAGGAATGCACAAAAGATTGCCCTTGAAGAGAAAACCATCTTGTAACAAGAAATGGTTGTTAGGACCATTAGAAGATTCCTTCCATGCATTGCCAAAATCAAGATCATCTTTATAAAGTTCTTTGACAACTTCAAAACCCAAAACCTGCACTTGCATAGTGTTAAGTAAAGAGTGTCTTCGACTTAGGGCGTCAGCAACTTGATTAAGTTTACCTGACTTGTGCTTGATGGAGAATGAATAGGCTTGCAAGAATTCACTCCACTTTGCATGTCGCTTGTTGAGTTTTTGTTGGCTGCTCAAATACTTTAGAGCTTCATGATCAGAATGAAGTATAAACTCTTTATGGAGTAGATAATGACTCCAATGCCCCAAGGCACGAACAAGAGCATAGAATTCTTTGTCATATGTTGAATACTTCTTTCGAGATTCATTGAGCTTTTCACTAAAAAAGGCAATGGGTTTACCTTCTTGGCTGAGAACACCACCAACCCCTAAATTAGAGGCATCGCAATCAACTTCGAACACTTTGGAGAAATCTGGAAGTGTAAGGACTGGGGCCTCCGTTACCTTCTGTTTGAGAAGTTCAAAGCTCTTTTGGGCTTCCTTCGTCCACTTGAATGTTCCCTCTTTAAGGCATTCCGTGATAGGAGCAATAATGGTGCTGAAGCCTTTGATGAACCGTCGATAGAATGATGCAAGTCCATGAAAGCTTCTTATGTCGTGAAGGGACTTGGGAATAGGCCAGCTGGTGATTGCCTCTATCTTGCCCGGATCCATCATGATTCCTTCTTTGCAAACAACATAGCCTAAGAACACAAGGCTATTAGTGAAGAAATGACACTTCTTCAAGTTGACATACAACTTTTGTTCCCGTAAGGTTTGGAAAACTTGATGAAGATGCTCCATATGTTGCTCTTGAGACTTGCTGTAAACTAAGATATCATCAAAGTAAACAACAACAAATTGACCCATAAATGGTTTGAAAATATGATTCATAAGGCGCATAAAAGTACTCGGAGCATTAGATAGTCCGAATGGCATGACCATCCATTCATAAAGACCATCTCTCGTTTTGAACGCTGTCTTCCATTCATCGCCATCTCTCATGCGAATTTGATGATATCCGCTGCGAAGATCGATGTTTGAGAAGATTATGGCTCCATGAAGTTGATCCAAGAGATCATCCAACCGTGGGATGGGAAAGCGGTACCGGATGGTGATTTTGTTGACAGCCCTGCTGTCAATGCACATTCGCCATGAACCGTCCTTCTTTGGTACTAGAAGTGCTGGAACAGCGCAAGGACTCATGCTTTCTCGTACAAGACCTTTGGAGATCAGCTCATCAACTTGACTTTGTAACTCTTCATGCTCCCTTGGATTCATCCGATAAGCTGCTTTGTTAGGTAAAACAGAACCTGGAATAAGATCAATATGGTGCTGTATACCCCTCATAGGTGGAAGGCCCGGTGGAAGTTCTTCAGGAATAATATCAGGGAATTCCTTAAGAAGTGGTTGTATTATAAGT
The DNA here is from genome assembly GCA_023935145.1 of Bretschneidera sinensis. Taxonomy (NCBI): domain Eukaryota; kingdom Viridiplantae; phylum Streptophyta; class Magnoliopsida; order Brassicales; family Akaniaceae; genus Bretschneidera; species Bretschneidera sinensis. The sequence continues at coordinate 124,302,520 of CM043697.1, read as the reverse complement.
GGAATCTCAATGGGATCTTTCTTTTCAACAACCATAAGAGCGTACCCCTCTCCACATTCTGTTAAAGTTTTCTCAACTTCACCTACAGAAAGTAAACTACAACCCTCCCTTTTAGAAGGTTTAGGAGTGAATATCATTTTCAGTGGGGCTAAAGTCACTTTAATTCCATTCTTTACAAAAGAATAGGTGTTTTTGAGACCATCATGGATAACTTTCCTATTATACTGCCATGGCCTACCAAGTAGTATATGACATGCATCCATAGGGACAACATCACACATAACTTCATCCTCATAATTTTTCCCAATGGAGAATTGAACTAAGCATTTCTTAGTTACCTGAATATCGTTGCCTTTTCGAAGCCATTGAAGTTTGTAGGGATGGGAATGAGCTTCTGTTTTTAGATTCAGCTTCTCCACCATAGTTGTAGACACCACATTCTCACAACTTCCCCCATCAATGATGACATTACACACCTTGCCATTGGAAGTGCATTTGGTGTGGAAAATGTTGTTTCGAAGCCAATCATCTTCTGCATAAGTTGACTTCAAGAGTCTACGAATAACAAGAGACTCTCCCTGATCCGCATACGTGAACTCCTCCTCGGATTCGTCCTCAACTTGCTCCTCCTCAGCATTATCTTCCAATTCTTCTTCAACAAGGGAGATTATCTTGCGATTTGGACAATCAGAAGCAATATGTCCAAAACCATGACATTTAAAGCATTTTCTACTTGAATTAGAATTATTGAAGCGATTAGAACCTGATGGAGCTTCATTCCTTGCAGGTGGTTTGACAGCTGCAGTTTTGGTTGATGGAGTGGCCTTGGAAGTAGAACTACTCCCCCGGTTTGTGATTCCATCGCGATTGAAAGGTCGATAAGTATTCTTACGCCCTTCCATTAATTGTTTCTCCACCTTTAGTGCTAGCTTGCAAACATCATTGTAGGTCCAGTAAGGTTGTAATTGTACAACATTACTGATTTCACGACGTAACCCTCCAAGGTAGCGGGCTACCATTTGTTCTTCGGGCTCTACGATGTCACAACGCATCATAGAATAATCGAACTCTGCTGTATATTCTTCCACGGAGAGATCGTTTTGTCGAAAGTTGTGGAACTTAAGAAAAGCATCTTGCCTATAATGATCTGGCAAATACTTCTTCTTAAGAGCCTTCTTCATCTTTGCCCATGTCACAATGCGACTCTTCCTTTCACGTTCTCGCTGCCTCTTAAGGTGTTCCCACCAAATAGAAGCATGTTTTCGTAGCTTGATGGCAACAAGCTTCACCTTCTTGTGATCTGCAACATCTTTGTAATCAAAGATCCGCTCAATGGTGTTAAGCCAATCAATGAATTCATCGGGTTGCATTCTTCCTTCAAATTCTGGAATGTCCACCTTGACGTCATAATCACGTTGGAAAACGTGATTTCTTAGCTCACGGGGGTGAGGTGGCGTGCTGTCATTTGAGGCATGGCTACGAGCTTGGTGAAAAGGATTAACTTCATCTCCATCATTGCTGGAAACTTCAGCATCTGAGCCATGATGAGGAGCACCATGTTCAGAAGTTTCATAACGCTCTAGGCGTTGTTCGAGTTGCTGCACTTGTCTCCTCAAGGCTTCCAGCTCGATATCTCGCGGGTCTCCTTGCGGTGCTGGAGCTGCTATTGGAATAGCTTGACCACGACGACCACGACCAGCCATAATAACAAGAACTATGGAAATCAAGGTGTTAGATATCACACTTGAGAAACCAAAGCTCTGATACCAATTTGATACCGGATTGAAATAGAATTGAAGGAAACTAAACAAACAAACAACAAAATGAAAGATAAGAGTTCACCACCCAAGAGATAACACCAAAGGGATATAGAATATCACCACCCAAAGGATTAACACAAGGGATACAGAACTATAGGAATTCACCACTCTAAGGATTATACCAAAGAGATACAGAATTACAAGAAGGAGAAAACTCTCTTCTAAAAGCCAAAGGCTGATTTCAATTTATAAACTCAAGTCTGATTTTTAGCTTACAAACACAAGTACTTATAGAGCTTAGAACAACCCTCTAAGCTTAGGAAAAGTAAGAAAACAATCCATAAAACATGCAAGGAAACAATCCCTAAAACAAGGAAGGAGACAATCCCTAAAACATGCAAGGAATCAAGGAATTGGTCAAAAGTAAAAAGAGGAACACAATTTCGGATTTTCAGGAGCACCCAATGACCAGAATTCAAATGGTCATATCTTCTTGTAGACATCTCCAAATGGGCTGAAACTTGTTTGGTTGGAAAGATGACGTCTTGAACTTTAATTTGGACTTAAGAAAATCTCAAAAAGGAGATCGTTTGGGCCTGGTATGATCAGCCTAAATCCAGTAAGCTGTTGCATCCGAATCTTCTTCCACTTTGGGCTTGGACCTTGCACCTTGCTTAGTTGACAAGAGATTATTAGATTTTTGTTGGGCAGGCCCATGCTAGGTTGGACATACCCATGTCAGATAATGACTTAGTTTGAATCTCAACTCACCAAACTATTTGTCTTATCTGCTACCTGAAATCATTGTACAATGAGGAGTGAGCTTCACAAGCTCAGTGAATTAAATTTACTAGAAGTAATCGATTTTATACTCCTAGTTACATCTTTTAATTCAATTACTTCTAAAAAATCTTCCAATATTCATTCATCTTTTTCCTTAAATAATTCAATAACAATATTCTATAATCACTACAACTCAATTTCATAATTCCCCTATTACACAATCTCTTCTTAAGTTACTCACTAGACATATCAATCTTTCAATCATATATTTAATCATCTCTAAATTCTCAATTCAACATTATCATTTACCTCATTATGAGGTTCACAACATATAACAACTCACTCAACAATTCTCATCGTATCATGTTTCTATATTTCTTCCTTAACATAATTGTCTCTCTGTGAGACTCATTCATCTATCAATAAATTTACAATCATGAATAGCATTTTAATATCTTAAGCAATAACAATCAACATTTAAAGCAAATGTAATGCGCGAATTTAAATGTTATTCTTATTGGGAACTTCTTCCCACATGTCAACATGTTTTTATCTTAGATTGGCTGCCTTCTCGATTCTTTCATTCTCATTTAGACTGTCTGCTTTTTCTGTTCTTTTATTCTCATTTAGACCGGCTACCCTCCTGATTCTTTTATTTTTATTTAGATCGGCTGCCTTCCTCGTTATTTTATTTTCATTTAGACCGGTTGCCCTATCGGTTCTTTTATTTCATGCATATGCATATGAATAATGATATGAATAATAAAATAAAAACAAGCATGTATTCAGACATTTAAACTAGCTATCCTGATTATTCTCAAATTATTATTTGAAAAATTCCACTAAATTCTTCTCCTCATAAATCATATCAAATATCAACAGTAGCTCGTCAAGAATTTCATTTATCACCTTTATTATTAAATCGACTCATTATTCTAATAATATTACTCCTCATATAATAATTTTCTACATATCCATTATTCCTATCATACCTATCAACTAATTTTTCATCTACCACCAAAGCATAAGTTAATAGTTTATTCTAATACTATCACTCTATATTTCATATTTATGTTGATTACTTAAAGTAAATCTAACTCACACGTAGCACTTAGAGCTACCTTTGGATCACCTCCTTGCCTTTCTTGCTCCTCTCAGCAATTTCTCCCGGTTGCTGATCGTCAACACCTGACATAATATTTATATTAAATTTCTAATTTATTATTCAATTCTTCCATAATTTACACCCTTTGAAAATTCTCACTTTGGATTCCGAGAAATTTCATATATGCTAAATTTCAAAAATAAACTTCGCGTTATTGCCTTCTGTTTTTCTTAGAGCTTCCCGTGATTCTTTATAAAACTCTTCCGTAAACCCCTTCAAAATTTTACTCTTTCAATCTTTCTTTTGGTCCCCAAGTGTTTAAAGAAAGAGAGTAATTTGAATCGTATTTGAAGGAAAACCAAACAGGATTTGGTAAGTAATTAATAAAATAAACTAAAGTTATATATATACAAAATTTTTGAAATAATACTCTGCACCTCCCTTGCCCCCCATGCTTTGCCACAATATTATAATGCTGTCTTACATGCAGCATTACGATTCTCTTTTGGCAATAGGTGGCAACACCTGTTGCCACGTTTTTTTTAAGAATTATTTTATAAAAGTTAAATCTTTCGCATATATATATATATATATAATTTTAATTCCATGTAATATTTATTAAATTACTTCTTTATCCTTTCTTTACGAATACAGGTATTACACACGGATAGTAGCACCAGAATCTAACCACCATTCAGACATCTCATTTTCCATATTAACCTCGGAGATCATAGTCATAAGGCTCAGATCGGTGATCATTGCTACAAAGTTCTCCTCAACTATGTTAGCTTTGTTGATATCTATACTCATGCAAAATTTTCATTCATGAGCATAGTGTCCAGGTTTACCACACACATGACATTTCTCTTTCTTCTTTCCTGCAGTCTTCTTAAATTTTCCTCCAGTTTTCACTTGTAAAGCATGCCTTTTAGTTTTGCTTACCTCCACATGATGTACTTCAGGACCACTTTGAACATAATTTCTTTTGTCACGTAAACGTGACTCTTATTCAATACGAAGATGTTTTTTTATTTGTTCTAACGTGTAGTCATCAGACTCGTTCAACAATCTTTTTCCATAATCTTTCCAAGAAGGGGGAAGTTTAGCTATAATAGCCCCCACTTGGAATGATTTAGGCAAAAAAAATTTAAAACTCTGAGTTTATTGACAATAACTTGTAATTCATGCACTTGTCTAAGACAGGTTTATTGTCAATCATTTTGAAACCAAAGTATTTGGAAATTAAATACTTATTCATACTTTCTTCCTCCGCTTTGTATTTTTATTCAAGAGCATTCCAAATATCACAAGCATATTCGATGTCTGTGAACAAAATATGCCCATGACACAGCAACTTGTCCTCCTTTATTTTCTTCTTTTCTTTCTGTAGTTGTTCAATCACTACTATTTGAGGTTGCTTTTCTTCTTTAGGTACTAGACCATCAGGAATGGGATGCAGATTCGGATCCAGTATATACGAAATTTTCAACGCAATAAGTAAGAATATAATCTTGTCTTGCCATTGGCTAAAATAATTTTAATCGAATCGGTCTAGCTTGACAAAGTCTTAATTCATCACCTTGAATGATTCAGTCTCCATTTTGTTGGACAAAATTAACACCTAAAAATTTTTGTAAGATTTTTTCTAAACTGGAACTGAATATGAGAATCAAGACTTAGAGGTGTATTGTAAACACTATCTTTAAGGCTTTATTCGCCTCTACTTGAATAAATAAGTTTGCTATAGGTTACAAACGAATAGTCTTCCAGGATACAACTAAGTCTCTTGGTTGAAGTCTGCAGACAGCAAAATCTGAAGAATTTTGGATTTTATTCTGCTTTGAAATACTAAAATATTATGACAGAGGTTCTGAGAGAAAAAAGAGAGAAGAAAGAAAATAAATTATGTGGAGGAAGACAAGGTATTTATAGGTGCAAAAGCACCTCTTCAAATAATTTTGGACAAACATGTCTTTCCTTTTCCAGATTTAATATGAGCTTTTTGACAATGTCTCTTGATTTTCAACGGACCAGATCATGTCTGTTAAAGAGATAGTTGACTAATCTAACACCTCTTTGATTAAATCATGACCTTTGGATTTAAATCATACCTTTATGTTTAAATCACAACCTTTAGATTTAAACAAATACCTTTTGATTTAATTGGACAACTTTATGATTAAATCCTAGGCTTTTGTATAATCTGGGATTTTGTCTAAAATCTAGACACCTGAACTTGAATAGCAAACATTGACTGGGCTCGGGACAAGGGCTCTTAAGCGATGACGTGCACTCGCGAAGTGCAAAGTGCACCTAAAGCACCAATGCAACTTTACGACGCGACCGGGCCCAGGTTTGAGCCGTGGCTGAGGCACAGATGCATGTGTGGTGCATTGCGACGCACCGTGAGCCTTCACCTTTATCCCTTCTTTTAATAGAAGTAGATAAGAATCCCAAGTAAATGCTTATAAAGTATTTATTTTTCCTTTTCTTATCAATGTGGAACAAAGTCAATTTGGGTTTTCAAACAACCATTTATTCTCATTTTAAGCTCATATATTAAGATTCATTTTGAATCAAAATAGATGACCATTAAATCTCCAAATTGAGTTTAATTGAATGTACCTAATTAAAGGCTTTTAATGACCATTAATTAACTCAAATTGAGACCTTAAAATGGTCTAAAATCAACTATTAGAGCTGATTTTCCCAATAAGAGAAGTTTACTCTTATAATCGGGTGCAAAGTAAGAGAAAGACAAAAAAAACATTATGCCCAGCATGAGACAAAGAGCAAATAGTGAGTTTTCTTAGTAGTCGTGAGAGCTACAATGATTAGAGAAGAATTTTTCTTCTTTTACCGAGAGAGTAAAAGAGAGAAAAATGTACAATAATTTGAGATTTTTCTCTAAGGTATTTTTCAGAGTGTTTGGTCACAGAGAATCATGCTTCTTGGTGTTTGCAGTTTTTATCACGATGTCTAATTTTGATGAAGCGCAAAAACTTCTCAAATTTCAGTGGTTGGTAGTACAACAATGGTTTTTCCTTAAAGAGGTCATTTGTATTATTACCAAATTATTGTGGGTCTCAAGTTTGAGAATAAACTTGAGACATAAATTTTGTAATCAGTATTTACATAGTGGAGTTATTTTTGCCTCGTGGTTTTTTTCTCTACACTGGAGGGTTTTCCACGAAAATTCCTGTGTTCTTAAGTGATTGCTTTTTTGGTGCTTGTTATTTTTATTTCCGCACGGATCTTGGTGGTTATTATATTCAATCTATGATCTTTAGTTGGAATTGTGGTACTTGATTAATTGTTGAGGTGGATATTTTTCCCAACATTTTTCAGTCACGATCTCCTCCAAAATAGGCATTGCTTCAGCTGACAAAGGATCAAAGACATTCAATAACGACATCGCATTAGAGACCAATGCAAAACCATCAAAATCTCAAACCATAACTCCTACGCCACCTATCACAATAATAATAATTAATTATTAATTATAATAATATTTATTATTCTTATATTTATTAACATAATCACATTATGATTATTATTATCATTATAATAATTATTTTTAGTTACCTTTATTATAATAAATTATAAGTTATTATTATTATAAAGTCAAGTGTCTTCCATTCTCCATTCTCCATTCTCCATTCTCCATCCTCGTGCATGACCTTGAGGCAATTTGAAGAGGAGTGGAAGAGGCTCGTTTCTTGATAATGAGCTAAACTACTTCTATGGTGACATTTGGGAGGGATTTAAGCAAACTTAAACCAATTTGATTTAATCCCTTCAAGGTAAAAAAATTATCTTGAAGAGATTTAAACAAGTTGATTTAATCCTTCCCAAATAACGCCTATGCCCATATTTATTTAAGCCGTAGGCCGGTTGAAATGACTATTTAGCCGTACATCGTATCTCTCTCCCTTTGATTGCTTAGTATCTCCTTCTTGTCGCATGATTGCTTAGTATCTCCTTCTTCTCGCACTCTTTGGGTATAGAGGACTAGATTGATAATTGTGTATATAAAGAAGAGTTGTGTCTTTTTTTAAAAAAGAGTAAGATATTTGATTGAGAAAGCTTCGCCCAAAGGTGCTTTTTGAAAGCCGGTCACCGGCAGATTAAGAACCTTTCTTACTTATGAAGAAAGCTACAACTTTAGTGAAGGGGATACTTTTTCTTCTATCAATAATTTTTCCTCCATGCTTTGAATAGCATAGTTTCGTACCCATGAGATAAGATTTTCATACTCATGGACATGTAAAAAAGAGTTTATGCATTGCATACCATTTTGGACTAGCTAAAACTCAGGTCTTTCTAAATCAAATACTTCCCTTTTGATCGTAGTGCATCAATTAAAGGTGCAACTCAAAGGAAGGATCCCTAAAGGCTGGGATTTATTTTATTCCATGGAGATGTGGGACAAAAAAGTGTGTGATAGGTCTTTTGAAATCGAATACTTCCCTTTTGATCGTAATGCATCGATCAAAGGTGCAACTCAAAGGAAAGATCCCTAAAGGCTGTAATTGATTTTATCCCATGGGGATGTAATACCACCACCACTACTACTATATTTACCTTGAATACTATATTGACTGTTGGAAATCACCTTGACAAGATGCCCAGGTGGTGATCTTCCAAACACCCAAGTCTAGAATGACTTGTAGAAAGAATTTCAGCAATCGAACACAAGAACAGAAAATCAAAGAAAGAAAGAAGACAAGCAATTTGTTATCGAGGTTCGGCAATGTGCCTATGTCCCTGTGAGTTCCTCCGAACTCTCTGCACTATCTCAAATGGTTCTTACAAGTTACAGCAATCCCCTTCAAGAAGCTCAAGTTCTTGAAGAAACCAAGAAGAGAAGAAAGAAGATTACAATGCCCTCTCTCTATACTACTCACTCTTCTTTACAACTAGCCTCACTACAAAGAGTCCCTCTTGTGTTTATGTCTCTCACACAATTCTTTCTTGTATTACAATTGATCTCACAATGTCACAAACTTGTGTGTTTCTCCTCTTGTAAAAATGAGGCTTGAGAACCCCTTTTATAGCCTTTCACTTCTTGGACATTCTTGTGAATCAATTTCCACCCTTTGATCATGATCTCCACTTAATCATAGCCCTTCATCACTTCCCAAGTGGTGTTGTGCATTTTAACCTTGCACTCACGCACTTAAAAGGGTCTTAAAACAGGCTGTCCATGTGTGCAGCCCTTTGCCTAGCGCCTAGGCGTTCAACAGGGGGCGCCATGGTGCTGGGTAGGGCACCTTTGCACGCCTTCTGGACACCATGGCACTGATGTGGTCCTACAGCACACCATTCTGGACGCCATGGTGCTGATGATGCTGCTGCTGTGCACACACTTCCCTGATTGTGTGCAGAAGTGCGTACACTAGTGCGCATGGCATTCCCTTGCTCTAAATTGATGCACACACATGTGTGCAGTATTCTAACTTGCTGAATTTTGATAATCCACCTTTGGTTTGGACTTTAACCATTTTTAAACCATGGTTGGACCTGTTTGAACCTTAGATAAATAACAACAATCTCCACCTTTGTCTAAGTGTTCAAAAAACCTGAACCATTGTGCAGAATGCTTCGGGATCCAAACTCATCTTGAGTCACTAATTAACTAACTCAAATCCTAAGTAATTCAAGGCAATGATTGAACTTACTTAGAGATAGAACTTTAGTACCCAAGTCCGCAGGATTTTCTTCCGTGGTATTCTTGTCAACATGAATGCATCATTTCGTACCATTTTCTGGAATGTAATGATACCGAACATTCATATGCTTCGTCCCCTCATGGAACACTGGATTCTTCCACAAGTACCACATACTTTGGCTATCCAAAGACACCACAACTTGCTCTTTTAGGACCTCCACTCATCCAACAACCCTTTGCACCCCATTGCCTCCTTTATGGCTTCCGTAGCCGCTATGCATTCTGCCCCGGTTGTTATGAGTGCTACCACCGGCTGCCACTGAGCCTTCAATTACCTCAGCAACCTCTTCATCCCAAGCCAATGCTTCTTTTCAGGAGTACTCACAAATTTACTGAGAACACCCATTGCCCAAGAAACCCTTAACCAGTTTCTCTCATTTTCTTGGATTCTACACATCCCAAGGATCTTTTATGTAAGGCTGAGATCCTTCCTCTCGAACTCCTCTGAGTTGAGATGTAAACCTTTCCATCCTTTCCCTACTGTTCTGAACCAACAGCACATCATCGACATAGATGAGGATACTCACCATCTTCTTCACTTTGTGTCCAGGTGAGAAAGTTTTTATGAAATCTATATCTTCTCTTCTTGTGAACCCATTCGCTATTAGCCTAGCCTTGTTCCAGACTTCATCTCCTAGAGGGTACCCTTCTTTGATCTTGTAAGTGCACTTACATTCTACAACTTTCTGCTTTCCTGGAATTTTTGCCAATTCCCAGAAGTTGTTTTTCATCAAAGAGTCCATTTCTTCCTCCATAGCCAGCTGCCACTTTGATGAATCCTTACACTCCATGGCATCCGTGTAAGTTTCTAGTTCAACCTCTCCTTCTATCCAAGGAGCTACTAGATCCGCAGCATCCGCAAACCCATATCTTGAAGGTGGTCCAACCAGCCTTCCTTCCCGGTCTCTTGTGAGCTGGTAGTCATTCCGACTTGCTGCATCAACCTCTTCTTGTTCAGCCTCTTCTTGAGTTTCTTGAGCTTGGCCTTCATCCAAGGGCTTTACCTGGTCCGAACCCTCTTGTCTTCTCTGCTCTACCTGAACCGAGTTCTCCTTCATGCAATGCTCCACAACTTCCGGTTTGGTTTGCTCACTAGCCCCTGCAGGTTTAGTTTTCTCCAAGTAGGGAAATAATAATTCATTAAAAATAACATCACTACTTATAATCAGTTTCATACCCTTCTTTTCTAAGGACCACAACCTATATCCCTTAACCCCATCACCATATCCTAGAAATACACATTTTCTAGATCTTGGGCTAAGTTTATCATCCTTTTGATGTGCATATGCAGCACAACCAAAAGTCCTAAGGTTGTTTAATTCAGGGGGTTTTCCACTCCACATCTCCATGGGAGTCTTGAGCTCTAAAGCTCTAGAGGGTGATCTATTTACCAAGTATGCAGCTGTAGCTACAGTTTCTCCCCAAAAATATTTTGGTAAACCAGATCCAGTTAACATGCACCTAACCTTTTCTATAAGGGTCTTATTCATCCACTCAGCAACTCCACTTTGCTAAGGGCTTTCCACAACTGTCCTATGTCTTAGAATGCCATTTAACCTACAGAATTGATCAAGTTCTTGGTTAAAAATTTCTAAGCCATTATCGGTTCTTATCTCTTTAACTACTCTACCCATTTGAGTCTCAACCATCGCTTTCCACATCACTAACTTATTCAAGACATCTGATTTATTTCTAAGAAAATAAACCCACACTCTTATTGAATAATCATCAATTAAAGACAAAAAGTAAACGTTACCTCCCTGTGTTGGTGTCCTTGCTGGTCCCCAAAGGTTCGTATGAATGTAGTCAAGAATCCCCTTAGATTTATGCACTCCGGTGTTGAAGCTGACCCGGTGTTGCTTCCCAAGAATACAACTCTCACAGAAATCAAGTTCCTCTACTTTGTCTCCACCAAGTAGGCCATAATTTTTGAGAACTTGCAGGCCCTCTTCGCTCATATGTCCCAAGCGAGTATGCCAAAAGGTTGCCTTGTCCATCTCAGCCATCAAGCTTGCTGCTTGATCATTGATTTCTGTCTCTCCGATCATCTCATAGAGTCCATCATTTCTTGCTGCCTTGATCACTACCAAAGATCCCTTGGCCAGGTTGATCTTTCCTCCCTCTATCTTGTATGTGCACTCCATGGAATCCAGCTGCCCCAATGAGATCAAATTCCTCCTCAAATATGGGAGATACCTCACATTTTCTAGCAGCCTTGTGACTCCATCAAACATCCTCACCTGGATGTCTCCAATCCCTCTCACTTGGAAAGAATTGTCATTCCCCAAGAAGACCCTTCCATTATTGATCTCCTTGAAATTCTTAAACCATTCCTTGTGAGGGCACATATGATAAGTGCACCCAGAATCAAGAATCCATTTCCCGCTGCCTTCTTGCCCCTTGCTCATATCCGAGCACACAACAAGAACATCATCACCTTGCTGTTCTTCCATGGCAACCGAAGCCTCTCCATTGTTGGTATGGCTTCTCCTCTCATCCCATAACCTCTTCTTGCAATCTTTCTTGAAATGGCCCTCTTTGTTGCAGTAGAAGCATCTCCTTCCTCCTCTAAGTCTTGTCTTGGAATGAGATCTCCCATGGCTCTCTCCTCTACCTTTGTCCCGGTAGTAGCCATTATTGCTACTGCCATTCCGAGCTGCTGGCCTTCCTCTTACGAACAGCCCTTCACCACTTGATGTCTCCTTCATCTTGGCTTTGAAATCATGTACCCTTATGGCATTGATCACAATCTCTTTTGTTAAAGTATCCCTTCCATACTTAATAGCATTGATCAAATTATCAAAGCAATCAGGAAGAGAATTTAACAAAATGACAGCCAATTGTTCATCCGAAAAAATAATGCTACAGCTATTCAAATATTGAACTAGCTTATTAAAGACATCAAGATTATCTTGCAACTCTTTACTAGGATCTATTTTAAAAGCAAAGATTCTTTTAAGAAGATAAATCTTGTTAGGGAGAGTTTTGGTAAGAAACAACTTATCTAGTTTCTTCCATATGACAGCCAGATCCTTCGAGTCTCCGCACTCCCTTGTGAAACTATCCGACATGTGTAAGAAAATGGTGCTGTAAGCCATCTTCTTCATCTCGGTCCGCTGGTCCTCCATGACACTTGCTGGAAAAACATCATCTTCTCCAGTAGCCAAGTCCACTTTCTGTTGCGTTAGAACCGCCTTGATCTTCCGTTTCCAAAGGGCAAAGTCTCCCTTTCCATCAAACTTCTCTACACAGAAATTTGAAGCCATCTTTTGCGGACAAGATCCTAGATTTATGCACTACCCACAAATTCTATCTTTAACCTCAAGAACACAGATCGAAGATGGATCTTAACACCATTCTTGAATCAACCTTCAAGAACACGACCGGATCTTGATCTTTACACCATTCTTGAATCACCCAAGAAGTTGATCTTTGATTCTTGGAGTCTTGGCTCCGTCACCTTCTACTTCTTACTTCGATAACCAGCTGTGCAGCTCTGATATCACTGTTGGAAATCACCTTGACAAGATGCCCAGGTGGTGATCTTCCAAACACCCAAGTCTAGAATGATTTGTAGAAAGAATTTCAACAATCGAACACAAGAACAGAAAATCAAAGAAAGAAAGAAAGAAGACAAGCAATTTGTTATCGAGGTTCGGCAATGTGCCTACGTTCCCGTGAGTTCCTCCGAACTCTCTGCACTATCTCAAATGGTTCTTACAAGTTACAGCAATCCCCTTCAAGAAGCTCAAGTTCTTGAAGAAACCAAGAAGAGAAGAAAGAAGATTACAGTGCTCTCTCTCTATACTACTCTCTCTTCTTTACAACCAGCCTCACTACAAAGAGTCCCTCTTGTGTTTATGTCTCTCACACAATTCTCTCTTGTATTACAATTGATCTCACAATTTCACAAACTTATGTGTTTCTCCTCTTGTAAAAATGAGGCTTGAGAACCCCTTTTATAGCCTTTCACTTCTTGGACATTCTTGTGAATCAATTTCCACCCTTTGATCATGATCTCCACTTAATTATAGCCCTTCATCACTTCCCAAGTGGTGCTGTGCATTTTAACCTTGCACTCACGCATTTAAAAGGGTCTTAAAACAGGCTGTCCATGTGTGCAGCCCTTTGCCTTGCGCCTAGGCACTCAACAGGGGGCGCCATGGTGCTGGGCAGGGCACCTTTGCATGCCTTCTTGATGCCATGGTGCTAGTGCTGGGCGCCATGGCGCTGATCAGGTCGTTCAGCACCCCATTCTGGACGCCATGGTGCTGGTTGCTGGGCGCCATGGTGCTGATGATGCTGCTGCTGTGCACACACTTCCCTGATTGTGTGCAGAAGTGCGCACACTAGTGCGTATGACCTTCCCTTGCTTCAAATTGATGCACACACATGTGTGCAGTCTTCTAACTTGCTGAACTTTGATAATCCACCTTTGGTTTGGACTTTAACCATTTTTAGACCATGGTTGGACCTGTTTGAACCTTAGACAAATAACAACAATGACTTTGAAGTTTAACTACTACTTCTATATTTACTTTGAATACTATATTTACCTTGAAGTTTAACTATTACTACTATATTTACTTTGAATACTATATTTACCTTGAAGTTTACCAAAAACTAGACTTGCCTCCTTGTATTTTCAAAAATGACATCGGCGTTGACGACTGATTTAATACAAAGACAATACTACCATTTCATTAAAGGATAAAACAACAATTATTTTATTTTTTTTAATTAAAATCAAATATATTTATTTTTTTCATTTTTTACTTAAAAACACATAATTATTTAAGTTAAAGAAAAAAAATAAAAAAATTGAAATTTATATAAAAAAACCAAATGTTCTTTTTCAACTACCTTCTTCTTCGTCTACTTTTTTCCGATCTCTCAGCCCTACTTCTTCCTCCTCCATCTTCTTCTCCTTATTTCGTTACTTTCAAATTGAGGTGTGGTTTGGGAATCTCCACTTAAATCCCTTTCCAAACGTCGTCAGCAGCCATGTCTCTTGCTCCTCGCGTCACTGTGTCCTGCGCAGGCGGTGGACCTTCGGTTGCTGCCCAGGCACGACCAGAAAACACCCAGATCTCGGTTTTGCTCCATTTTTTTTTTTTTTCAATTCTTTCAATTATGTTTTGATGCCTTTTCTATTCTATATTTTTGTAGTTCAATCAAATTTTTAATGGTTTCGATCTCGGCACCTATATGGTGAGCTGCATTGACGAATTTCTCGTCCTTTTTTCGCGGCGACATTAAGAGTTTTCTTCGTTATTACCAGCTGTTAGGGGTGTTTCTTTGCACTTAATGGACCACTTAATGAAACTAATTAATTTAAATCGGTCAGATGTGGTGTTATTAAGTTTGTTTGGCACTTAATGGGTCTGATCGTGTCAGACCTAAAATTGAGTTTTAATACTATTCAGATGCATTTTGAACTAAAATGCCCTCACTATTTTATCATAATGTCACAAAAGGACAACTATCATCTCCCTCATTTGTTTTCTTACACTTTCTCAGTATCCAAACACCATTTTCCATCTAGCTTCCATAGTTGAAATCACAAATTTTCCCTCCCTTTCTCACCCTCCAAAGACTCCCAAATCCATTTTTTCTTCCCCGTTAAATTCCTAAAGGAATTTAGAAACTGTAAGAGTTTAGGTCCACTGCAAATCCAACCTGAATGTATCTAGAGGAGTTCTGGGTCTGGCTTTTGGTGACCGGTCGGATTTGAGACATTGGTCACATTGGTGGCTTCGGATGGGACGGCCGGCGATTAGAGGCATTGAATCAAGTCGCTAGAGAAGAAAACAGGTCACGCCCTTTTCAGGGGCTGAGATGGCGGTAGACAAGGATGGGGTTCTCGGGTTTCGATCGCCCAGGGATCCCGCACCAGATGGTGGGGTCACCGAGCTCTTGGGACGACGGCGTACAGTGGCGGACGACCGCAGCTTCAGCAAGGAGACTTTTTTTTTTTTTGTTTCTGTTATGTTCACATTTTCTTTTGTTTTTTTTGGGCATTTTCAGTTTTGGAAGGAAAATGAAAATACAAATACAAAAAAAGAAAAAGAAATAAGGAAGAAGATAATGCAAATTTTTTTTAGATCATTTGATTCTTATTTGTAACAAATAATAATGTTCTTAACAATTAAGAGAGTTAAAAAAGGAAAATACACATATTCAGATGTTTCCATCAGTTCTATTATCAACCAGTCGTAACACTTAACCATTCAGTATTCATATGCTGCATTTTATTGATTTAGCACTATTCAGATGCTCATTCAGTATTCAACATGCACTTTACACTAAAAACAAATAAATGCCACCTTAGTCTTGTGTTAGTGGCCCTAGTTCAATTAATTCTAATAAGATTTTATGCTTCCTGGTGGCGACGTTAGGAGTTTTCTTGTGTTTGCAATTCAACTTACTTGGGGCTGAGTGGAATGTATGCATACCATATTTCAATTTAAACTACGATTGCTTTAAATAAACTACAAAATAAGTTTATTAGGACAAAATTACCCTTTGTTTGGCAGCTCTATTTCTCTCTGTTTCTAGCCTCTCCAGCTTCTCCCACTTTTCTTCGTCTTTGTTATCTCTCTCTCTCTCTCTCTCTTTATCTCACCAGCTGTGGCTTCTAGCTTTAAGGAGCACAATCGATCATCCGAATCTCTAACTATTGATTGTTTATCATTCTTATGCATAGAGAATCATGCCTTCAGTTAGTGTATAATCTATGCAAGTTGTGCATAAACGGGTCATATAGAGAAATATGATTTTTGATCTATGTTAAATTGTAAAAATTAGTGTTATAAAACCATATAATAATGCTAAGGGTATTTAAGTAAATTTTATGAAATGAATTGAATTTTTGTTGATTTCAAATACAAAATTCATTTTAATTCTAATGTTTAAGTAAGACTCTACCAAACATGAAAATTCATATGCAAATTAATTTAGTTTCAATTCATTTAAAAATAAATAGTTAATTCATTTGTAAATGAATTATAGTTTTAGTTCATTTGGAAATAAATTGAATTCTATACTTAAAGTCATACCAAACGAGTGTTAATTTTTTTCGCCTTTGTTTCAATTGAATATGAATAAGTTTTTCTTTTTCTTTTCCCTTTTTAATGCACCGGAGGATGCAGTGCCTAATGATGCAATTCAACTTGATACTGCTGGTGTTAGTTTTTATTTAAAACTAGCTGAATGCCGGTGCGCGATGCGCAAATTTTATTTATTAAATTTAATTCAATAAAAGTATAAGAAAAGAAGTTCTTAAATATAAATTTTACACATAAATAGGATTCATTCCTTCATTCTATAATAAAGTTGAAGCATTGCATTGCTAAGAAAAAATAGTTGTCATTATATGATTTAAAACTTTCCTTAACTGTATAAATATCATTCCAACTAAAAACATTGTAGAGTACTCTCTCAATTACTCTCCACTCTATTATGGCCCAAGGATCCTTACAACTTTGATTTTCACCAATAAAATCACTCAAATGGATGAAGACATCCAAGACTTCTTGCCTCTTTTGAGAGCTTATTATCCCTCAATATCGCCGCGAGCCTCAGATCCATCATGAGTTACTGCCACTGCCTACATTAGTCACTGTTCATCGTCCAACAATTAAAAGAAAAAGTATATCTGGAAACTGGTCATGTTTTACTCACTTCAAATTAATAGCATAAAACTCGAGGTGCTCTAAGAAGTAACAAAACTTTGTGCTATTGATCTCTATGGGGAGCATAGAAGACATAAATACATACATAATAAAGAATATATTTTGTAAAGAGTCTCAATATTCATCTCTTGCTAAAGTGTTGCTTCATTGTACGTACAAAAATAAGATAATCATATGAAATTGTAAACATAAAATGAACTTTATTTTTCCTACCTTAATTTCTATCCGTAAATAAATTTTAGTTGTTTACTCTTATTCTTTTACTAATTGTCTTTTTTTTTTGGTCTCCCATAAGCCTCAAAGTCCAAGCCCAGCTTAAAAAAAAAATTCTTCATAAGAGAAGAAAAAATAAGTTTGCTTTCTACCCAAACTTTGCAAACTGCTTTGGTGTTTTCTGGCTGTGCTTGCACTGTACTAATACCATATTGATATTCTCAAAGTATATCAGTGAAATAAATATAAAGAAAAAAGGCTTTTCTCTTGGATTACGTTTTAATAACATCTTTAAGAGGTCTTACAGTAATATTTAAATTACTTGGCACTTAAGGAATAATGCAATTATTATTATTTGCATTTTTGTCTTTTCACCCATAATAGGGAAATTTACCTATAATAGCGTGCAACTATTTTGCTGTCATTGACTATTATAAAATAAATGATTTCATACTAAAATTAAGGCTTTTGTTTATTTGAAATAAAAGGAAAAATCTTTCTTTTTTGAGAGTGAATAAAAGGAAAAATTTTGAACCTTCCAAATTTTGAAAAGAAAAAATGGTTTGATTGAAGTACTTAGATGGTAAGCTTATCTCTCTACCACCACTAATTAATGTTCGTGGAATGAGCTCACAGTTTTTGGATTTTTTTTTTTCTTTATTTGGGTTTGTTGAAAATCTATTTCTATAATGTGGTTATTTGTCGACTGTGCAACCTTATTTTTCAGATTTTATGCAAGATTTCCTTACTTCTTTCAATTTCTAAGTCCTTGAGGGTAACTTAACTAAATCATTTCATAATTGTAGCCCATTGTTTGGATAAGATGAGGCCTAATTGTTTATTCTTGGAATGGTTGTTGTAAACGACAAATCTTTAGGTATACATGAAGATCGTTCAAAGGGAAATGAAGTGATTCGAGATTAGGACTTGGCTCTCGAGGTGAGTATCACCCTACCCTTAGTAAGCGTGAAAACTAATAATGAAAATAAAGAGATAAAGTCATACAAAAAGAAAGATTATGTTGATAGAACACTACTATTGTACGTAAAATACATGGTAAATATGAGTTATATGTATATAAATGCCTAAATACTTATATGAAAAGACTTAATGGAAATTCCTTGTGTTTGAATGTTATGTGAATGTGTTGAGTGATGAAAATTTGGTTGATGATTATACTTTTATTTTCATCTCATTTTCATGCATTGGAAATTTACAGTATATTATTGAGGGAGGAGTGATGGGTGAGATTGGTAGGTCCCATCCCACAACGGGTGTAAGGGTACCGAAATAATTTGGATGAGTAGGACCTCACCTTTGAAATTATGAATTGTTGATTGAGAAAACGTTCCAGTACACGGGGAGACATCTTCGTTGGTTTATGATTGATTATGAGATGAAATATCATGCATTGCATATCATATGTGGATTGATATGATTGACCCGTAAGGGGTGTGTGAATTGAATTGTTATATGGAAGACTTGTAATACCTTGATCATGAAATTTATGAATGAGAATGGTTATGAGCCTTGTCAAAAGACCAGCTGCCTTCCTGGTTTTTTCAGCTAGACTAACTGCTTTCTTGGTCTTTTATTTTATGCATGTGAGCAATTATATGAAAATAAGCAGACTAACCGCCTTCCTAGTATTTTATTTTATGCATATGAGCAATAATATGAAAACGAGTAGACCAATTGCCTTCGTAGTATTTCATTTTATTCATATGAGCAATGATATGAAAACAAGCATACATTCATGCATTCAATTTAACTATCTAGCTCTTTCTCAAAATTATTATTTTTATTGTATTTATTAAATTGTCTCTTCATATATCATATAAACTTTTCAATTATATTTTCAAAAGTTTCATATAACTTCTCAACATATTTTTCATTAACCCATCATTTTTAAAATATAATTTCTTAAATAATTAATATTCAACATAGTATTAAATTCCTAATAAAAAATAAATCAATTATCATACCTATCGGAAAGTATATCAGTAAATCATTATAATTCAACCATTTGTTCAAATATCATAATTCCATATTTTTGTTGGTCACGATTACCAAAAGTAAATCTAACTCACCACGTAGCACTTAAAGTTACCCGTGGATCACCTTCTTGCCCTTCCTGCTCCTTTCAGTAATTTCACCCGATTGCTGATCGTCAACACCTGACATAATATTTATATTAAAATTTCTAATTTATTCTTCAATTCTTCCATAATTTATATATTTAAATTTCTACATTAAATTCTGGGTATTTTCATGTATGCTTAATTTCAAAAATAAAATTCACATAATTAACTTTTGTTTTTCTTAAAGCTTCCCTCGAATCTCTTTAGAATTCTCCCGTAAACTTCTTCAAAATTTCAATCTTTCAACCTTTTTTTTTCAGTCTCAAAGTGTTCAAAGAAAGAGAGTAATTTGAGAGAGTGTAAATTAATTTTTTTTTAACAAGCCTAAACAAAAACCTTAATTAATATATTTTTTTTTATACTAAACCGTTACCATTGGCCACATTTCTTTCACATTTCACTTTGCTGTCCAACAAACAAGTATGCATGTTGGGTAGCCTACACCTGGACGTCCAGGTGTTTGTGTAATACCCGTATTCGTAAAGTAAGGGTAAAGAAGTAATTTAATAAATATAACATGGAATTAAAATAAAATATATGTGAAACGATTATTATTATTTGAATAAAACAATTCTAAAAAAATGGACATGTGGAGGCGTATTTACAAAGAAAATAGAAAACAAACAACAAAAAAAAAAAATTTTTGTGAACAGTATAAAGGAAAAGAAAAAGAAAAAGAAATTTTTTTTTGAGACTTCCATGGATGTCCAGCAAAAAGAAGAAGAAAGAAATAAAAAAAAGATTTTTTTTCTCTTAAAACAAAACGTGCCAACCTGCTGCCAAGTGAAAATTTGGAGACTGCATGTGTTCCACTTAGCATTTTCGTGGCAAGCACAGGGGGGCTAAAGTTAAAGTTATATATATATATAGACACACACACACACACATAATTTCACTCTACTTTAATCTTTCTTACCAAATCTTTGGTTTTCTCCTTTCTTCAATTCAGACTACTAATTTTCTCTAAACACTTGGGGACCGAAAAAAAGTTTGAAAGAGAAAAATTTTTGAAGGAGTTTACGGGAGAATTTTATAGAGAGTCACGGGAAGCACTAAGAAAAGCAGAAGGTAATAACGTGAAGTTTATTTTTGAAATTTAGCATACATGAAATTTCTTGGAATTCAAAATGGGAATTTTCAAAGGGTGTAAATTATGGAAGAATTGAAGAATAAATTATAAATTTAATATAAATATTATGTCAGGTGTTGACGATCAGCAACCGGGAGAAATTGCTGAGAGGAATGAGAAAGGCAAGGAGGTGATCCACGGGTAGCTCTAAGTGCTACGTGGTGAGTTAGATTTACTTTAAGTAATGTAGATAAAAATGAAATATCTAGTGATAATATTAAAATAAATTATTAACTTATGCTTTGGTGGTAGATGAAAAATTGATTGATAGGTATGATAGGAATTTTGGACATATAGAATTATTAGGTGAGAAATAATATTTTTGGAATAATAAGTTGATTTAATAATAAAAGCGATAAGTGAAATTTTTGACTAGCTATGGTTGATGTTTTGATACGAATTATGAGGAGATGAAATTTAGTGGATCTTGACAAGCTATGAAGGATGATTTGATGTGATTTATGATGAGAGGAATTTAGTGAAATATTTTTAATAATAATTTGAGAATAATCAGGATAGCTAATTTAAATATTTGAATTCATGTTTGTTTTTATGTTATTGTCCATATGCATATTTCATATCATTGTTCATATGCATATGCATTAAATAAAAAAACCGGAAGGGGGCTGGTATAATTGAAAAACCGTGACAGTAGGTATATGTTGGAAATAAAGGAAAACCGTGACAGCTGGTATATGCTGGAAATAAATGAAAACTGTGACAGCCAGTATATACTGGAAATAAATACCATGACAGCCGGTATATGCTGGAAATAAAAGAACTGGGAGGGGGTCGGTCTAAGATAAAAACATGTCGACATGTGGGAAAATGTTCCCTAATAATAATTCATGCATTGCATCTGTTTTAAATATTGATTGCATTACTGAAATGCTGATGTGTTGTGTGTTATTGTGAAATTATTTATAGATGAACGAGTCTCACAGAGAGATAGTTATGGTGAGAAAGAAACCTAGAAGTATGATATGATAAGAACCATCTAAATGGTAGACTTTATGTTGTGAACCTCATTACGAGGTAATTATGAGATAATTGATGGTCTTAAAAAGAAAAGATTGATAGAGAATGAGACTTATGATATGTGTAGTGATAGTAGAATGCTATTATCAAGTTATGTGAGATATAATTGATTAAATATTGAAAGACCATTTAAACAAATTGAGTACTTCTAGTAAATTTAATTCACTGAGCTTGTGAAGCTCACCCCTCATTGTACAATGATTTCAGGTAGTAGGCATGACAAATAGTTTGGTGAGTTGAGGTTAAAACAAAATCATTTTCTGTAAGCCACTTAAGTGTCAACATCCTCAGACTAATGAGAAAATGAACTAAAATTTTATTTGTAAATATTCATGCATATTACGTTATGTAAAATGGTTATGTCAATATCATATTGATGTATCTCCCCGATTGAGGGTTGAGGATTGATATAAAAGAATTTTTGTTGGTATTATTTTTATTGTTGCATATATGTGTCGTGCTGAGATTTTCAAAATGTGACAGCACCGTCTAGGTGGTGGCCAACCCGGGATGGGTCATTACAATTTTAGTATCAGAGCATTAGGTTTTATGATTCTGTAGACTGCATAAAAAGTAAGAAAGTGAAAGATTAAAATAAATTATATTTTCTAGTGCTAGAGCTAGAGTTGTTGATTTGAGAGGGCGTGGTAGGCCCCTAATATTTTGACAAGTCGAGGTTGAGTCTGAATCTGTGGTTCCTAAAAGGGAACATGCTGACTGTATAATTAATATTAGTAAAGGTATGAGAAAATCTGTAGTTGAAAGAGATGAGCTAAAATAAGCCCTTACACATACTCTTGAGAAAATGAATGTAACAGATGATAGAGTTGGTAGCCTATAGCATAGACTTGATGAACAGGCTAGAGTAGTGCCTGAGATTGTTGTAAATCCAGTAATGGTAAATGTTCAAAAGTGAAAAAGTGAGTTTATGCATGAGATACAGAGAGATTGTTTTGTTAGATATATCAAGTCGAATGCCTTGTTTATTAAAGGATCTATGAATCCTTTTAAGCTTGAGTTTTGGGAGAAATATGTAGAGAGATTTATTTGGTATTTTACCAATGGCTGTCAGGAATAAGGTCGTCTTTGCTACATTCAAGTTAGAGAGAGGCCCTAGAATGATGGGAGGATATTCTTCCTAGGGTTAGTGTAGATATTGATAGGCTCTTAACCTGGAATATGTTTAAGGAAGTTTTCCTTGATAAGTACTTTCCTTTGACCTTTAGAGCCCAATAAGATAGAGATTTTATTTATTTGAGGCAAATGGGTTGACCGTGGTTCAGTATGATAGCAAATTTGTGGTCTTGTTAATGATTGTACCAGAAATGGTAGACCTAGAGAAGAAGAAGTGTAAGAGGTTCAAAGATGAACTCTATTGGAAATCACCTTCAAGATGCCCAGGTGGTGATCTTCTAAACACCCAAGTCTAGAATGACTTGTAATGAACAGATATAGCAATCAAGCAAAGAAAGAACACAAGCAATTGTTATCGAGGTTCAGCAAATGCCTATGTCCCCGTGAGCTACTCCAAGCTCTATGCACTAAATCAATGAGTTCTTACAAATACAGCAACACGTCCTCAAGAACCCTCTTGTTCTTGATACATGAAAGGATTATGATATGGAATTAATTTACGGGTAGATTTGTAATGGCCGTATTTGTAAAGTAAGAGTAAAGAAGTAATTTAATAAATATGATATGGAATTAAAATAAAATATATGTGAAAGGATTATTATTATTTGAATAAAACAATTTAAAAAAAAACTGGACGTGTGGAGGCGCAGTTACAAAGAAAATAGAAAACAAACAAAAAAAATATTTTCGTAAACAATATAAAGGAAAAAAAAAAAGAAAAAAAAAGTTTTGTTTAAAAAAAATAAAATTTCGGGATGTCCAGAGACGTCCAGAAAAAAGAAGAAGAAAGAGAAAGAAAAAAAGATTTAATTTTTTTGTTAAAAAAAAAAAGAGAAAACATGGCAGCCAGTGGCAACACCTGCTACCAAGTGAAAATTTGGAGGCTGCATGTGCTCCACTTAGCATTTTCGTGGCAAGAACAGGGGGGCTGAAGTTAAAGTTTCATATATATATATACACATACATAATTTCACTTTACTTTAATTTTTCTTACCAAATCTTTGGTTTTCTCATTTCCTCAATTCAAACTACTTATTTTCTCTAAAAACTTGAGGATTGAAAGAGCAAAATTTTGAAGGGGTTTACGAGAGAATTTTATAGAGAATCACGGGAAGTGCTAAGAAAAATAGAAGGTAATAACATGAAGTTTATTTTTGAAATTTAGCATACATGAAATTTCTTGGAATTCAAAATGGGAATTTTCAAAGGGTGTAAATTATGGAAGATTTGAAGAATAAATTATAAATTTAATATAAATATTATGTCAGGTGTTGACGATCAGCAACCGGGGGAAATTGCTGAGAGGAACGGGAAAGGCAAAGAGGTGATCCACTGATAGCTCTAAGTGCCACGTGGTGAGTTAGATTTACTTTAAGAAATCTAGAAAAAAAAATGAAATATCTACTGATAATATTAAAATAAATTATTAACTTATGCTTTGGTGGTAGATGAAAAATTGATTGATAGGTATGATAGGAATTTTGGACATTTAGAATTATTTGATGAGAAATAATATTTTTATAATAATAAGTTGATTTAATAATAAAAGCGATAAGTGAAATTCTTGATGAGTTATTGTTGATGTTTTGATACGAATTATGATGAGATGAAATTTAGTGGATCTTGACAAGTTATGATTGATGATTTAATGTGATTTATGATGAGAGGAATTTAGTGAAATTTTTTTAATAATAATTTGAGAATAATTAGGATAGCCAATTTAAATATTTGAATTTATGTTATTGTTCATATGCATATTTCATATCATTGTTCATATGCATATGCATTAAATAAAATAACTGGGAGGGGGACGGTCTAATTGAAAAACCGTGACAGCTAGTATATGCTGGAAATAAATGAAAACCATGACAGCTGGTATATGTTGGAAATAAAAGAACCGGGAGGGGGTCAGTCTAAGATAAAAATATGTCGACATGTGGAAAGACGTTCCCTAATAATAATTCATACATTGCATCTGTTTTAAATATTGATTACATTACTGAAATGTTGATGTGTTGTGTGTTATTGAGAAATTATTTATAGATGAATGAGTCTCACCGAGAGACAGTTATGGTGAGAAAGAAACCTATAAGTATGATATGATAAGAACCACCTAAATGGTAGACTTTATGCTGTGAACCTCATTACGAGGTAATTAGAAGATAATTGATGGTCTTAAGGTGAACTAATATATAAAAAGAAAAGATTGATAGAGAATGAGACTTATGATATGTGCAGTGATAGTAGAATGCTATTATCAAGTTATGTTAGATATAATTGATTAAATATTGAAAGACCATTTAAACAAATTGAGTATTTCTAGTAAATTTAATTCACTGATCTTGTGAAGCTCACCCCTCATTGTACAATGATTTTAGGTCGCATGCATGACAAATAGTTTGGTGAGTTGAGGTTTAGACGAAATCATTTTCTGTAAGCCACATACGTGTCAACATCCTTCGACTAATGAGAAAATGAAATAAAAAGTTATTTGTAAATATTCATGCATATTACGTTGTGTAAAATGTTTAAGTCAATATTATATTGATGTATCTCATCGGTTGAGCGTTAAGGATTGATGTAAAAGAATTTTCTAATAGTATTATTTTTATTGTTGCATATATATGTCGTGTTGGGATTTTCAAAATGTGACAACATCGTCTCGGGAGTGGCCAACCTAGGATTAGTCATTACAGTTTGGCGTATTTTTTTTATAATCTCACCTGGACGCTTCCAAGTGTCATTTTTTTCAAAAGAATTATTTTATTCAATAATAAATCTTTCATGTATATATTATTTTAATTCCATGTAATACGTATCAAATTACTTCTTTACGCTTACTTTAAGAGGATGAGTATTATAGAGCTCTCCGTTAATCTCTCCAGAAAATGTAACTCAACTTCTCTCCTTCCTTGTGTAGGTACAAAATAATTGATTCATTTTTCAATTTATCTCTACACTGATTTATCTTTAATACAGACCCAAATTTTTTTTAGCATGGATAAACACCCACTTCAATCTTATGGAGGAAGGTTATTTAATTTTGTTTTTTTTTTAAATAAGGTTTTTTGTCATGTTGGCTTAAGTTTTTATTTATTTATGTATAACAATGATCTAACCTACTTTTAATCTCTATCCACCATCACAACACTTTATCCGTAAAAGAATTGTTATATGAGGAATCAAACTTAGAACCTCAATGCACTCAAATATATTTAACTTGAGGCAAAAACCATTGAATAAAAAAAAACTGATTCAAATACGTGTAAATATTCTTACACTTTTTTTTTTCCAATGTTATTTGTTGACAAAATCGTGTTAACAAAGAAATTGAATTTACGTGCCTAAAAAAAAAAAGCTAAGGCACCTTAACTTGATTCATGGAAGCCCTTCGATTTAAGATGGAGTGCCTTAATCATTAGATAAAAAAATGTAACGTGTTAAATACTCGTGCATACGGCCCATAGTCTAAAGGTACGCACTACAGACTCTATATTTGGTATTCAGTTATTTGTCTAGCTAGCAAAATCCTACGCTACTATATTTGGTATTCAATTATCATCATATTGAGATCTCGCACGTTAAGTTCATTTTATTTATTTTAATGACCTACCATATAAATTTATATAAATTTCACTTACAAACTTTTTACTATGCTCATATGTATTGTTATTGATATTCAATTATCAGTTTTACGAATCCTTAAATTTGCTTAGTTTATTCCACCATTGCGATCTTTCACTGCTCCCATCTATCTTAGTGACGACAAGAAGCCTCCAGCTTTCATCTCACATCTAAGGCCACCATTGTTCATCGTTGGTCGTTGCACATCTCCAGCTGCCATCGTTTAGAGATTGGGTTTTTCAATCTAAAGCATAAGCTCATGTCGATGTTAGTTTCTAATGTTAAACGTTTAACATATCTATGATCTTAGTACTTTTTGTTTGAAATTCTTATCATTAATTAGAGTTCATTATTTCAGTGTTAGGTTCAACTGGTGTCAAGTTAAGAAACTTCAAGAGGTAGGCTTATACTTTAAAAGGGTGGCACTTTGCATGATAGATGTAGAGAGGGTTTTAAATCTTGAAAAGTATTATAAGAAAATACCTTCTTATGAAATAAAAAGAACATTTCCATTTGATATATATAAATCACATGGTTTATATGTTCTTAATTTGGGGCTGCTTGGCATAATATAAACTCACCTAATTAAGTACCAAACGATGAATGAATTAAAACCTCAACTGATTCTGTGAGTAATGTTTTTAAGAGAAGGAGAATAGATATAGGAGAAACCGTGACCATGATAAAGGAGATACTAAGCAAGAGAACAACAGAGAGTAGGTTGAAGGTTTTGGAGCAAATTCTAACTTTGCTTCCCATGAGGACAATAATACCTTGAAAAGTGAGCCGGTTGGCACCAGACCAATTTGTTTTCATTAACTCATTTTCTTGTTTATGTTGCTTATACGGCGATTGCATAGTTTTATTTTATGGCTTTATAGGGTCGAATGCAATTTTCAGTTCTTACATGTTGCCAATTTTTTTTCATGTTCTATGTTAGGGATGTTAAATTCTGATGTTCATTGTCAATTATCAATAAGAAGCACTTCTCCATGCCAAAAAATAGTTTCGTTACAAGTAAGGACATTAAAAGTCTTAATAATATATTTTCTTATAGACTGTGAAACACGTCAATGAGAAAGCTATAAAATTGGTCTCTTTTGAGCTAGCAGTAGAAATAGTTTATGGTTTAGTAAACAGTTTGGTAAAATAACAGTAAAACAGTTTTTCTGAAACAGAATTTAAATTTTTAAAAACAAAAATTATTTCATAAACTATTCTTTTAATGATATTTGATCAGTTTTTGTTTATAGGAAACGAAACAAATGCTACATTGTAAATATAAGAAAACAACCTAATAATGGTATCCAACTATGGTCTCTTGAACTGCAAGGGATAGTAACTTGCTTGGTAGTTTAATACATTACGTGGTAAATGAGTTTTTTTTTTTATGGGAGGTAAATGTTTCTATTTTATGGTAACTTATATCATCATGTAATAAAAGAAATTTTATTATTGTGTTACATTTTTACGGTAATGCGATACCAATTCGTAGTAACTTGCATAGTAATTTAATAATTAGATGGTAAATGAGTCTTATTTTATGGTAATCAATATCATAATATGTGGAAACAGTTATTTTATTATATTTATAGAAACTGAAAGATAACACCATACCAATTTATAGTACTTGATACTATTATTTTGTGTTAAAAATTACCGTCTCTTGTAAAGGGTACATGGGACCATAGATTTTTCCCATGATAATGCTCAAACAGATTTAGACTAATTCACTAACAGTGTAATTGGGTGTTTTGGGGGAAAGAAAAGGAGGAGATTTAATTTAAAAGAAAGCCAAGTAAAAGAGCTTTCTCTTGTTTACATGAGCAGAGTAATGTTTCTGATCGGTATGAGAACATGAACACTGATTCAGATTCTGTCCCAAATTACATTGCAGATCATTCAGACTCTCCACTTACAAGACTAAAAATTTATACTACAATGAGACTCATCGATTTGGCTAACTTTATAGCTTTACTTACTGCTTTGGAAGAGCAGAACAAGCATCATAGTCAACATTTTAACAATCAGCTCCTAAGTGAGAAAGGCCAAAGTGATCCCTCCACCATTGATTCTGGTTTGGCCTTAGAGAATTTTGCTTATCAGTCAGATGCAATGGAATTGAAACCAGATCCATCAAAGAAGGTGAAAAGGCAATCCAAAAAGTTTAAGTCCTTTCTAAAGGCTGAATTGAAAAATTGTCCATATCAATCCATCTTGGAATTTTTGAAATGCATAGATGATATTGCCCATCCACCTTACATTCATCATTCAGGTTTATTGAGATCTTCTTCATCCAATACATTTATGGATGCTGAATTTCTAAAGAAGTATGAAGGAGACAAGTTTTTGGAGCTCATGGAGCTCATGAAAAAATTAAAACCAAAGAAAAAGGTTACAAAAGGAAGAAAGAAAAACGTTGATTAGAGCATGGTGTTATTTTTGAAGCATTTAATGGACTATTGTGATTCTGTATTGTTTCTTCCATAGTATGCTTGTTCTAGGTTGGGTTAGGCTTGCGTTCTCCCATTGTCCCCCCAATTGGTTATTTTTCTATTAATGCATTTTTTCTTTTTTCTTTTTTTTAAAAAAAGAAGAAGAAAATTTTCTCTTGTTTAAGAGTTTTATGAAGTATAAGAGAGTAAACGAGGGTAAATAAGCTCAATTCTATGAAAGCTCTGCAAGCCCCCGATTTGGGGTGTTAAAAAGATGACACGTTGGTGATTTTGGGAGGTTATAGGAAAACTCCCACTATATTTAAAAAAACTTTCAAACATAATTTTTAATTTACCATTTCTCTCATTTCCCTTAATCTTCAAAACCTCCCTCCCAAAAACACTATAATGAAAAAAATTAGTTTTCCACGATTGATACTCAACTAACCAAAATAAGGAATTAACTTCTATGACTAAACTCACAAGGCAAAACTTAGCATATATTCATGGGATTCAATCTCTCATTGATCAGCTTCCAAAGACCAGCCCATGTGTTTTGCAGAATTCCACTCATTGAGATGTTGTCGAAAAATTTGGTAACATTCTTGCGAATTCCTCAAGTAAATCTCGATGAGACTCAAAAAGAGTAGCAACCTGCAAAGAGTTTTTTTTATATGAAAAAAAATCTAAGAACAGTCTACAAGAGAAATAATAAAAGTTATCCAATTAACAAACATAACCAGATCATTCAAAGATAGAACCGAAGACATCATAAAAATACCTCGTTGTAAAACTCGTTTGGATGCTTGTGGTCTCTTTGGTACTTATATAAGATTTCCAAGAAAGATTTATAAACACACTTGTCATTCTGGAAATGTTCCTGTAGAAATAAATATCCATAAATTAGGATACTATAAACTAATATTGACATTCAAAGCACAACAATAGAATAATGTTTTCACCTTAATCTTCTTTACGATCAAATTTGATAGGTCTATCTCCACCGCTTCCAATTTATGCTGCCTCTATTTCTCCTCCTCTAACCAATCCATCCGGGATTCGGGATTGTGCATAACTATATAGCCAGAAAACAATGAATATTTCAGGTATAGCCTAACTTGAGAATCAACACCGGTGCCACGGATAATACTTGGCTCCACACTCGTGTGGAGAAACCTCTTACTACCCATTGATGTGGTAATTTTACATTGGGTTATGTATTAAAAAATTACGTGCAAATCATATGATATTTTTAATGAAATACCTAATAATTAAATAAAATAATTTATCATGTGATTTGCACATGATTTTTAAGTATATGATTCAATGTAAAATTGTCATGTTAGTGAATAGAATGAGATTTCTTCACATTGGTGTGGAACCAAGTATTAATTATTCGGGAGTCACAGTCATATACACAATTTTTTTGAACATACACTCGTTCTTTATGACAGAACAAAACTTTTAGATTTTATCCAAACCAAAATTAGAATAAAAAACAAGGAAACAAGTTCTGGTCATTTAATCAAAAGAAAAAACTAGAGAACTAATTTGTTGACAATTTTACCCTAAAAAATTTGAGAAGATTTAAAACAGGCCATTCAATTAGCTTCAAAACTGAAACTAAAAACATCATTTTTTTCAGAAGGAAAACAAAAGATTCCATAATCAATAGTAAGATGTGGAAAAAATAAATTTACCCTCAAAGTTTTTATGGTATATTTTTTTCTACAATTTTACTATTAAAAGAATGTATAGTTCCACTTCAATTCCAATGTTAAGCTTCAATGTCGTACTATCAAACATGAAGCTAGAGTTTTTAAGTGGTCAATCCCTTTTTGATTTGAATCAATTTAACTATATATAACCCATATTGATGCAAGGTTCCCTTTTGATCATAAGGTTAAAATGGTTCAAATTAAACGGGGAGGGACCATGTAAAAACTTTAATGAAAATATGGGGGTAAATTTGTTTTTCCCCTTATAAGATTCTTAAAAATGGTACTCCACCAAACAACTTCAAACAAAATATAACTAGGAGATTTCTTAAACACCATAGAATCTGTTACCTCCAGTCAGTTAATTTAACTGATACAAATAACAAATCCAACACAAATCTGAGAAACTTTATGATAAAATTACCTCACCAAGCAATTGAAAGGTGACAATACAGCATATGACTAACAACGAAATCAACGCACACCATAATTAACCAAACAAAACAAAAGCAACTCTTTGATAGAGAAACCTATACAATTACACAATATGATGTTCTACGACGAGAAGAATGATAAGAAGCATAGGGGTGATGAAATTGTGAGCCTGCATAAATTCTCTTCATCTATGCAACAAAAAAGAATAATGAAATTTTATATCGTAAAACAAAAACAAACACTAAAGTACCCTTAAACACTTCTGTTAAAACAAGAAGTCACTTACTTTCCTGTGCTCAAAATTTTCTTTGGAAAATAAGGAGGAGAAGAGTGAGTAGATCTAAAGAGAGAGAGAGGTTTGGTGAACTGTGAATGGCATGTTTGGGGGATTTTGTAATCCTCTGTGTGCTAAATTTAGTAATATTTGAAGTAAGTTTTGGTAATATTAGTTGGCCGGGTTCTTACAAGGCCCTTTTACCCTTACCCCAAAGAGTTTTATTTTATTTTGTTTTTGTTTTTCAAGTGTTTTTTTTAGGTGTTAGAGTTTAGCAATTAGGATTTTGGGGATGATTTGGATTTTCTAACCCTTGGTGTTTTCTTGAGAAAATAGACCATTTTGAAAATCTGTTT
The DNA here is from genome assembly GCA_023935145.1 of Bretschneidera sinensis. Classification (NCBI taxonomy): domain Eukaryota; kingdom Viridiplantae; phylum Streptophyta; class Magnoliopsida; order Brassicales; family Akaniaceae; genus Bretschneidera; species Bretschneidera sinensis. The sequence goes on along the minus strand of CM043697.1, from coordinate 124,270,950 downwards.
TAGATTATTGTGCATGTTGCCCATAATCTAAAGTTACGTACAATATATTACTACTATATTTATATTCGGTTATCAGACTAATTAAGCATACCATTTTTCAAATCCGTTTTAGATAATTTTGAATATCGCCCATAATTTAAAAAATACATACTATATATAGCTATATTTGGTATTTAGTTTTTAGGATAACTAAATCTTATGTTATTTTAATATTCAGCTACTAGATTAACGAATCTAATGCTTTAGATTCACTTTGTTTGCTTTAACGACTAACCATATAAATTTGCATAAATTTCACATAAAAACTTTTTACCATGCTACTACGCACCAATTATCAATTAATGAAATCCCGCACTTTAATCTTATGGTGTCTTTTGGTTGTGCTTTCACTGTGCTAATAGCATATTGATATTCTCAAAGTATATAAATGAAATAAATATAAAATAAAAAAAAGCTTTTTCTCTTGGATTACATATTAATAAGATTTTTCTCTTGGATTACGTTTTAATAACCTCTTTAAGAGGTCTTACAGTAATATCTAAATTACTTGGCACTTAAGGAATAATGAAAATTTACCTATAATAGTGTGCAAGAATTTTGATGTGATTGATATTCTTGGATGAGCTCACAAATTTCAGGAGTTTTTTATTTTCCTTATTTGGGGTTTATAAATTTTTAATTATTGAAATGAGATTTTTTTTGTCTATGAATTTTTAATATTATATTTTAAAATAAAGTCTTCTAAACAATGTAAACATCACATAAGTGCTACTTCAAATTTTCCCTCTATTACTTGGCTATGAAATTGTGTTAACTTAAATTGGGTTAAAAATTAGATTCAACAGCAAGGCAAATAATTTTTGATCACTTAATCAAAAAAACAAACTAAAAAATAAATTGTTAATTCAGTGTGTTAACGTATATGATATTTCCTATTCCTATTGTAATATTAGTTTCTTAGTTTCATATATATTAGTTTCTTAATTAGTTTAGTTTTCTAATTTCCTAATTTATTATAACCCTAAGTTTCCTATTTCTATTAGGTTTTACATTATTAATCTCTATATATAGGCTTGTATTCGTTTTTTTATTATATATCAAAAATGCAATAGTTTCTTCTCCAATCTCTTTTTATTTTCTAACATGGTATCAGAGCTATTGATCATGCTTTAAGAGTTGTTTTTTGAGCTTCCACAATTTTGGTGGGCGGCTTAATGCCGCTCGTCCAGACATAACCCATTTTCCTTCTTGTTATATACTATTATAATCTTTTAGATTTTTCTTTTCATCATTACAAATAAGTATACACTGGAAAACATTGACCAGATCAAGCCCGATGACCTGTTTCTAGTCTACTATATCTGCTCCTAAACCTGTTACGTTCTTGGTTCTACCAATCTGTGACCTACGATTTAGCTCTAGGTCCTACCAAGTTATCACCCATGATTCCGCTCCGGGTCCTGCCAAGTTATCACCCGTGATTCTGCTCTGGCCCCTGCCTGTCACCCGTGATTCCGATTTGCTTCGAGTCCCTACCTGTCTCTACTTGTCACGTGTTCTGTCACATCAACTTTCAAGTTCCATCTTGAATACTACGAGTACACATGCAAGGAGGTGAGCTTGCATGTGAGGGGGAGTTACTTCTATAGATTTCTTCATCAAAGCTTGGTATCAACCTACAAGGTTCTTCATTAAAATTTGTTCTTTTCGGTGCTTCGTTTATTCAGTTTACAAACTCAAGTTTGTATCCATTTTACCACCTTAAGTTTAAGGGGGGCTGTTAACGTATATGATATTTCCTATTCCTATTACAATATTAGTTTCTTAGTTTCATATGTATTAGTTTCTTAATTAGTTTAGTTTCCTAATTTCCTAATTTATTATAACCCTAAGTTTCCTATTTCTATTAGGTTTTATATTATTAACCTCTATATATAGGCTTGCATTCGTTTTTCCATTATATATCAATAATATAAGAGTTTCTTCTCCAATCTCTCTTTATTTTCTAACACGGTGGCAATTTATCCTAAAATATGTCGTATCACCATAGTGAAGTGGCAAAGGATTGTAGCTTTGGAAAATAGAATTGAGAAAGTTTTGCCATTGGTGAAACAAATCGTGTCTATCTACTCTCATGTATTTCACACTTTTTTTCCTTCTGTATGTCACACTTGAACGACAAAAGTAACCCAACAAGAAATCTTTTTTGTCCATCCGAAACAGAAGCGTGTTTTCCTCTGCTCGAAGGAATTTATACATTCTTTTTGCCCCCGTCTTCTTTCTCTCTACTCAAGTCTGACCGGCTGACCCTCTCTAAAGCAGTTGTAAAAATGGTGAAATACCTATAATTCGATCGGGTTTATTTTACGATTTGACAATATTAGAAATAATTTGATTCTTTTTTTACTGTTTAGTATGACATATAATTGGATTTGATTTTGAGATCCAAATCATTTTAATTACACTGATTGGGAGAAGATGAAGAAGAAGATGAAGGGACACTTCCTTTATTTCGGCTACACTCAAACCTTGTTTTAGCAACTTCATTCGTTGAGGTAAGGCACGAGATCGGTTGATGATTACACGGAGGAGTTCTATCAATTGATAGCCCGAAATGATTTATCTGAGATGGAAGAGCAGATGGTGGCACGGTATTTGGGGGGATTACGACAGCCCCTGCAAGATATCCTCAACCTTCACTCGCTGTGGACCGTTTTTGAAGCATACCAGCGTGCACTTGCGGTGGAAAAATAGCAGAACATGAGGACTATGAATAGAAGCGATCAAAGCAGTAAGCTAGTTCGCCCTCAAGAATCCCATCCTGCCCAACAACCACCCCAAGGTAACTCTAACTCAAATATTAGATGTTTCAAATGTGGTGAACATGGACATAAAGCGACTAAGTGCAGGAAGCCTGCTAGTCAGAAGGGCAAAAATTTCCTGATCGAGGACGACATGGTAGACGAAACTGAGGAGATTGGAGAGCCTGTGTCTGACGATGATGAAGATGGAGATGTGTTGTATGGAGATGGCCATGAGACTCTGGTCGTTCGTAAGAGTCTACTGACCCCCAAGGGCGATATAGGGGACGATTGGTTGAGGACCAATATTTTCCACACGGCCTGCACAGTTGCAGATAAAGTCTGCAAGATGATCATTGACAGTGGTAATTGTGAGAATGTAGTGTTTGAAGAGACTGTTCAGAAATTGCAGTTGAAGACAGATCGTCATCCTAAGCCATATAAATTTTCGTGGCTGAATAAAGGCAGTGAGGTAACAGTAGATAGGCGATGCCTAGTGTCTTTTTCGATTGGTAGGAAATATTTTGATAATGCTTGGTGTGATGTTATGTCTATGGATGCTTGTCATGTATTGTTAGGCAGACCTTGGCAGTATGATCGCAGTGTTTTTCATGATAGGCGGAAAAATACATATTCCCTTAGCATCAAAGGGAAAAAGATTGTGTTGGCTCATCGTCGGGAAAGAATCACTCCTACCCCGGTAGCCAATTATACTAATCTACTTTCGATGTCCATGTTTTTAGCTGAGATTGAGCGTGGAGACGTGGTCCATGCTCTGCTGCCTTGTGGGAATAGTGCAGCAGACATGAATCCAGATTTACCAGCAGAGGTGCAGTAGCTGCTAGCAGAGTTTTCTAACCTGATGCCAGAGGATCTTCCTTCTTGGTTGCCGCCTGATGTCTTTAATGTGAAACACCTGAGTCCTTGTTTTGTGGATTTCGATGAAGCTATGGTGAACTCAAGGATGAGTTCTTTCCAACCCGAGGTGACTGATGCAGGAGGATCCGAGTCAGATGATGCTGAGTTGTCAAATAACACGTTGTTGGCACTAAGATACCTTGAGTTGGCAGATTAGTGCAAAAATAGCAGGTGGATTACCTAGAACGGTTGACTGCAATTGATTCTGTTTTAGGCCTTCAAATTTGCAGTTTCCAGTTTTAGGAAACTTTCCATTTGCAATTTCCTTTTGTATTCAAGTCAGAATTAACTGCCGTTGATTCTGCCTTAATACAATCACTTAATTATAGTAATTTCCTTAGTTTTTCCCAAGATTATGTTTTCGGGGATTTTTGGCCTTTTTTTTGCTTTGACCTTATAAATAAGGAGGCCACATACGAAAAAGAAGAGATTATCATATTATTGGTATTTGCATAATTTTAAATAAAGCATTAGAGTTGTTTTCTATGTGTTTTTAGGGTTTTTCTTGTGTTTCTTCCTGTGAAATATCTGTTACGACTAGCCTGCAGAATAATCGCTATTCTACCCGGTGTCATTTATGGATGCTGAATTTCTAAAGAAGTATGAAGGAGACAAGTTTTTGGAGCTCATGGAGGTCATTAAAAAATTAAAACCAAAGAAAAAGGTTACAAAAGGAAGAAAGAAAAACGTTGATTAGAGCATGGTGTTATTTTGAAGCATTTAATTGACTATTGTGATGTTGTATTGTTTCTTCCATAGTATGCTTGTTCTAGGTTGGGTTAGGCTTGGGTATAGGTTGGTTATTTTTCTATTAATGCATTTTTCTTTTTCTCAAAAAAAAGAAAATTTTCTCTTGTTTAAGAGTTTTATGAAGTATAAGAGAGTAAACAAGGGTAAATAAGCTCAATTCTATGAAAGCCTTGCAATCCCTGATTTGATTTGGGGTGTTAAAAAAATGACAGATTGTTGATTTTGTTGGGTTATAGGAAAATTCCCAAAACCTTTCTCCACTATATTTAGAAGAAACACTTTGAAACATAATTTTTAATTGACCATTTCTCTCATTTCCCTCACTTAATCATTAAAAACTCCACCCTCACCCCCCCCCCCCCCCCCCACTATAATGAAAAAAAATTAGTTTTCCGCGATTGATACTCAACTAACCAAAATAAGAAATTAACTTCAGTGACTAAACTCACAAGGCACAACTTAACATATATTCATGGGATTCAATCTCTCATTGATCAGCTTCCAAAGACCAGCCCATAACGTACAATACTGTGTTTGCTAGAGCTCCGCTCATTGAGATGTTGTCAAAAAATTTGGTAACATTCTTGCGAATTCCTCGAGTAAATCTCGATGGGACTCAAAAAGAGTAGCAACCTGCAAAGAGTTTTTTTTTTTTGGTAAAAAAATCTTAGAACAATTTAGAAGAGAAATAATAAAAGTGATCCAAATAACAAATATAACCAGATTATTCAAAGATAGAACCGAAGACATCATAAAATTACCTCGTTGTAAACCTCGTTTGGACACTTGTGGTCTCTTCTGTACTCATATAAGATTTCCAAGAACGATTTGTAAACACGGTTGTCATTCTGGAAACGTTCCTTTAGGAATAAATATCCATAAATTAAGATACTATAAACTAATATTGGCATTCAACGCACAACAACAGAATAATGTTTTCACCTTAATCTTCTTTACGAACTTCAATGCGTCGTCAAAATTAGTAGTTCTATCTCCACCGCTTCCAATTTCCGCTGCCCTTGTTTCTCCTCCTCCTCCTCGTACCACACCACCTTGGATTCGGGATCTGTATAGCCAGAAAACAATGAATATTTCAGGTATATCCTAACTTGAGAATCAACATTGGTAATTTTACATTGGATCATGTATTAAAAACTTGTGCGCAAGTCACGTGATATTTTTAATGAAATACCTAATAATTAAATCAAATATTTTATCATGTGATTTGCACATGATATTTTAATACATGATTCAATGTAAAATTTTCATGTTAGTGAATAGAATGAGATTTCTTCACACTGGTGTAAAACCAAGTATTAATGATTTGGGTGTCACTGTCATATACACAACTTTTTTTTTAACACACTTGTTTTTTATGACCTAATAAAACTTTTAGATTTTATCCAATCCAAAAATAGATTCAATGACGAGGCAAATAAGTTTTGATCATTAAATCAAAATAAAAAACTAGCAAAACTAATTCACTGACAATTTTACTCTTAAAATTTTGAGAAGATTTAAAACAAGCCTTAATTAGCTTCGAAACTGAAACTAAAAGCATCTTTTCTCAGAAGAAGAAAAAAGATTCCATAATCAATAGTAAAATGTGGAAAAAATAAATTTACCCTCAAAGTTTTTTATGGTATATTTTTTTCAACAATTTTACTATTACAAGAATGTATAGCTCCACTTTAATTCTAATATCAAGCTTCAATATCGTACTATCAAAGGTGACATTAAAATGGTTCAAATTAAAAGGGGAAGGACCACGTAAAATCTTTAATGAAAATATGAGGGTAAATTTGTTTTTTCCTGGGTAAGATTCTTAAAAATAGTACTCCACCAAACAACTTCAAACAAAATATAACTAGGAAATTTCTTAAACACCTTAAAATCTGTTACCTCCAGTGAGTTAATTTAACTGATACAAATAACAAATCAAACACAAATCTGAGAAACTTCATGATAAAATTACCTCACCAAGCAAAAGCATTGAAGGGTGACCATACAGTATACGACTAACAATGAAATCAACGAACACCATACTTAACCAAACAAAACAAAACTCTTTGATAGAGAAACCTATACAATTGCACAAACATATAATACGTATAAAAGGGATAAAAGAGTGGAAATGAACTCACGATGCTCTACGACGAGAATAACGAGAAGAAGCATAGGGGTGATGAAATTGTGAACCAGCATAAATTCTCTTCATCTATGCAACAAAAAGAAGAATAGGAAGAATGAAATTTTATATCATAAAACAAAAACACACAAAAAAGTACTCCTAAACACTTCTGTTAAAACAAGAAGTCACTTACTTTCCTGTGCTCAAAATGTTCTTTGGAAAATAAGGAGTAGAAGAGTGAGCAGATCTCAAGAGAGAGAGGTTGGTGAACTGTGAATCGCATATTTGGGTTGGTGAACTGTGTGCTAAATTTGGTAATATTTGAAGTTTTGGTAATATTAGTGGGCCGGGTTCTTACAGGCCCCTTTACTCTTACCCCAAAGAACTTTATTTTATTTTATTTTTGTTTTTGTTTTTCAAGTTTTTTATTTTGGTGCTAGAGTTTAGTAATTAAGGTTTGGGCATGAGTTGGATTTGCTAACCTTGGTGTTTTCTTGAGAAAATAGACCATTTTGAAAATCTATTTTAGATTATTGTGCCTGTTGCCCATAATCCAAAGTTTACGTACTACATATTACTATTATGTTTGATATTTGAATATCAGATTAATTAAGCACTCCATTTTTCAAATCTGTTGTAGATAATTGTGAATATGGCCCATAATTTAAAGATACATACTATATATTGCTATATTTGATATTTAGTTATTAGGATAACGGAATCTCGTGTTATTTTAATATTTAGCTACCAATTTAAAGAATCTGACGCATTAGATTTACTTTACTTCTTTTAATGACTTACCATATAAATTTGCATAAATTTCACATAAAACATTTTTACCATGCTACTATGTACCAATATCAATTAATGAAATCCTGCACTTTAACCTTATGGTGTCTTTTGGCTGTGCTTATACCATATTGATATTCTCAAAGTATATCAATGAAATAAATATAAAGAAAAAAAGGTTTTTTCTCTCTTGGATTACATATTAATAAGTTTTTTTTCTCTTGGATTACGTTTTAATAACCTCTTTAAGAGGCCTTACAGTAATATCTAAATTATTTGGCACTTAATAATGCAATTATTTTTATTTTGCTTTTTTGTCTTTTCACCCATAATAGGGAAATTTACCTATAATAGTGTGCAACTATTTTGCTGTCATTTCTATTATAAAAAAAAATGATTTCATACTAAAATTAAGGCTTTTGTTTTTTGAAATAAAAGGAAAATTCTTAAACTTTCCAAATTTTTGAAAAGAAAACATTTTTGATTGAAGTACTTAGATGGTAAACTTATCTCTGTAACACCACTAATTAATATTCGTGGGGGGAGCTCACAGTTTTTGGATTTTTTTTCTTTATTTGGGTTTCTTTAGATGGTAGGGTTATTTTAATTTTATATTTTAAAATAATGCTCTTTATGTAAGTGGGTGCCAGATAACCGATGCTTCGACCCTTTTTTTCTTATCTCTTTTTATTTAGTTATGAATTGCCTTAACAAAGAAAATGAATCTACAGTGTTTTTGTCATGAGCCACTTTACGCATGTTTAAAGTGGTTCCCAAACATCGCCTATATATATGTCTACTAGCTACATACCGTCACTAATATTCATGGATAAGCAATTTTCACGAGTTTTTTTTAATTTTTTTGGAGGTTCTTAAAAATTTTAACTATTGAAATTGTGTTAACAAAAATTGGGTTAAAAATTAGATTCAATGACAAGGCAAATAAGTTTTGATCACTTAATCAAAAGAACAAACTAAAAATATAAATTGTTAATTCAGTGAAAATATTACCCTAAAAAATTTGACAAACTTTAAAACAAACCTTTCAATTAGCTTCAAAACTGAAACTGAAAACTTACCTTTTTTTTTTCAAAAGAATAAAAAAATCCCAGAATTACTATTTAGACCATACTTTGTGATTCTTTCTCTTATAATCTAGGGTAAATAACATTTTTAGTCTTTCGAGTACACACGATTTTCTAGTTTAGTATCCCAACAAAAAAAAAATTTCTAAATCATATCACCCACTCATGATTTTGTCATATTTTGATCTTACTATCTGTTTTCTGTCCAATTTGTCCATGAAATGCCATATCAGCATAGTGAAGTAACAAATGATTGCAACAATGCAAAAGAGAATTAAGAAAGTTTTGCCACTGGTGAAACACACCGTTTTTGTATGCTCTCGTGTATTTCACACTTTTTTTCCTTTTGTATATCACACTTGACCGACAAAAGTAGCCCAACTAGAAATCTCTCTGTCCATCTGAAACGAATGTGCATCTTGCTTTGCTCATAGGAATTTATACATTCTTTTTGCCCTTGTCTTCTTTCTCTCAACACAAGTTTGACCAACTGAGCCTCTCTAAAGCAGTTGCAAAAATGGTGAAATCCCTATAATTCGATCATGTTTGTTTTATGATTTGACAATATTAGAAATAATTTGATTCTATTTTGACTGTTTAGTATTACATATAATTGAATTGGTTTTTGAGATCCAAATCATTTTACTTACATCTTTGGAAGAAAATGAGTGAGTTCTTTGAAGGTTACGAGCATCAGCACTGATCTCTCCAGAAAATGTAACTCAGCTTCTCTCCTTCCTGATGTAGGTATATAATACTTGATTTATTTTTCAAATTATCTTTGCACTGGTCTATCTTTAATTTGAACCCAAATTCATTTAGCATGGTGTTGGGATTTTATCTCCAAAATCCACCTACGCAAATTTTAGGTAAAAACACAACCACAATAATTAAATAAGCAAATAAAATAAAGAGCAAGAACACCAAGAATTAATGTGGTTCAACCTCTTTGCCTATGTCCACCAACAAACTCACTGCTTTATTAATCTTCAATTACAACTTTAGGAAGAGCAATGTTTTTTAAACTCTCACTACCTCACAACCCAAAAGCACCAATACACTTAAAGCTCTCAACCTAACTCTAGTTGTAAGTGCTCTATCTACTTAACAACCCAAAACCCAATACATCCAAAGCTCTCATCGTAGCTCTAGTAGTAAATTCCTCTGATTTACATTGCATAATGGAATTATGGGTGTGCTTCAAACTTTCTTTAGAACCCCCTTTATATAGAGGATATTTTCCTAATACAATTAGGAAAAGAACAACAACAACATAGAAGACCACTATTACACTCCTATTAGAACAAGCAACCATCCAATAGGAAACTACTACTATACTCCTACTAAGATAAGCAAATACAAAATAGGAAACCACTTTTCCAAAACCAATTAGAAATTTTCCTTGTAGGATTTGAGCCAACATCTTAACAAATCTCCACCTTGGCTCAAATTCCCTACCTCATCGTCAAATTTTACTTTCTTCTTTGGTTGGTGTGATTTTTCCTTTTGATCTTCTCATCTCATCCGCTTACCTTTCGAAGCAACCATCCTCTTATTCAACATGTACAAGCTCTCTTCATTCATCGTATTTCTCATCACTACCTTTTAACCATCAAGAAATTGCTTCTCATCATTCTCATTAGCCTTTCCATAATCACTCTCCTTCATTCTACTCAACTCCTCTAAGTCCTTAATCATGGCCTTGCTTTGTAATTATGTGTGTTCATCTTCCTCGTTGTAGATGCACTCCTTATTTGAAAAATCTAGAGACTTGTATCTTGATCTTTCCTCTTCTATCCTTAAAGTGTTCCACTCCCTCATTTGTCTAGCTTATCTCTTGATATAATTATAAACAATTCTTTAACCTCGAACACACTTGGCCTCTTCAACTTATCTCTCTCGAGGTACCGTGAGAACCTCCCAATCCATCCAAACTTCCTTGCCCTCGATTAACATCGTGACTATGTCATCTTCTTTCGGTGGCAAGTATTTCATCTCCGTCAACATACTACTAAACAAATTAGTGATAATGGAATTGAAAAGGACTAATACACATACCATCATCCATCTGGCTTCATCAAATAGCTCAATATTAATCATGCCTATTTTTTTTTTCTGCCATTGGAACCACATTTCTGATACCACTTGTTGGGATTTTATCTCTAAAATTCACCTACTTAAATCTTAGGTAAAAACCACAACCACAACAACTAAATAGACAAGTAAATAAAGAGTAAGAACACCAAGAATTAATGTGGTTGGGAAACCTCTTTGCTGACGTCCACCAACAAACTCACTGCTTTATTAATTTTCAATTAAAACTTTAGGAAGAGAAAATTGTTGAACTCTCACTACCTCACAATCCAAAAGCCCAAATACACCCAAAGCTCTCAACCTAGCTCTAGTTGTAAGTGCTCTCTCTACTTGATAATCCAAAACCTCAATACACACAAAACTCGGATTCTAGCTCTAGTACTAAACCCCTCTGATTTACAATGCATATTTGAATTATGGGTGTGCTTCAAACTTTCTTTAGAACCCCTTTTATATAGATGATATTTTTTTAATACTATTAGGAAAAGAACAACAACCACATTGGAGACCACTATTATTACTACTATTATAACAAGCAGCCATCCAATAGGAAACTACTGCTATACTCCTACTAGGATAAGAAAATACAAAATAAGAAACCACTTTTCCCAAACCAATTAGAATTCTTCCTTGTAGAATTCGTGCTGAAATCCTAACACATTGAAAAACACCCACTTCAATCCTATGGAGGGAGGTTTTTTAATTTTTTTTTTAAATAAGGTTTTTTGTCATGTTGACATAAGTTTTTTTCTTTTATTTACAACGATGATCTATCTACTTTTAATCTATATCCACCCTCACAACTCTTTATCAATAAAAGCATTGTTACATGAGAAATCAAACTTAGAACTTCAGCTCACTCAAATACATTTAACTTGAGGTAAAAACCATTGAGTCAAAAATTATTGATTCAAGTAGGCGTAAATATTCTTACGCTTTTTTTTTCCGATTTTATTTGTCGTGAATTTGTCTTAACAAAGAAGTTTAATTTACGTGCCTAAAGAAAAAATCTAACACACCGTAACTTGAATAATGGGAGCCCATTCGATTTAAGAGGGAGTGCCTTAATCATTAGATAAAAAAAGGTAATGTGTTAAATATTCGTGCATGCGGCCCATAATCGAGAGGTACGTACTACGTATACTATATCTGGTATTCAATTATTAGTCTAGAAAAATACTGCGCTATTATATTTGGTACTTAGTTATCGTTTTAATGAGATCTCGCACCTTAAGTTCATTTTATTTGTTTTAATGACTTACCATATAAATTTCACTTGCAAGCTTTTTACTATGCTAATACGTATTGTTATTGATATTCAATTATCAGTTTAACGAATCCTTAAATTTACTTTATTTATTTGCACCATCACGATCTTTCTCTACTCCCATCTATCTTAGTCGCAACAAGAAGCCTCTGGCTTTCATGTCACATCTCAGGCCACCACTGTTCATTGTTGGTCGTTGCACATCTCTTGTTGACATCTCAATCTAAAGCATAAGATCATGTCGATGTTAGTTTCTAATGTTACACAATTAACATATCTTTGATCTTAGTACTTTTTGTATATGGAATTCTTATCATTAATTAGAGTTCATTATTTCAGGGTTAGGTTCAACTGGTGTTAAGTTGAGAAACTTCAAGAGGTATGCTTACAGCAAAAGTCCTAGATTGAATTGCTCATGTGATAAGTTCCCCAGTGTACTACATAACAATTAGTATAATATAGATATCATAGGTTAGACAAATACCATCATTAATCGACAATCGGTCAGTAATCTATCTTATTATTAAAAAGGGTGGCACTTTGCATAATAGATGTAGAGAGGATTTTAAATCTTGAAAAGTAATACAAGAAAATAATTTCTTATGAAATGAAAAGAACATTTCCATTTGATATCAATTACATGGTTTCTATTTTTTGTGAGTAATTTTGTTTAGAAAAGGAGAATAGGTATAGGAGAAACTGTGATCAAGATAAAAGACATATTGAGCAAGAGAACAATAGCGAGTAGGTTGAGGTTTTGGAGTGCAGCGATTAATAACTTTGCTTCCCATGAGGACAATAATACCTTGAAAAGTGAGCTTTTTGGCACCGGTCCAATTTGTTTCTATGAACTCATTTTCTTGTTTATTTTATGGTCTTCTAGTGTCGAATGCAGTTTTCACTTATTACATATTGCCAATTTTTTTCAATGTTCTATGTTAGAGATGTTAAATTCTAATGTTCTTTGACAATGATCATTACGGAGCACTACTCAATGCCAAAAAAATAGTTTCGTTACAAGTTAAGACATGAAAAGTTTTTATAATATATCTTCCTATAGACTATGTGAAACATGTCAAAGAGAAAGCTATAAAAATTGGTCTCGTTTGTGCCAACTGTTGAATAATTATGCCTTGAATTAGTGGTGGACCAAAAATTGTCTAAAGTTGAGTCCACTTCTTGCATAATTTGTGGCTTTTGTTTGTGGGTTAAAAGCATCTTCTACTTTAGGCCATGGTGGAAGACAAAGTGGAAGACAAAGTTCACTTTGGTATAATTGGAGAACAAAATGATGAGCAACAAAATGATGAGCATTCATTGTTGTTTGTCCTTTGGAACTTTTGTGAGCCTATAAAAGGCATTCCAATTTGAAGCATTCCATCATCAAGCAACATCAAGAATCATCAAGTGAAAGAGACGTTAAGAGAGAAATTGTGAGATTGTGTGTATTGGCTAAAGCCAATTTTGTAAACACTCTTTGTATATTTTCTCACTATAGTGAAATTTGCCTGTTGGCCTCTGCCCGTGGACGTAGGCTTTAAGCCGAACCACGTAAATTTGTTGTCTCCATATTTATCTTACTTTATTGTTTTGTGATTATTACTTGATCAAATTACGATCCTGTCACGATCCATTTCTAACAAACTGGTATCAGAGCTTGCAGGTGGTAAATTTCTGTTTGTTTTTCTGCGAGTTTACTGTTCACGTATTTTGTTCAGGATCATTTTGTTCAATCGAGATGTCAACAATGAAGTTTGATATTGAGAAGTTTGATGGAAACAACAGTTTTAGTCTATGGTAAGTTCGTATGTTAGCCATTCTAACCCAAAATGGCTTAAAGAAAGCACTACTGGGGAAAGCCAAGATGCCTACCGGCATGAGTGATGAAGATTGGGATGACCTGGATGACAAGGCTCTATCTGTAATCCAACTGAGTCTTTCAAATGATGTCTTACAACAAGTTCTGTCAGAAAAGACTTCTGCAGACTTATGGGATAAGCTAGAGGAGTTGTACTTGACTAAATCCTTAGCCAACAGGTTGGTTTTGAAGCAACGCCTTTATGGTCTCCACATGATGGAAGGTTCCTCTCTCAAGTCCCATATCAGTAAGTTTATCTCAATTATTAATGATTTGAAAAATCTTGAAGTCATTATTGGGTCTGAAGATCAAGCTCTCTTATTATTATGTTCATTACCACTCTCATATAAAAATTTTAGAGACACTATAATTTATGGTAGGGAAGAATTAAATTTTGATGATGTAATATCTTCCCTTATGAGTAAGGAGAAATTAGATAATGAACTTTTGTCTAGTAAGTCTGATGATCAGGGCTCTAGTCTTGTTGCAAGAGGCAGATCCAATGACAGAGGCTTTGATGGTGGCAAGAATAGAAGAAGATCAAAGTCAATAGGAAAGCACAAAAATTTGACTTGCAATTATTGCAAGAAGAAGGGACACATCGTAGCGGAATGCTACAAGCTGCAGAACAAAAAGAAGAATGAATGGCAAAATGACAAGGGCAAGCAGAAGGAAGAAACAACTGATGCTGATGTAGCAGAAGAAAAATGTGATGATGTTCTATTTGCAACCAACAAGTCCAGATCCAATGACGAGTGGATTCTTGATTCTGGATGTTCTTATCATATATGCCCCAACAGAAATTGGTTCTCTATATATGATTCTGTTGAAGGTGGAGTTGTGCTAATGGGCAATAATGCCATTTGCAAAACTGTTGGTGTAGGCACAGTAAAAATCAAGATGCATGATGGAGTTGTCAGGACATTGACTGATGTCAGACATGTACCTGATTTGAAGAAAAATCTTATTTCTTTGGGCATTCTGGATTCCAATGGCTGCAAAACTGTGATTGAGTCTGGGAACAAGAAAATTTCCCGTGGTGCTCTTGTTCTCATGAAAGGAAAGAAGTCTGGCAGTCTATACACCTTATTGGGTTTAACAGTTACAGGCTCTGCAGCAGTTTCCTCATCCATGTCAGATTCAGACTCTACCAAGTTATGGCATATGCGCCTAGGGCATATGAGTGAGCAGGGATTAGCTGTACTTAGTAAAAGAGGTCTTCAGCCTGAAAGAAAGATTGGGAAGCTGAATTTTTGTGAGCATTGTGTCTTTGGAAAGCAGAAAAGAGTCAGCTTCAACACTGCAATTCACAGAACCAAAGGTACTCTTGATTACATTCATTCTGATCTATGGGGGCCTTCTCGTGAAATTTCCAAAGGAGGAGCCAGATACTTGCTAACGATTATTGATGATTTTTCTAGAAAGACTTGGGTCTATTTTCTCAGGCACAAGAATGAGGTATTTGACATTTTCAAGCAATGGAAGACCTTATTGGAAAAGCAAACCGGGAAGCTAGTCAAGAGACTCAGAACAGATAATGGTCTTGAGTTTTGTGATTCAGAGTTTAATCAATTCTGCAAAGATGAAGGCATTGTCAGACATTGGACGGTGAGAAAGACACCACAGCAGAATGGTGTCGCAGAGAGGATGAATCGAACACTGTTAGAAAGAGTTCAATGTATGCTTTCTAATGCAGGTCTTGGCAAGGAATTTTGGGCAGAAGCAGTCAATTTGGCATGTCATTTGGTGAACCGCTCTCCTCACAGATCACTTGAACTTAAGACACATGAAGAGGTATGGTCAGGTAGCCCTCTTGATTACTCTAACTTAATAATATTTGGTTGCCCTGCATATGCTCATGTGAATGAAGGAAAATTGGAGCCTAGGGCGAAGAAATGTATTTTTCTTGGTTATGCTTCTGGTGTTAAGGGTTTTCGCTTATGGTGTCATGGTACTCATAAGTTTATGATTAGCAGAGATGTTACTTTTGATGAATCTGCTATGCTTCACCCTAGAAAAGAATTACTTGTTCAGTGTGATACAGGAAAGAAGAATGCAAAAGAGAAAGTGGAGCTTGAGGTTGATACCTCATCATCTGCAAATCCTAATCCTATTCAGCCAGGAAGTTCGTCTCCAAGTGGAGAGACACACCATGAAGTTGAGCATCACACTCTAGCTGGTGGAAGACAAAGGAGACAGATAAAACCACCCCAACGGTATGGTTTTGAAGATATGTTGGCTTATGCATTAAATGTTGCAGAAACCATTGATGTCGCCGATCCAACCTCATACTCTGAGGCTATCAGTTCATCTGATTCAGACAAATGGCTCGTTGCGATGCATGAAGAGATGGAATCTCTAAAGAAAAATGACACCTGAAAATTGGTCGAACCACCTAATGGTAAGAAAATTATCGGGTGTAAATGGATATTTAAGAAGAAGGAAGGAGTCACTGGTGTTGAAGACACCAAGTATAAGGCACGATTAGTAGCGAAAGGCTACAGCCAGGTGGAGGGAGTTGATTTTAATGATGTTTTCTCTCCAGTTGTTAGACATACTTCTATTCGTGTCTTACTTGCTCTAGTTGCAATGCATAATTTGGAGTTGGAGCAACTTGATGTGAAAACAACCTTTCTTCATGGTGATCTTAATGAACAAATCTATATACAGCAACCAGAAGGTTTTGAAGTTGAAGGCAAGGAAGATCATGTTTGTCTTCTAAAGAAATCCTTCTATGGACTCAAGCAGTCTCCACGCCTGTGGTATCGAAGGTTTGACTCTTTTATGCTGAGTATTGGATTTTCTATATGCAAGTATGATAGTTGTGTCTACTATCAAAGACTTGATGATGGTACTTTCATATATTTGTTGCTATATGTTGATGACATGTTGATTGCAGCAAAGAACATATATGAAATTAATAGATTGAAATCTCAGCTAAATGATGAATTTGAGATGAAATACCTAGGTGCAACAAAGAAAATTTTAGGAATAGAGATCAACAGAGATAGATGTGCAGGTAGATTATTTTTGTCACAACAGAAATATATTGAGAAAGTCCTGAAACGTTTTGGTATGGATGATGCTAAACCTGTGAGTACTCCTTTAGCTTCTCACTTTAGATTATCAGCATCCATGTCACCATAGTCAGAAGAAGAGATAATGTATATGTCTAGAGTTCCTTATTCTAGTGCAGTGGGAAGTATTATGTATGCAATGGTTTGCACTCGACTAGATATCTCACATGTTGTCAGTGTAGTTAGCAGATATTTGTCCTGTCCAAGAAAAACTCATTGGCAAGCTGTCAAGTGGATTTTGAGATATTTGAAGGGTACTTCTACTGCTTGTTTGGAATTCGGTAAAACTTCTGATAATCTAGCTGGATATGTGGATTCAGATTTTGCAGGTGATTTGGACAGGAGAAGATCAATTACAGGTTATGTATTTACTATTGGGACTTGTGCAGTCAGTTGGAAAGCTACCTTGCAGCCGACAGTTGCATTGTCTACTACAGAGGCAGAATTTATGGCTGTTACAGAAGCTGCCAAAGAAGCCATTTGGTTAAGAGGTATACTTAATGAACTCAGTTTGGAAACAAATAAAACTGTAGTTTATTGTGACAGTCAGAGTGCTATACATTTGACGAAAGATCAGATGCATCATGAGAGAACTAAACACATTGATGTGAAATATCACTTTATTCGGGATATTGTGGCTCAAGGTGATGTTATTATAAGAAAGATTGGCACTCTGAATAATCCAGCTGATATGCTGACAAAATCTCTTCCCATTACCAAGTTCACACACTGCATGGACTTGGTTGGTGTTGCACAGCATTTGCATTAGACCATTCGGGGTTGTTTGGCAGAGGTTGAAGCTTTTATTTTCACTATTGTCAAATTCAAGTCAAGGTGGAGATTTGTTGAATAATTATGCCTTGAATTAGTGGTGGACCAAAAATTGTCTAAAGTTGAGTCCACTTCTTGCATAATTTGTGGCTTTTGTTTGTGGGTCAAAAGCATCTTCTACTTTAAGCCATGGTGGAAGACAAAGTGGAAGACAAAGTTCACTTTGGTATAATTGGAGAACAAAATGATGAGCAACAAAATGATGAGCATTCATTGTTGTTTGTCCTTTGGAACTTTTGTGAGCCTATAAAAGGCATTCCAATTTGAAGCATTCCATCATCAAGCAACATCTAGAATCATCAAGTGAAAGAGAAGTTAAGAGAGAAATTGTGAGATTATGTGTATTGGCTAAAGCCAATTTTGTAAACACTCTTTGTATATTTTCTCACTATAGTGAAATTTGTCTGTTGGCCTCTGCCCGTGGATGTAGGCTTTAAGCCGAACCACGTAAATTTGTTGTCTCCATATTTATCTTACTTTATTGTTTTGTGATTATTGCTCGATCAAATTACGATCCTGTCACGATCCATTTCTAACACTAACCTTAGAAACAGTTATGGTTTAGTAAACAATTTAGAAAAACAACAGAGAAAACAGTTGTTTTTTTAAACAGAATTTAAGTTTTTATAAACAGAAACAATTTCATAAGCATTCTTTTAGTGATATTTGATCAGTTTTTCATGGGAGATAAGTGAGTTTTATTTCATAGTAATTTATATCATCATGTAATAAAAGATATTTACTACATTGGTAGGGATCATGTTACATTTAGCAACTTGCATAGCAATTTAACATATTAGATGGTAAATGAGTTTTATTTCATGGTAATCGGTATTATTATGTGGTAATAAAAATTATTATATTTATTGAAATTGTGTTACATTTTATTGTAACGCAATACCAATTTATTGTAATTAATACTATCATTTTGTGGTAAAATTACCATCTCTTGTAAAGGGTACAAGGGACTGTAGATTTTTCCCATGAATATGGCTCAAACAGATTTAATCTAATTCAGTAACAGTGTGTTTGGGTGTTTTGAGGGAAAAGAAATGAAGAGATTTTAAAGAAAATGAGAGTATTTAAAACTTTCCCTTGTTGAGGAGTTTTATGAAGTATAAGAGAGTAAATGAGGGTAAATAAGCTCATTTCTATGAAAATCATACGAGCCCTCTGATTTGAGGTGTTACAAAATTGTCAGATTGGTAATTTTGGAGGGTTATAGGGAAACCTCCAAACCTTTTCTCTCTCTATGATGAAAAAAAACTCTCAAAAATGATTTTTAATTAACTCTTCCTTCCTTTTCCCTTACTTAATCCTCAAAAAAAAAAAAAAAAAAAAACCTCTCAAACAAATCGTAATGAAAAAGACTCACAAGACAACTTAACTAACCAAAATAAAGAACTAACTTTTGTGACTAAACTCACAAGACAACTTAAAAAAATATTCATGGGATTCAATCTCACTAGATGTGCCCTTATATGGTCTATCTTCATCTATAGCTAAAAACCGACATGAATGGAACTAGTACTACTCTCTTTTTTAGAAGCAAAATCATATAATATTAATAAAAAAAATCAGGACAATTACAAAGAAAGTCCAGTTAAGAAAAGACAAGAATTCAATGATACCAAATCATCAAACATAATCTTCTCCTCCTTAAAGTAACTATAAACCCAACTGCTAAAATGACTCTATCTCCAACCTTTGACTTCTTCTCCTTACAATAAGTGCTGCTCTAACGCTGTAACTACAAAGAAATCTAACCTAGTATAACAACAGCCCCCAGACCAGCAAAACTCTTAACCTTATTTCATTGGTTAGTAGTACTTCGGTTTCACTGGCTGCTTTGTTGGCCAAGTGGCCCACAGTTGTTTACTTCTCATTGATCAGCTTCCAAGGACCAGCTCGCAACGTACAATACTGTGTTTGGCAGAGCTCCGCTCATTGAGAAATTGTCCAAAATTTTGGTAACATTCTTGCGAATTCGTCAAGCAAATCTCGATGAGACTCAAAAAGAGTAGCACCCAGCAAAAGGCTTTTTTTAAAACAAAAAAAAAATCTAAGAACAGTCTACAAGAGAAAAAATAAATAAAAGTGATCCAGTTAACAAACAGAACCAAATCATTCAAAGATATAACCGAAGACAACATAAAAATACCTCGTTGTAAATCTCATTTGGGCGCTTGTGATCTTTTCGGTACTTATATAAGATTTTCACGAATGATTTATAAACACGCTTGTCATTCTGGTAATGTTCTTGTAGGAATATATCCATAAATTAAGATATTAGAAACTAATATTGGTATTAAAAGCACAACAATAGAATAATGTTTTCACATTAATCTTGTTCAAGAACTTCATTGCGTCGTCAAAATTGATAGTTCTATTTCCCTCACTTCCAATTTCTACTATTCCACTTTCTCCTCGTCCTCCAACCACTCCACCCTGAATTATGGATCGTGCATGACTGTATAGCAAAAAAACAATGAATATTTCAGGTGTACTATAGAGCCTAACTTCTATCGCCGAGAATCAACAACCATGCCAAGAATAATACTTGATTTCAAACTAGTGTGGAGGAATTTCTTACTACTCATTGACGTGGTAATTTTACATTGTGTCATATGTTTTAAAATCGTACTGCACAAGTCACATGAAATTTTTAATGAAATGCCTAATAATTAAATCAAATATTTTATCATTTAATTTGTACAATGATTTTTTTTAATACATGATTCAATATGAAATCGTCATGTTAGTGAAAAAGAGATTTCTTCACACTGGTGTGGAACCAAGTATTAATTATTTGGGTGTCACAATTATATACACAACATTTTTTTGGACATATACTCGTTCTTTATGACAGAACTAAACTTTTAGATTTTATCCAAACCAAAATTAGATTCAACGACAGAGCAAATAAGTTTTGATCACTTGATCAAAAGAAAAAACTAATTCGTTAACAATTTTGCCCTAAAAATTTTGAAAAACTTTAGAACAAGCATTTCAATTAGCTTGAAAACTGAAACTAAAAACACCTATTTTTCCGAAGAAAAAAAATCCTAGAATCAATAATAAGAGGGGAAAAAAAACAAATTTACCTCCAAAGTGTTTTATGGTATATTTGGTTGCATAGAATTGAGATTTGGAATTGAAATTGTAGGATTGTGATATTTTTTTCAACAATTTTACTATTAAAAAAATATTTGATCCCACTTTAATTCTAATATCAAGCTTCAATACCGTACTATCAAACGTAACCTTAAAGTTTTTAAGTGGTCCCTCCTCTTTTAATTTGAATCAATTTAACCATATATAACCCATATTGATGCAAGGTTCCCCTTCTGATCATAAGGTTCAAATAGTTCAAATTAAAAGGGGAGGGACATGTAAAAACTTTAATGAAAATTTGTGAGTAAATTTGTTTTTTCCCTTTGTAAGATTCTTAAAATAGTACTCCACCAAACAACTTCAAACAAAATATAACTATGAGATTTCTTAAACACCTTAAAATCTGTTACCTCTAGTTAGTTAATTTAACTGATACAAATAACAAATCCAACACAAATCTGAGAAACTTCATGATAAAACTCACCAAGAAAAAGCATTGAAAGGGAACAATACAGAATATGACTAACAACGAAATCATCGAATACCATAATTAACCAAACAAAACAAAAGCAACTCTTTGATAGAGAAACCTATACAATTACACAAACATATAATACATATAAAAGGGATAAAAGAGTGGAAATGAACTCATGATGCTTTACGATGATAAGAACGAAAAGAAGCATAGGGGTGATGAAATTGCGAACCTGCATAAATTCTCTTCATCTATGCAACAAAAAAGAAGAACAAGAAGAATGATATTTTATATCATAAAACAAAAACACACACTAAAGTACTCTTAAACACTTCTGTTAAAACAAGAAGTCACTTACTTTCCAAAGCTCAAAATCTTCTTTAGAAAATAAGGAGGAGAAGAGTGAGCAAATCTCAAGAGAGAGAGGTTGGTGAATTGTGAATGGCATGTTTGGGGGTTTTGTAATCCCCTGTGTGCTAAATTAGGTAATATTTGAAGTAAGTTTTGGTAATATTAGCGGGCCGGGTTCTTACAAGGCCCCTTTACTCTTACCCCAAAGAGTTTTATTTTATTTTATTTTTGTTTTTCAAGTTTTTATTTTGGTGCTAGAGTTTAGCAATTAAGGTTTGGGCATGAGTTGGATTTGCTAAGCCTTGGTGTTTTCTTGAGAAAATAGACCATTTTGAAAATCCATTTTAGATTATTGTGGCTGTTGCCCAAAATCCATTTTAGATTACGTACTACATATTACTACTATGTTTGATATTTGAATATCAGATTAATTAAGCGCTCCATTTTTCAAATCCCTTTTAGATAATTGTGAATGTGGCCCATAATTTAAAGATACATATTATGCATTGCTATGTTTTTGTTTTTGAAAGGCAAAGTGTGAATTTATTAATGAGAAAATGAGAGTTATAAAGTTACTAGGAACATCACCACTGTAAGCAAAAAGCTACTATCAACACTGCCAGTGACCAAAACTAATTTCTGCTGATATCTGAGGTAGCCAAATAACAATACAACAGCCGCCGAAGAGAAGGATGCATGCAATCGAGACATTTGAAGCGCCAACCAGATCTTAATGCGAAAGAGTACACTGCTACAATCGAATAGTGCAATGAATTTTCTCACATATCAACCGTGATTACCGAAAAAGAAACACGCAGCCAACCAAACAAGTAGAAGTCCAGATGAGCTTAACACCAAAAACAAGTAGAAGTCCTACGCTTACAACAAGTCAGGTTCAAAGGCTTTCTTCTATTAAAAACCAGAACTAAAACAGAAAATATAGATCTTACACCAAAAAAAACCTGAGAACACTACCCAATTCATACCAGAACAAAAAGCCACTGAAGTGTTGGATTGCACAGCTCTTAAAGTTGCCTTTCTCTGATCCCAAAAACCCTCTCTTACCTTAAACATACCAATATCCCATCGCAAACCTATATCTCAGAAAAACAGCTTCATCTTGATGACAGCACACAAAAAATTCACCATTGATCTCAATAAAGGAGACCATCCTAAAACAGAATAGCAGTAGACCAATCTTCATTCAAAAAATTTAATCGAAACACCTGACCTGTAAAGTCTCCTATCACTACTTGAACCCGCCGCCTCAGCCTTTTCTTCCACCAAGGGGAGACCCATATGGCAACTTTTTTGAACCAACTCATCATTACTCCAAACAATCATTTCTGAAGCTTTTATATATACCAGTCCATTCTTAGCACACATACAATTTCCTAAAAACATAAAAGTCCCACCTCAATCTTAACAAGCCCAATCTGAACTCACCACGCCCATCATTAGATTAAACCATCAATCACAAAAAAGGCTCCCAGCAACCAGTTCTACAACCCCTTGCTTTGCCAGACCATCAGCCAAAGAATTTGCCTCCCTCCATGTATGCACAAAAGATACTGATGGAAGCTTCAACACAAGAATTTCCATGGAGCCTTCTCCTTATCTGAAATCCAAGATAACACCACTTTTGAATCACTCTCCACAATCACCCTAGACATCCCAGACAAATCAAACTTGCCACAGAATTCCAGACCCTTTTTTACAGATAATAATTTAGCAAAATTAGACTCAGCTACACCTATATTTTCCGAAAACATTCCCATCACAAAACCTTCAGAGTTCCTCAAAACACCCCCTACTCCAGCCGGCCCCGACTTGCCTCTTGATGATCCATCGATATTGCGTTTAACAGCTCCAACAGGCGGGCAACTCCACTGGACACCCTTTACCCTTTCCTTTTCTAGAAAGAAAATTAATATTTGAAACATTCAACAGAAAGTCCTGAAAAGAAAAACTAACATCAGGCCATACAGCCTTAATCCACCTAAGCTTTACCAACTCACATACAGAAACAGCTTCAAATTTTCCTTCATTAAACACCACAGCATTTCTGCATAACCAAATAGTCCAGACCACTGCAAAGAAACCCATAAACCATTGCTTGCTAGCCCCTTTTGATGGGCATAAACCTTCCCAACTTTGAAATAAATCTTGAGCTGACTTAGGTAACTGTAATACCCGTATTTGTAAAGTAAGGGTAAAGAAATACTTTAATAAATATAACATAAACTTAAATGCGAAAAGTCAAATTTTTATAAAACAATTTTTAAAAAAATGGAAAACGAGGCATCAGGTGACAACACCTGCTGCCAAATGTAATTTGAAGGCTTGCATGCCTTCCACCTAGCAAAAAACATGGAGGCTTGTTAAATGCCGAGTAATACTTAAGATTTGTATATATATGTATAAGTTTAAGTTTATTTACGTCATTTCCAAATCATTTTTGGTTTCTTCCTTTTACAATTCAAACTACTTTATTTCCCTAAACACTTGGGGACGGAAAGAAAGGTTAAAAGAGCAAAATTTTGAAGAGGTTTACGGGGGAATTTTATAGAGAGTCACGCGAAGCTATCAGAAAAACAGAAGGTATTGATGATCAGCAACTAGGAAAAATTGCTGAGAGAAACGGGAAAGGCAAGGAGGTGATCCACCGGTAGTTTTAAGTGCTATGTGGTGAGTTAGATTTAATTTAAGTAATATAAATAAAAAAATAAAATATCTAGTGATAATATTAAAATAAATTATTAGCTTATGCTTTGGTGGCAGATAAAAATTTGGTTGAGAGGTCTGATGTGAATATTGGACATATAGAAAATTATTATGTGAAAAAAATATTATTAGAATAATGAGTCGATTTAATAATGATGGTGATAAATAAAATTCTTGGATAGTTATGATTAATGAACTGATGTGATATATGAGGAGAAGAAATTAATGAAATTTATCAAGTAGAAATTGAAGAAAGACAGGATAGCTAAATTTAATATTTGAATTCATGTTGTTTTTATATTATTGTTCATATGCATATTTCATATCATTTCTTATATGCATGTGTATAAAAAAAAAAAAAAGAACTGAGAGGGGACCGGTCTAATTAAAAAACCATGACAGCCGGTATATGCTAAAAAAAGGGAAAAACCGTGACAACTGATATATGCTGGAAATAAATACCGTGACAGTTGGTATATGCTGGAAAAGAAAAGAACTGGAAGGGGGCCAGTCTAAGAAAAACACATGTCGACATGTGGGAAGACGTTCCCTAATAATAATAATTCATGCATTGCATCTGTTTTACATGTTGATATTTTTACTGAAATGTTGTTGATATTATGCATTTATTTGTAGATAAATAAGTCTCACAGAAAGACAGTTACAGTGAAAAAAAGACATAGAAGTATGATATGATAGCAATTATTTAATTGTTAGACTATATACTATTATTCGGTCATATTAGAGATAAATGATTTAATATAAAGAGCTATTTATACAAATTGACCACTTCTAGTAAATTTAATTCACTAAGCTTGTGAAGGTCATCCCTCATTGTACAATGATTTCAGGTAGTAGACAGGACAAATAGTCTGGTGGGTTAAGAGTCAAACAAAATCATTTTCTGTAAGCCACGTACATGTCAGCATCATCAGACAAATGATAAAATGAAATAAAAATTTTATTTGTAAATATTCATGCATTTTACGTTTATATTATGTTTAAGTTAATATCATATTTTTGTAACTCCCCTATTGAAGGTTAAGGATTAAAATAAAAAATTTATGTTAGTATTATTTTTATTTTTGCATTTATATATCATGTTGGGATTTTCAAAATGTGATAATACCGTCTCGGGGGTGGCCAACCCGGGATGGGTCGTTATAATTTTGGTATCAAAACATTAGATTTTATGATTCTGTAGACTGTATGAGAACTTAAAGAAGTGGAAGATCTAAATAAACTATATTTAAATGCATAGTCTGAGGATGACATGTGGTCGTGCTAGAGCTAGAGGTAGAGTTCTGAATCAGAGAGGATGTGGTAGACCCCCAATATTTAGGAGAACTGAAGCTGAAGAGGAAGTTGAGTATGTGGTTCTCGCGAGGGAACATATTGATAGTGCAGCTGGTATTAGTAGAGTTGGGAGAGAATCTGAGGTTAGGAATGATGAATTGAGAGAAGCTCTTCATCGTGATATAGAAAAGATAAATGCAGCTAAGGAAAGGGCTGATAATCTATAGAAAAGATTAAAGGAAAAGGGTAGGAGAGAACTTGATGTGGTGAGACAAGAGGTTCATGAGGGAGAATGTGTGTTTGCACATGAGATGCAAGGTGATTGTTTTGTGAGATTTCTTAAGTTTAAACCCTAGCCTTTTAGAGGATCCGTAAACCCTGTAGAAGCTGAGCAGTGGATCCGATATGTCGAAAAATATTTTGAGGTCTTACTAGTGACAGATAGACAGAAGGTTACTTTTGCTTCATTTATGCTGGAGGATGAGGCTTCTCAATGGTGGGAGGATATTTTGCCCCCGATAAGCACACGAGTAGAACAACCTTTAACTTGGAGTAAGTTTAAGGATGAGTTCTTTGCAAAGTATTTCCCAGATATCTTTTGGGCACAACAAGAGAGAGATTTTATTCATCTAAGACAGGGAAGTTTATCGGTGGTTGAATTTGATAGTAGATTCATAGCCCTGTCAAGGTTTCTTCCTAAATTAGTGAATACAGAGGAGAGAAAATGTAAGAGATTTTTAGACGGGTTGCACTATGACATTCGAACTAAACTCTCTTATATGGGCATTGAAAATTATACTGTACTAGTGGATAAAGCATTACAGATTGAGAAGAATTTGATGGAGTTTCGAGGTAGGGGAGATTAGCTGAAGAGGTCTAGATTTTAGGGACCTAGAGGTGATAGCAGTATGGGTGTAGAAGGTGAAAAACCACTTCAGAGGGGGCGTTCCTTATCGTAAGGAACTGTAGTACAAAGTCACAGACAAGCGATATTTTTTGCTTCTGTATCTTAGAGCAATATCGGTGAAACCCCTAGATTTGGGAGTTATGGTAAAGGACTAAGTATGCTACCATGGGGATGTGGTAAGCTGATGTATGATCGAGAGAAAAGAGCTTGTTTTAAATGTAATCAAACTGAGTATCTATCTCGAAATTGCCCTACACAGATATGCTTTGTATGTGGTGGGGCAAGACATGTTGCTGCAGATTGTCCAGCGGAAAAATTTGCTGATGTAAGCGTTGAAAGTGTTGGGAGAAGAGTGGTGGATCAGGGAGTGTATGGGGCAGAGGTCAAGGATCAGTAGCAGAACGAGGATGCGGTAGCCAGTTTCAGTCAAGAGATTGCAGAGTCTATGCATTGACCCAATAGGATGCACAAGCCACTCCCGATGTTGTTATGGGTATGATATCTATCCTTGATAGGCCTACTAGATTATTGATTGATCTTGATGTAACCTTTTTGTTTTTTTTTTGTGTTTTTTTGTTTTTTTTTTTTTTTTTTGCATCAAGTAATTATATGAAATCTATTAATGCTAGTAATAGTCCTTTGATGCATGCGATTATTTTTGAGGTTCCTACTAGAGATAGGCTTATTATCAGAACAATCAATAGGTTGTGTGATTAATATTGTTGATAGAGAATTTGAAGTTGATTTATTGCCTTTAGATATGACAGATTTTGATTTAATTCTGGAGATTAATTGGTTATCTGCATATCATACTTGGGTAGATTGTTTTAGAAAAAAATGTGGTGTTCAAGATACCTGGACAGGAGGAGTTTAATTTTCAGGGAGAACATAAGATACTTGCTAATTGTCTTATTTCTGCCTTGACTGCTAGTTAATGGTTGAAGAAGTGTTGTGAGAGGTATTTGGCATATGTGGTGGATTCTAGCAAGGAAAGTAGGAAGTTAGAAGAAATCTTGGTAATGAAAGATTTTTCTAACGTATTGCCTGAGGAATTGTCTAGGTTGCCTCCCAATAGGGAGATTGAGTTTTCTATTGAGGTAATTCCAGGATCAGCACCCATATCCATAGCACCCTATAGAATGGCACTAGTTGAATTAAGAGAATTGAAAGTTCAACTTCAGGAATTGCTAGATAAACAGTTTATCCGACCTAGTATGTCACCCTGAGCAGCCCTTATATTATTTGTCAAGAAGAATGATGGGATATTGAGGTTGTGTATTGATTATAGACAGTTGAATAAGATCACCATCAATAATAGATATCAGTTGCCAGGATAGATGATTTATTTGAGCAGTTACAAGGAGCTAGTGTTTTCTAAGATAGACCTGGGATAAGGTTATCATCAATTAAGGATAAAAGAAGGGGACTTGCCTAGAACTGCTTTTTGGACACGTTATGGTCATCATGAGTTTTTGGTGATGCAATTTAGGTTGACTAATGCTCATGTAACATTTATGGACGTTATGAATCGAGTGATTAAACCATTCTTGGACAGATTTGTAATTGTGTTTATTAATGATATTTCGGTATATTCCAAGAATAAAGAGGAGCGTATGCAACATTTGGATATAGTGTTAGAGATTTTGAGGAGAGAGAAATTATATGCGAAGTTATCTAAGTGTGAGTTTTGGTTGAGTAAAACATCTTTCTTGGGGCATGTTGTATCGGGAGAGGGGATAGCAGTTGACCCACAAAAAGTTGAAGCGGTGTTGAATTGGTAAAGACCCACGAGTGTAACTGAAATTAGAAGCTTTTTGGGGTTGGTTGGTTATTATTATTTATAACGATGATCTAACCTTCTTTTAATCTCTATCCACCCTCACAACACTTTATCTATAAAAAAATTGTTATATGAGGAATCAAACTTAGAACCTCAACGCACTCAAGTACATTTAACTTGAAGCAAAAACCATTGAGTAAAAACTTACTGATTCAAGTAGGTGTAAATATTCTTTCACTTTTTTTTTTTTTTTTTTCTGATGTTATTTGTCGAAAAAATCTTTTTAACAATGAAGTTGAATTTACGTGCCTAAAGGAAAAAACTAAGGCATTGTAACTTTATTAATGGGATCCCTTCAATTTAAGATGGAGTGCCTTAATCATTAGATAAAAACATAACGTGTTAAATACTCGTGCATGCGGGCCATAATCTAAAGGTACATGCTATGAGTATTATATTTGGTATTCAGTTATTAGTCTAGCAAAATTCTACGCTACTAGATTTGGTATTCAGTTATCATCTTATTGAGATCTCGCACATTAAGTTCACTTTATTTATTTTAACGAGCTAACAAATAAATTTCACTTACAAACTTTTTACTATGCTAATACATATTGTTATTGATGGTCAATTATCAATTTTACGAATCCTTAAATTTGCTAAATTTATTCCACCATTGCGATCTTTCACTGCCCCCATCTATCTTAGTCACGACAAGAAGCCTCCGACTTTCATCTCACATCTCAGGCCACCATTGTTCATCGTTGGTCGTTGCACATCACCAGCTGCCATCGTTTAGAGATTGGGTTTTGCAATCTAAAGCATAAGCTCATGTCGATGTTAGTTTCTAATGTTAAACGTTTAACATATCTCTGATCTTAGTACTTTTTGTTTGATATTCTTATCATTAATTAGAGTTCATCATTTCAGTGTTAGGTTCAACTGGTGTTAAGTTAAGAAACTTCAAGAGGTGTGCTTATACTTAAAAAGGGTGGCACTTCGCATAATAGATGTAGAGAGGGTTTTAAATCTTGCAAAGTATTATAAGAAAATACCTTCTTATGAAATAAAAAGAACATTTCCATTTGATATATCAATCACATGGTTTCTATTTTCTTAATTTGGGGTTGCTTGGCATAATGTAAACTCACCTAATTAAGTACCAAACGATGAATGAATTAAAACCTCAACTGATTCTGTGAGTAATGTTGTTAAGAAAAGGATAATAGATATAGGAGAAACCGTGACCATGATAAAAGAGATACTAATCAAGAGAACAACAGAGAGTAGGTTGAAGGTTTTGCATCGAATTCTAACTTTGCTTCCCATGAGGACAATAATACCTTGAAAAGTGAGCCGGTTGGCAGTAGACCAATTTGTAACTCATTTTCTTGTTTATGTTGCTTATACGGCGATTGCATAGTTTTATTTTTTGGCTTTCTAGGGTCGAATGCAATTTTCAGTTCTTGTTGCCAATTTTTTTTCATGTTCTATGTTAGGGATGTTAAATTCTTATTGTCAGTTATCAATAAGAAGCACTTCTCCATGCCAAAAAATAGTTTAGTTACAAGTTAGGACATGAAAAGTCTTAATAATATATTTTCTTATAGACTATATATGTGAAACATGTCAATGAGAAAGCTATAAAATTGGTCTCTTTTGAGCTAGCAGTAGAAATAGTTTATGGTTTAGTAAACAGTTCTGTAAAATAACAGTAAAACAGTTTTTCTAAAACAGAATTTAAATTTTTTAAAACAAAAACTATTTCATAAACTATTCTTTTAATGATATTTGATCAGTTTTTGTTTATAGGAAGCGAAACAAATGCTATATCGTAAATATAAGAAAAACAACATAATAATGGTATCCAACTATGGTCTCTTGAACTGCAAGGGATAGTAACTTGCTTGCTAATTTTATACATTACTTGGTAAATGAATTTTTTTTTTTTTTTTTTTTTTGTGGGAGGTAAACGTTTCTATTTTATGGTAACTTATATCATCATGTAGTAAAAGAAATTTTACTATTGTGTTACATTTTACAGTAATGTGATACCAATTCGTAGTAACTTGCATAGTAATTTAATAATTAGATGGTAAATGAGTCTCATTTCATGATAATCAATATCATATTATGTGGTAAAAGTTATTTTATTATATTTATAGAGACTGAATTATAACATGATGCCAATTTATGGTAATTGATACTATTATTTTGTGTTAAAAATTACCGTCTCTTGTAAAGGGTACAAGGGACCATAGATTTTTGCCATGATAATGCTCAAACAGATTTAGACTAATTCACTAACAGTGTAATTGGGTGTTTTGGGGGAAAGAAAAGGAGGAGATTTAATTTAAAGGTAACACAAGTAAAAGAGCTGTCTCTTGTTTACAAAAGCAGAGTAATGTTTCTGATCAGTATGAGAACATGAACACTGATTCAGATTCTGTCCCAAATTACAATGCAGATCATTCAGACTCTCCACTAACAAGACTCAAAAATTATACTACAATGAGACTCATCGATTTGGCTAAATTTCCTGCTTTACCTACTGATTTGGAAGAGCAGAACAAGCATCATAGTCAACATTTTAACAATCAACTCCTAAGTGAGAAAGGCCAAAGTGATTCCTCCACCACTGATTCTGGTTTGACCTTAGAGAATTTTGCAGATCAGTCAGATGCAATGGAATTGAAACCAGATCCATCAAAGAAGGTGAAAGGCAATCCAAAAAGTTTAAGTCCTTTCTAAAGGCTGAATTGAAAAATTGTCGATATCAATCCATCTTGGAATTTTTGAAATGCATAGATGATATTGCCTATCCACCTTACATTCATCATTCAGGTTTATTTAGATCTTCTTCATCCAATACATTTATGGATGCTGAATTTCTAAAGAAGTATGAAGGAGACAAGTTTTTGGAGCTCATGGAGCTCATGAAAAAATTAAAACCAAAGAAAAAGGTTACAAAAAGAAGAAAGAAAAACATTGATTAGAGCATGGTGTTATTTTTGAAGCATTAAATGGACTATTGTGATGTTGTATTGTTTCTTCCATAGTATGCTTGTTCTAGGTTGGGTTAGGCTTGGGTTCTCCCATTGTCCCCCCAATTGGTTATTTTTCTATTAATGCATTTTTCTTTTTCTTAAAAAAGAAGAAGAAAACTTTCTCTTGTTTAAGAGTTTCATGAAGTATAAAAGAGTAAACAATGGTAAATAAGCTCAATTATATGAAAACTCTGCAATTCCCCGATTTGGGGTGTTAAAAAGATGATATGTTTTTGGAGGGTTATAGGGAAACTCCCAAAACCTTTCTCCACTATATTTAAAAAAACTCTCAAACATAATTTTTAATTTACCATTTCTCTCATTTCCCTTACTTAATCCTCAAAAACTCCCTCCCAAAAACACTATAATGAAAAAAAAAAATAGTTTTCCACGATTGATACTCAACTAACCAAAATAAGGAATTAACGTCTATGACTAAACTCACAACGCACAACTTAGCATATATTCATGGGATTCAATATCTCATTGATCAGCTTCCAAAGATCAGCCCATATGTTTGGCAGAATTCCACTCATTGAGATGTTGTCGAAAAATTTGGTAACATTCTTGCGAATTCCTCAAGTAAATCTCGATGGGACTCAAAAAGAGTAGCAACCTGCAAAGAGTTTTTTTTTCAAGGAAAAAAAATCTAAGAACAGTCCACAAGAGAAATAATAAAAGTTTTCCAATTTACAAACATAACCAGATCATTCAAAGGTAGAACCGAACACATCATAAAAATACCTCGTTGTAAAACTCGTTTGGATGCTTGTGGTCTCTATGGTATTTATATAAGATTTCCAAGAAAGATTTATAAACACGCTTGTCATTCTGGAAACGTTCCTGTAGAAATAAATATCCATAAATTAAGGTACTATAAACTAATATTGGCATTCAACGCACAACAATAGAATAATGTTTTCACCTTAATCTTCTTTACGAACTTCAATGCGTCGTCAAAATTGATAGTTCTATCACTGCCGCTTCCAATTTTTGCGGCTCCTATTTCTCCTCCTCCTCGTACCAATCCACCCTGGATTCGGGATCGTGCATAACTATATAGCCAGAAAACAATGAATATTTCAAGTATAGCCTAACTTGAGAATCAACACCGGTGCCACAAATAATACTTGGCTCCACACTCGTGTGGAGAAACCTCTTACTACCCATTGACGTGGTAATTTTACATTAGGTCATGTATTAAAAAATTGTGCGCAAGTCACATGATATTTTTAATGAAATACCTAAAAATTAAATATTATATTTTATCATGTGATTTGCACATGATTTTTTAATATATGATTCAATGTAAAATTGTCATGTTAGTGAATAGAATGAGATTTTTTTACATTGGTGTGGAACCAAGTATTAATTATTCGGGTGCCACAGTCATGTACACACAACTTTTTTTGAACATACACTCATTCTTTATGACAAAACAAAACTTTTAGATTTTATCCAAACCAAAATTAGAATCAAGAACAAAGAAAATAAGTTTTGGTCATTTAATTAAAATAAAAAACTAGAAAACTAATTCGTTGACCGTTTTACCCTAAAAAATTTGAGAAGATTTAAAACAGGCCTTTCAATTAGTTTCAAAACTGAAACTAAAAACATCATTTTTTTCATAAGGAAAACAAAAGATTCCATAATCAATAGTAAGAGTGGAAAAAACAAATTTACCCTCAAAGTTTTATGGTATATTTTTTTCTACAATTTTACTATTAAAAGAATGTAGAGTTCAACTTCAATTCTAATATTAAGCTTCAATACCATTTTTAAGTGGTCCATCCCTTGTTAATTTGAATCAGTTTAACTATATATAACCCATATTGATGCAAGGTTCCCTTCTTATCATAAGGTTAAAATGGTTCAAATTAAAAGGGGAGGGACCATGTAAAAACTTTAATGAAAATATGGAGGTAAATTTGTTTTTCCCCTTATAAGATTCTTAAAAATAGTACTCCACCAAACAACTTTGAACAAAATATATCTAGGAGATTTCTTAAACACCATAAAATCTGTTACCTCCAGTCAGTTAATTTAACTAATACAAATAACAAATCCAACACAAATCTGAGAAACTTTAAGATAAAATTACCTCACCAAGCAATTGAAAGGTGGCAATACAGCATATGACTAACAACGAAATCAACGCACACCATAATTAACCAAACAAAACAAAAGCAACTCTTTGATAGAGAAACCTATACAATTACACAAACATATAATACATATAAAAGGGATAAAAGAGTGGAAATGAACTTACAATGCTCTATGACGAGAAGAATGAGAAGAAGCATAGGGGTGATGAAATTGTGAGCCTGCATAAATTCTCTTCATCTATGCAACAAAAAAGAAGAATTAAATTTTATATCATAAATCAAAAACAAATACTAAAGTACCCTTAAACACTTCTGTTAAAACAAAAAGTCACTTACTTTCCTGTGCTCAAATTTTTCTTTGGAAAATAAGGAGGAGAAGAGTGAGCAGATCTCAAGAGAGAGAGAGGTTTGGTGAACTGTGAATGGGATGTTTGGGGATTTTGTAATCCCCTGTGTGCTAAATTTGGTAATATTTGAACTAAGTTTTGGTAATATTAGTGGGCCGGGTTCTTACAAGGCCCTTTTACCCTTACCCAAAAGAGTTTTATTTTATTTTGCTTTTGTTTTTCAAGTGTTTTTTTTTTTTTTTTTGGTGCTAGAGTTTAGCAATTAGGGTTTTCGGGAAGATTTGGATTTTCTAACCCTTTGTGTTTTCATGAGAAAATAGACCATTTTGAAAATCTGTTTTAGATTATTGTGCATATTGCCCATAATCTAAAGTTACGTACAATATATTACTACTATATTTATATTCGGTTATAAGACTAATTAAGCGCGCCATTTTTCAAATCTGTTTTAGATAATTTTGAATATCGCCCATAATTTAAAGATACATACTATATATTGCTATATTTGGTATTTAGTTATTAGGATAACTAAATCTCATGTTATTTTAATATTCAGTTACTAGTTTAATGAATCCAACGTTTTAGATTTACTTTGTTTGTTTTAACGACTTACCATATAAATTTGCATAAATTTCACATAAAATGTTTTTACCATGCTACTGTGCACCAATTATCAATTAATGAAATCCCGCACTTTAACCTTATGGTGTCTTCTGGTTGGGCTTTCACTGTGCTAGTAGCATATTGATATTCTCAAAGTATATAAATGAAATAAATATAAAAGAAAAAAGGCTTTTTCTCTTGGATTACATATTAATAGGATTTTTCTCTTGGATTACGTTTTAATAACCTCTTTAAAAGGTCTTACAGTAATATATAAATTACTTGATACTTAAGGAATAATGGAAATTTACCTATAATAGTGTGCAAGTATTTTGATGTCATTGACTATTATAACATAAATTATTTCTTACTAAAATTATGCCTTCTGTTTTTTTAAAATAAAATGAAAAAAAATCTTAAACCTTCCAAATTTTTAAAAGAAAACATGCATTGATTGAAGTACTTAGATGGTAAGCTTATCTCTCTACCAACACCAAGTAATATTCATGGGGTGAGCCCACAGTTTTTGGATTTTTTACTTTATTTTGGTTTGTTGAAAATTTATTTCAAAAATGAGGTTATTTTAATTTTATTTTTTAAACTAATGCCTTTTAGGTAAGTAGGTGCCACATAAGTGATGCTTCCAATTTTTTTTTCTTATTTCTTTTAATTTAGTTATGAAATTGTCTTAACAAAGAAAATGAATCTACAATGTTTTTGTCTTGAATGACTTTAAGAAAATATGCTTTAAGCACGTTTAAAGAAGTTCTCAAACGTTGCCTATATATCTGTCTACTAGCTACATACCGTCACTAATATTCTTGGATGAGCTTGCAAATTTCAGGAGTATTTTATTTTCCTTATTTGGGGTTTATAAATTTTTAATTTTTGAAATGAAATTTTTTTTGTCTATGAATTTTTAATATTATATTTTAAAATAAAGTCTTCTAAACAATGTAAACATCACATAAGTGCTACTTCAAATTTTCCCTCTATTACTTGGCTATGAAATTGTGTTAACTTAAATTGGGTTAAAAATTAGATTCAACAGCAAGGCAAATAATTTTTGATCACTTAATCAAAAGAACAAACTAAAAAATAAATTGTTAATTCAGTGACAATTTACCCAAAAATATGTCATATCACCATAGTGAAGTGGCAAAGGATTGTAGCTTTGCAAAATAGAATTGAGAAAGTTTTTCCATTGGTGAAACACATCGTGTCTATCTACTCGTGTATTTCACACTTTTTTTCCTTTTGTATGTCACACTTGAACGACAAAAGTAACCCAACCAGAAATCTCTTTTGTCCATCTGAAACTGATGCGTGTGTTCCTCTGCTCGAAGGAATTTATAAATTCCTTTTGCCCCCCGTCTTCTTTCTCTCCACTCAAGTCTGACCGGCTGACCCTCTCTAAAGCAGTTGCAAAAATGGTGAAATACCTATAATTCAATCGGGTTTATTTTACGATTTGATAATATTAGAAATAATTTGATTCTGTTTGACTGTTTAGTATCACATATAATTGGATTTGCTTTTGAGATCCAAATCATTTTAATTACTTATGTTTTGGAAGAAGATGAGTGAGGTCTTTGAAGGTTACGAACACCAGTACTGCAAGCTCTCTGCTAAACTCTCCAGAAAATGTAACTCAACTTCTCTTCCAGACGTAGGTACAGAACAATTAATTCACT
Organism: Bretschneidera sinensis; assembly: GCA_023935145.1. Lineage (NCBI taxonomy): Eukaryota > Viridiplantae > Streptophyta > Magnoliopsida > Brassicales > Akaniaceae > Bretschneidera > Bretschneidera sinensis. The sequence goes on along the minus strand of CM043697.1, from coordinate 124,234,906 downwards.
TTTCAAATTATCTTTGCACTAATCTATCTTTAATTTGGACCCATTTTTTTGGCATGGATAAACACCCACATCATTCTTATAGAGTAAGTTTATATAATTTTTTTTTAAATAAGGTTTTTGTCACCTTGGCATAAGTTTTTTTTTATTTTTTTATTTACAACGATGATCTAACCTACTTTTAATCTCTATTCACCCTCACAACACTTTATCTGTAAAAGAATTGTTATATGAGGAATCAAACTTAGAACCTCAACGCACTCAAATACATTTAACTTGAATAAAAAACCATTGAGTAAAAACTTACTGATTCAAGTAAGCGTAAATATTCTTTCACTTTTTTTTTTCTGATGTTATTTATCGAAAAAATCATTTCAACAAAGAAGTTGAATTTACGTGCCTAAAGAAAAAAACTAAGGCATCGTAACTTTATTAATGGGATCCCTTCAATTTAAGATGGAGTGCCTTAATCATTAGATAAAAACATAACGTGTTAAATACTCGTGCATGGGGCCCATAATCTAAAGGTATGTACTACGTGTATTATATTTGGTATTCAGTTATTAGTCTAGCAAAATTCTACGCTACTAGATTTGGTATTCAGTTATCATCTTATTGAGATCTCGCACATTGAGTTCACTTTATTTATTTTAACGACCTACCATATAAATTTCACTTACAAAATTTTTACTATGCTAATACTCATTGTTATTGATATCCAATTATCAGGTTCACGAATCCTTAAATTTGCTTCGTTTATTTCCACCATCGAGATCTTTCATTGATTCCATCTATCTTAGTCGCGACAAGAAGCCTTGGCTTTCATCTCACATCTCAGGCCACCACTGTTCATCATTGGTCATTGCACATCTCCAATTGCCATCGTTTAGAGATTGGGGTTTTCATTCTAAAGCATATCAATGAAAAGGAGAATAGATATAGGAGAAACCGTGACCTGGTCAAAAGAGATACTGAGCAAGAGCACAACAGAGAGTAGGTTTTGGAGCAAATTTTAACTTTGCTTCCCAGGAGGACAATAATAACTTGAAAAGTGAGCTGGTTGGCACCAGACCAATTTGTTTTCATGAACTAATTTTCTTGTTTATGTTGCTTATAGAGCCATTGCATAGTTTTATTTTCTGGTTTTCAAGGTCGAATGCAATTTTCAGTATTACATGTTGCCAATTTTTTTTTCATATTCTATGTTAGGGATGTTAAATTATGATGTTCATTGAGAATTATCAATATGGAGCACTTCTCCATGCCAAAAAATAGTTTCGTCACGAGTTAGGACATGAAAAATTTTAATAATATATTTTCTTATAGACTATGTGAAACATGTCCATGAGAAAGCTATAAAATTGGTCTCTCTTGAGCTAGCAGTAGAAATAGTTTAAGCTTTAGTAAACAGTTTGGTAAAACAATAGTAAAAACTGTTTTTCTGAAACAAAATTTAAATTTTTTAAAACAAAAACTATTTCATAAACTACTCTTTTATTGATATTTGACCAGGTTTTTTTTTTTTTTTTTACGAGAAACGATACAAATGCTACATATTAAATATAAGAAAAACAACATAATAATGGTATCCAACTATGGTCTCTTGTACTATAGCAAGGGATAGTAACTTGCCTGCTAATTCAATACATTTCGTGGCAAATATGTTTTTTTTATGGGAGGTAAATGTTTTATTTTATGGTAATTTATATCATCATGTAATAAAAGACATTTTACTATAGTGTTACATTTTACGTATTGCGATACCAATTCGTAGTAATTTGCGTAGTAATTTAATAATTAGATGGTAAATGAATTTTATTTCATGGTAATCGATATCATATTATGTAGTAAAAGTTAGTTTATTATATTTATAGAAATTTTATGGAAACAGGATACCAATTTATAGTAATTGATACTATTATTTTGTGTCAAAATTTACAGTCTCTTGTAAAGGGTAGAAGGGACCATAGATTTTTCCCATGATAATGCTCAAACAGATTTAGACTGATTCACTAACAGTGTAATTGGGTGTTTTGGGGAAAAGAAAAAGGAAGAGATTTAATTTAAAGGAAAGCCAAGTAAAAGAGCTTTCTCTTGTTTATATTATCAGAATAATGCTTCTGATCCGTATGAGAACATGAACACTGATTCAGATTCTGTCCCAACTTACAATGCAGAACATTCAGACTCTCCACTTACAAGACTCAAAAATTATACTACAATGAGTCTCATCGATTTGACTAAAATTTCCAGCTATACCTACTGCTTTGGAAGAGCAGAACAAGCATCATAGTCAACATTTTAACAATCAGCTCCTAACTGAGAAAGGCCAAAGTGATCCCTCCACCACTGATTCTGGTTTGGCCTTAGAATTAACAATTTATTTTTTTAGTTTGTTGTTTTGATTAAGTGATCAAAACTTATTTGCCTCTAATTTTTAACCCTATTTTTGTTAACACAATTTTAATAGTCAAAATTTTTAAGAACCTCCCCCCAAAAAAAAACTCATGAAAACTGCGAGCTTATTCATGAATATTAGTGACGGTATGTAGCTAGTAGACAGATATATAGGCAATGTTTGGGAACCACTTTAAACATGCTTAAAGTGGTTCATGACAAAAACACTGTAGATTCATTTTCTTTGTTAAGACAATTCATAACTAAATAAAAAGAGAGGAGAAAAAAAAGGTGGAAGCATCAGTTATCTGGCACCTACTTACATAAAGAGCATTATTTTAAAATATAAAATTAAAATAACCTTACCATCGAAAGAAACCCAAATAAAGAAAAAAAAAAATCCAAAAACTGTGAGCTCCCTCCACGAATATTAATTAGTGGTGTTAGAGAGATAAGCTTACCATCTAAGTACTTCAATCAAACATGTTTTCTTTTCAAAAATTTGGAAGGTTTAAGAATTTTCCTTTTATTTCAAAAAACAAAAGCCTTAATTTTAGTATGAAATCATTTTTTTTTATAATAGAAATGACAGCAAAATAGTTGCACACTATTATAGCTAAATTTCCCTATTATGGGTGAAAAGACAAAAAAGCAAAATAAAAATAATTGCATTATTCCTTAAGTTCCAATTAATTTAGATATTACTGTAAGGCCTCTTAAAAGAGGTTATTAAAACATAATCCAAGAGAAAAAACCTATTAATATGTAATCCAAGAGAGAAATAACCTTTTTTTCTTTACATTTATTTCATTGATATACTTTGAGAATATCAGTATGGTATAAGCACAGCCAAAAAGACACCATAAGATTAAAGTGCAGGATTTCGTTAATTGATAATTGGGACATAGTAGCATGGTAAAAATGTTTTATGTGAAATTTATGCAAATTTATATGGTAAGTCGTTAAAAAAAACAAAGTAAATTTAATGCGTCAGATTCTTTAAACTCATAGCTAAATATTAAAATAACGCGAGATTTCATTATCCTAATAACTAAATATCAAATATAGCAATATATAGTATGTATCTTTAAATTATGGGTCATATTCACAATTATTTAAAACAGATTTGAAAAATAGAGTGCTTAATTAATCTGATATTCAAATATCAAACATAGCCGTAATACGTAGTACATAAACTTTGGATTATGGGCAACAGGCACAATAATCTAAAATGGATTTTCAAAATGGTCTATTTTCTCAAGAAAACACCAAAGGTTAGCAAATCCAACTGATGCCCAAACCTTATTTGCTAAACTCTAGCACCAAAATAAAAAACTTGAAAAACAAAAATAAAATAAAATAAAGCTCTTTGGGGTAAGAGTAAAGGGACCATGTAAGAACCCGGCCCACTAATATTACCAAAACTTGCTTCAAATATTACCAAATTTGGCACACAGGGGATTACAAAAACTCCAAACATGCGATTCACAGTTCACCAATCTCCCTCTCTTGAGATCTGCTCACTCTTCTACTCCTTATTTTCCAAAGAAAATTTTGAGCACAGGAAAGTAAGTGACTTCTTGTTTTAACAGAAGTGTTTAGCAATACTTTTTTGTGTGTTTTTGTTTTATGATATAAAATTTCATTCTTCCTATTCTTCTTTTTGTTGCATAGATGAAGAGAATTTATGCTGGTTCACAATTTCATCACCCCTATGCTTCTTCTCGTTATTCTCGTCGTAGAGCATCGTGAGTTCATTTCCACTCTTTTATCCCTTTTATATGTATTATATGTTTGTGTAATTGTATAGGTTTCTCTATCAAAGAGTTTCTTTTGTTTTGTTTGGTTAATTATGGTGTGCGTTGATTTCATTGTTAGTCATATACTGTATGGTCACGCTTCAATGCTTTTGCTTGGTGAGATAATTTTATCATGAAGTTTCTCAGATTTGTGTTGGATTTGTTATTTGTATCGGTTAAATTAACTCACTGGAGGTAACAGATTTTAAGGTGTTTAAGAAATTTCCTAGTTATATTTTGTTTGAAGTTGTTTGGTGGAGTACTATTTTTAAGAATCTTAGCCAGGAAAAAACAAATTTACCCCCATATTTTCATTAAAGTTTTTACTTGGTCCCTCCCCTTTTAATTTGAACCATTTTAATGTCACCCTTGATAGTACGATATTGAAGCTTGATATTAGAATTAAAGTGGAGCTATACATTCTTGTAATAGTAAAATTGTTGAAAAAAATATACCATAAAAACTTTGAGGGTAAATTTATTTTTTCCACATTTTACTATTGATTATGGAATCTTTTTTTTTTCTGAGAAAAAATATGTTTTTAGTTTCAGTTTTGAAGCTAATTAAAGCTTGTTTTAAATCTTCTAAAAAATTTTAGGGTAAAATTGTCAGCGAATTAGTTTTGCTAGTTTTTTTATTTTGATTTAATTATCAAAACTTATTTGCCTTGTCGTTGAATCTAATTTTTGATTGGATAAAATCTAAAAGTTTTGTTAGGTCATAAAGAACAAGTGTGTTAAAAAAAGTTATGTGTATATGACTGTGGCACCCGAATCATTAATATATGGTTCTACACTAGTGTGAAGAAATCTCATTCTATTCACTAACATAATAGTTTTACATTAAATCATGTATTAAAATATCATGTGCAAATCACATGATAAAATATTTGATTTAATAATTAGTTATTTCATTAAAAATATCACGTGGCTTGCGCACAATTTTTTAATACATGATCCAATGTAAAATTACCGGTGTTGATTCTCAAGTTAGGATATACCTGAAATATTCATTGTTTTCTGGCTATATGGATCCCAAATCCAAGGTGGTGTGGTACGAGGAAGAGGAGAAACAAGGGCAGCGGAAATCGGAAGCGGTGGAGATAGAACTACCAATTTTGATGACGCATTGAAGTTCGTAAAGAAGATTAGGGTGAAAACATTATTCTTTTGTTGTGCGTTGAATGCCAATATTAGTTTATAGTATCTTAATTTATGTATATTTATTCCTACAGGAACGTTTCCAGAATGAGAACCCTGTTTACAAATCTTTCTTGGAAATCTTATGAGTACAAAAGAGACCACAAGTGTCCAAACGAGGTTTACAATGAGGTAATTTTATGATGTCTTCGGTTCTATCTTTGAATAATCTGGTTATATTTGTTATTTGGATCACTTTTATTATTTCTCTTCTAGACTGTTCTAAGCCTTTTTTACCAAAAAAAAAAACTCTTTGCAGGTTGCTACTCTTTTTGAGTCCCATCGAGATTTACTCGAGGAATTCGCAAGAATGTTACCAAATTTTTTGACAACATCTCAATGAGCGGAGCTCTGGCAAACACAGTATTGTACGTTATGGACTGGTCTTTGGGAGTTTAGTCACTGAAGTTAATTCTTTATTTTGGTTAGTTGAGTATCAATCGCCGAAAACTATTTTTTTTTTTCATTATAGTGTGTTTGGGAGGGGGGGGGGGGGGGGGGGAGAGGGGAGAGAGAGAGAGGAGTTTTAAGGATTAAGGAAGTGAAATGAGAGAATAGTAAATTGAAAATTATGTTTCAAAGTTTTTCTTTTAAATATAGTGGATAAAGGTTTTGGAAATTTCCCTATAACCCTCCAAAATCAACAATCTGTCATCTTTTTAACACCCCAAATCAAATCGGGGATTGCAAGACTTTCATAGAATTGAGCTTATTTACCCTCGTTTACTCTCTTATACTCCATAAAACTCTTAAACAAGAGAAAATTTTCTTTTTTTTTGAGAAAAAGAAAAATGCATTAATAGAAAAATAACCAACCTATACCCAAGCCTAACCCAACCTAGAACAAGCATACTATGGAAGAAAGAATACAACATCACAATAGTCCATTAAATGCTTCAAAAATAACACCATGCTCTAATCAACGTTTTTCTTTATTCCTTTTGTAACCTTTTTCTTTGGTTTTAATTTTTTCATGACCTCCATGAGCTCCAAAAACTTGTCTCCTTCATACTTCTTTAGAAATTCAGCATTCATAAATGTATTGGATGAAGAAGATCTAAATAATCCTGAATGATGAATGTAAGGTGGATAGGCAATATCGTCTATGCATTTCAAAAATTCCAAGATGGATTGATATGGACAATTTTTCAATTCAGCCTTTAGAAAGGACTTGAATTTTTTGGATTGTCTTTTTACCTTCTTTGATGGATCTGGTTTCAATTCCATTGCATCTGACTGATCAGCAATCAGTTATCAGATTAATTAAGCGCGCCATTTTTCAAATCCGTTTTAGATAATTTTGAAAATCGTCCAAAATTTAAAGATACATACTATATATTGCTATATTTGGTATTTAGTTATTAGGATAATTAAATCTCATGTTATTTTAATATTCAGCTACCAGTTTAACGAATCTAACGCTTTAGATTCACTTTGTTTGTTTTAACGACTTACCATATAAACTTGCATAAACATCACATAAAATGTTTTTACCATGCTACTATGCACCAATTATCAATTAACGAAATCAAGCACTTTAACCTTATGGTGTCTTTTGGCTGTGCTTTCACTGTGCTAATAGCATATTGATATTCTCAAAGTATATAAATGAAATAAATATAAAAGAAAAAAGGCTTTTTCTCTTTGATTACATGTTAATAGGATTTTTCTCTTGGATTATGTTTTAATAACCTCTTTAAGAGGTCTTACAGTAATATCTAAATTACTTGACACTTAAGGAATAATGGAAATTTACCTATAATAGTGTGCAAGTATTTTGATGTCATTGACTATTATAACATAAATTATTTCTTACTAAAATTATGCCTTCTGTTTTTTTTTTTTTTTTTTGTTAAATAAAATGAAAAAAATCTTAAAACTTCCAAATTTTGAAAAGAAAACATGCATGGTTTGATTGAAGTACTTAGATGGTAAGCTTATCTCTCTACCACCACCGAGTAATATTCATGGAGTGAGCCCACAGTTTTTGGATTTTTTTTCTTTATTTTGGTTTGTTGAAAATCTATTTCAAAAATGAGGTCATTTTAATTTTATTTCTTAAACTAATGCCTTTTAGGTAAGTAGGTGCCACTTAAGTGATGCTTCCAATTTCTTTTTCTTATTTCTATTTATTTAGTTATGAAATTGTCTTAACAAAGAAAATGAATCTACAATGTTTTTGTCTTGAATCACTTTAAGAAAATATGCTTTAAGCATGTTTAAAGTAGCTCTCAAACGTTGCCTATATATCTGTCTACTAGCTACATACCGTCACTAATATTCTTGGATGAGCTCGCAAATTTCAAGAGTTTTTTATTTTCCTTATTTGGGGTTTATAAATTTTTAATTATTCAAATGAGATTTTTTCTGTCTATGAATTTTTAATATCATATTTTAAAATAAAGTCTTCTAAACAATGTAAACATCACATAAGTGCTACTTCAAATTTTCCCTCTATTACTTGGCTATGAAATTGTGCTAACTTAAATTGGGTTAAAAATTAGATTCAAGAGCAAAGCAAATAATTTTTGATCACTTAATCAAAAGAACAAACTAAAAAATAAATTGTTAATTCAGTGATAATTTCTTAAAATATGTCATATCACCATAGTGAAGTGGCAAAGGATTGTAGCTTTGCAAAATAGAATTGAGAAAGTTTTTTAATTGGTGAAACACATTGTGTCTATCTACTCTCGTGTATTTCACACTTTTTTTCCTTCTGTATGTCACACTTGAACGACAAAAGTAACCCAAGCAGAAATCTCTTTTGTCCATCCGAAACGGATGCATGTTTTCCTCTGCTCGAAGGAATTTATAAATTCTTTTTGCCCCCATCTTCTTTCTCTCCAATTAAGTCTGACCGGCTGACCCTCTCTAAAGCAGTTGCAAAAATGGTGAAATACCTATAATTCGATCAGGTTTATTTTACGATTTGACAATATTAGAAATAATTTGATTCTGTTTTGACTGTTTAGTATGACATATAATTGGATTTGGTTTTGAGATCCAAATCATTTTAATTACTTATGTCTTTGGAAGAAGATGAGTGAGGACTTTGAAGGTTACGAACACCAGTACTGCGAGCTCTCTTCTAATCTCCCCAGAAAATGTAACTCAACTTCTCTTCCTGATGTAGGTACAGAACAATTAATTCACTTTTCAAATTATCTTTGCACTAATCTATCTTTAATTTGGACCTTTTTTTTTTTTTTGGCATGGATAAACACCCACTTCATTCTTATAGACGAAGTTTATATAATTTTTTTTAAATAAGGTTTTTTTGTCACGTTGGCATAAGTTTTTTATTATTATTATTTACAACAATGATCTAACCTACTTTTAATCTCTATTTACCCTCACAACACTTTAACTGTAAAAGAATTGTTATATGAGGAATCAAACTTAGAACCTCAACACACTCAAATACATTTAACTTGAAGCAAAAACCATTGAGTAAAAACTTACTGATTCAAGTAGGCATAAATATTCTTTCACTTTTTTTTTCTGATGTTATTTGTCAACAAAATCGTTTCAACAAAGAAGTTGAATTTACGTGCCTAAAGAAAAAAACCAAGGCATCGTAACTTTATTAATGGGATCCCTTCAATTTAAGATGGAGTGCCTTAATCATTAGATAAAAAATAACGTGTTAAATACTCTGCATGCGGCCCATAATCTAAAGGTACGTAGCACGTATATTATATTTGGTATTCAGTTATTAGTCTAGCAAAATTCTACGCTACTAGATTTTGTATTCAGTTATCATCTTATTGAGATCTCGCACATTAAGTTCACTTTATTTATTTTAACGACCTATCATATAAATTTCACTTACAAACTTTTTACTATGCTAATACGTATTGTTATTGATATCCAATTATCAGGTTAACGAATCCTTAAATTTGCTTTGTTTATTTCCACCATCGCGATCTTTCACTGCTTCCATCTATCTTAGTCGTGACAAGAAGCCTCTGGCTTTCATCTCACATCTCAGGCCACCATTGTTCATCGTTGGTCATTGCACATCTCCAATAGCCATCGTTTAGAGATTGGGGTTTTCATTCTAAAGCATAAGCTCATGTCGAAGTTAGTTCCTAATGTTAAACGTTTAACATATCTCTGATCTTAATACTTTTTGTATGAAATTCATATCATTAATTAGAGTTCATTATTTCAGGGTTAGGCTCAACTGGTGTTAAGTTAAGAAACTTCAAGAGGTGTGCTTATACTTAAAAAAAGGTGGCACTTTTCATAATAGATGTAGAGAGGGTTTTAAATCTTGAAAAGTATTACAAGAAAATACCTTCTTATGAAATAAAAAGAACATTTCCATTTGATATATATCAATGATATGGTTTCTATTTTCTTAATTTGGGGCTGCTTGGCATAATGTAATCTCACCTAATTAAGTACCAAAGGATGAATGAATTAAAACCTCAACAAATTTCGTGAGTAATGCTGTTAAGAAAAGGTGAATAGATATAGGAGAAACCGTGACCTGGTCGAAAGAGACACTGAGCAAGAGAACAACAGAGAGTAGGTTTTGGAGCAAATATTAACTTTGCTTCCCAGGAGGACAATAATACGTTGAAAAGTGAGCTGGTTGGCACCAGACCAATTTGTTTTCATGAACTCATTTTCTTGTTTATGTTGCTTATAGGGCGATTGCATAGTTTTATTTTCGGGTTTTCAAGGTCGCATGCAATTTCAGTATTACCTGATGCCAATTTTTTTTCATATTCTATGTTAGGGATGTTAAATTATGATGTTCATTGAGAATTATCAATATGGAGCACTTCTCCATGCCAAAAAATAGTTTCGTCACAAGTTAGGACATGAAAAGTCTTAATAATATATTTTCTTATAGACTATGTGAGACATGTCCATGAGAAAGCTATAAAATTGGTCTCTTTTGAGCTAGCAGTAGAAATAGTTTAAGCTTTAGTAAACAGTTTGGTAAAACAACCGTAAAAACAGTTTTTCTGAAACAAAATTTAAATTTTTTAGAACAAAAACTATTTCATAAACTACTCTCTTATTGATATTTGATCAGTTTTTTTTTTTTTTTTTTTTTTTTTATGAGAAACGATACAAATGCTACATATTAAATATAAGAAAAACAACATAATAATGGTATCCAACTATGGTCTCTTGTACTATAGCAAGGGATAGTAACTTGCCTGGTAATTCAATACATTACGTGGTAAATATGTGTTTTTTGGGGAGGTAAATGTTTTATTTTATGGTAATTTATATCATCATGTAGTAAAAGACATTTTACTATTGTGTTACATTTTACAGTATTGCGATACCAATTCGTAGTATTTTGCAGAGTAAGTTAATAATTAGATGGTAAATGAGTTTTATTTCATAGTAATCGATATCATAGTATGTAGTAAAAGTTATTTTATTATATTTATAGAAATTTTATGGCAACAGGATACCAATTTATAGTAATTGATACTATTATTTGGTGTCAAAATTTACAGTCTCTTGTAAAGGGTACAAGGGACAATCGATTTTTCCCATGATAATGCTCAAACAGATTTAGACTGATTCACTAACAGTGTAATTGGGTGTTTTAGGGAAAAGAAAAGGAAGAGATTTAATTTAAAGGAAAGCCAAGTAAAAGAGCTTTCTCTTGTTTACATGATCAGAGTAATGCTTCTGATCAGTATGAGAACATGAACACTGATTCAGATTCTGTCCCAAATTACAATGCATATCATTCAGACTCTCCACTTACAAGACTCAAAAATTATACTACAACGAGTCTCATCGATTTGGCTAAAATTTCCAGCATTACCTACTGCTTTGGAAGAGCAGAACAAGCATCATAGTCAACATTTTAACAATCAGCTCCTAAGTGAGAAAGGCCAAAGTGATCCCTCCACCACTGATTCTGGTTTGGCCTTAAGAGAATTTTGCTGATCAGTCAGATGCAATGGAATTTAAACCAGATCCATCAAAGAAGGTGAAAAGGCAATCCAAAAAGTTTAAGTCCTTTCTAAAGGCTGAATTGAAAATTGTCCATATCAATCCATCTTGGAATTTTTGAAATGCATGGATGATATTGCCTATCCACCTTATATTCATCATTCAGGTTTATTTAGATCTTCTTCATCCAATACATTTATGGATGCTGAATTTCTAAAGAATTATGAAGGAGACAAGTTTTTGGAGCTCATGGAGGTCATGAAAAAATTAAAACCAAAGAAAAAGGTTACAAAAGGAAGAAAGAAAAACGTTGATTAGAGCATGGTGTTATTTTTGAAGCATTTAATGGACTATTGTGATGTTGTATTCTTTCTTCCATAGTATGCTTGTTCTAGGTTGGGTTAGGCTTGGGTATAGGTTGGTTATTTTTCTATTAATGCATTTTTCTTTTTCTCAAAAAAAATAAAATTTTCTCTTGTTTAAGAGTTTTATGAAGTATAAGAGAGCAAACAAGGGTAAATAAGCTCAATTCTATGAAAGCCTTGCAATCCCCGATTTGATTTGGGGTGTTAAAAGATGACAGATTGTTGATTTTGGAGGGTTACAGGGAAATTCCCAAAACCTTTCTCCACTATATTTAAAAGAAAAACTTTGAAACATAAATTTTAATTCACCATTTCTCTCATTTCCCTTGCTTAATCATTAAAAACTCCCCCCCAAACACACTATAATGAAAAAAAAAATTTAGTTTTCCGCAATTGATACTCAACTAACCAAAATAAGGAATTAACTTCAGTGACTAAACTCACAAGGCACAACTTAACATATATTGATGGGATGCAGTCTCTCATTGATCAGCTTCCAAAGACCAGCCCATAACGTACAATACTGTGTTTGCCAGAGCTCCGCTCATTGAGATGTTGTCAAAAAATTTGGTAACATTCTTGCGAATTCCTCAAGTAAATCTCGATGGGACTCAAAAAGAGTAGCAACCTGCAAAGAGTTTTTTTTTTTTTTTTTTGTAAAAAAGTCTTAGAACAGTCTAGAAGAGAAATAATTAAAGTGATCCAAATAACAAATATAACCAGATTATTCAAAGATAGAACCGAAGACGTCATAAAATTACCTCGTTGTAAACCTCGTTTGGACACTTGTGGTCTCTTTTGTACTCATATAAGATTCCCAAGAAAGATTTGTAAACACGGTTGTCATTCTGGAAACATTCCTGTTGGAATAAATATCCATAAATTAAGATACTATAAACTAATATTGGCATTCAACGCACAACAATAGAATAATGTTTTCACCTTAATCTTCTTTACGAACTTCAATGCGTCGTCAAAATTGGTAGTTCTATCTCCACCGCTTCCAATTTTCGCTGCCCTTGTTTCTCCTCCTCCTCGTACCACACCACCTTGGATTCGGGATCTATATAGCCAGAAAACAATGAATATTTCAGGTATATCCTAACTTGAGAATCAACACCAGTAATTTTATATTGGATGATGTATTAAAAAATTGTGCGCAAGTCACGTGATATTTTTAATGAAATACTTAATAATTAAATCAAATATTTTATTATGTGATTTATACATGATATTTTAATACATGATTCAATGTAAAATTTTAATGTTAGTGAATAGAATGAGATTTAACACTTTAAAATCTGTTACCTCCAGTGAGTTAATTTAACTGATACAAATAACAAATCCAACACAAATCTGAGAAACTTCATGATAAAATTATCTCACCAAGCAAAAGCATTGAAGGGTGACCATACAGTATATGACTAACAATGAAATCAACGCACACCATAATTAACCAAACAAAACAAAAGAAACTCTTTGATAGAGAAACCTATACAATTACACAAACATATAATACATATAAAAGGGATGAAAGAGTGGAAATGAACTCACGATGCTCTACGACGAGAAGAACGAGAAGAAGCATAGGGGTGATGAAATTGTGAACCAGCATAAATTCTCTTCATCTATGCAACAAAAAGAAGAATAGGAAGAATGAAATTTTATATCATAAAACAAAAACACACAAAAAAGTACTCCTAAACACTTCTGTTAAAACAAGAAGTCACTTACTTTCCTGTGCTCAAAATTTTCTTTGGAAAATAAGGAGTAGAAGAGTGAGCGGAAAATAAGGAGTAGAAGAGTGAGCAGAACTCAAGAGAGAGAGATTGGTGAACTGTGAATCGCATGTTTGGAGTTTTTGTAATCTCCTGTGTGCTAAATTTGGTAATATTTGAAGTAAGTTTTGGTAATATTAGTGGGCCGGGTTCTTACAAGGTCGCTTTACTCTTACCCCAAAGAGCTTTATTTTATTTTATTTTTGTTTTTAAAGTTTTTTGTTTTGGTGCTAGAGTTTAGCAATTAAGGTTTGGGCATGAGTTGGATTTGCTAACCTTTGGTGTTTTCTTGAGAAAATAGACCATTTTGAAAATCCATTTTAGATTATTGTGTCCGTTGCCCATAATCCAAAGTTTACGTACTACATATTACTGCTACGTTTGATATTTGAATATCAGATTAATTAAGCACTCCATTTTTCAAATCCGTTTTAAAGATACATACTATATATTGCTATATTTGATATTTAGTTATTAGGATAATGAAATCTCGCATTATTTTAATATTTAGCTACCAGTTTAAAGAATCTGATGCATTAGATTTAATTTGCTTCTTTTAACGACTTACCATATAAATTTGCATAAATTTCACATAAAATGTTTTTACCATGCTACTATGTACCAATTATCAATTAACGAAATCCTGCACTTTAACCTTATGGTGTCTTTTGGCTGTGCTTATACCATATTGATAATTCTCAAAGTATATCAATGAAATAAATATAAAGAAAAAAAGGTTTTTTCTCTTGGATTACAATTTAATAACCTCTTTAAGAGGTCTTACAGCAATATCTAAATTACTTGGCACTTAAGGAATAATGTAATTATTTTTATTTTGCTTTTTTGTCTTTTCACCCATAATAGGGAAATTTACTTATAATAGTGTGCAACTATTTTGCTGTCATTTATATTATTAAAAAAATGATTTCATACTAAAATTAAGGCTTTTGTTTTTTGAAATAAAAGGAAAATTCTTAAACCTTCCAAATTTTTGAATAGAAAACATGTTTGATTGCAGTACTTAGATGGTAAGCTTATCTCTCTACCACCACTAATTAATATTCGTGGAGGGAGCTCACAGTTTTTGGATTTTTTTTCTTTATTTGGGTTTCATGCGATGGTAAGGTTATTTTAATTTTATATTTTAAAATAATGCTCTTTATGTAAGTAGGTGCCAGATAACTGATGCTTCCACCTTTTTTTTCTTATCTCTTTTTATTTAGTTATGAATTGTCTTAACAAAGAATATGAATCTACAGTATTTTTGTCATGAACCACTTTAAACATGTTTAAAGTGGTTCCCAAACATCGCCTATATATTTGTCTACTAGCTACATACCTTCACTAATATTCATGGATAAGCTCGCAGAATTCATGAGTTTTTGTTTTGTTTTTTTTTTTTTTTTTTTTGGGGGTTTGGGGGGGGGGGGGGGGGGGGGGGGGGGGGGGGGGAGGTTCTTAAAAATTTTAAGTATTGAAATTGTGTTAACAAAAATTGGGTTAAAAATTAGATTCAATGACAAGGCAAATAAGTTTTGATCACTCAATCAAAAGAACAAACTAAAAAAAATAAATTGTTAATTGAGTGACAATATTACCCTAAAAAATTTGACAAACTTTAAAACAAACCTTTCAATTAGCTTCAAAACTGAAACTGAAAACTTGTCTTTTTTTTTCAAAAGAATAAAAAAGATCCCAGAATTACTATGTAGACCATACTTTGTGATTCTTTCTCTTATAATCTAGGGTAAATAACATTTCTAGTCTTTCAAGTATACACGATTTCCTAGTTTAGTATCCCAACAAAAAAAATTTCTAAATCATATTACTCACTCATGATTTTGTCCTATTTTGATCCTATCGTCTGTTTTCCATTCAATTTGTCCGTAAAATGCCATATCAGCATAGTGAAGTAACAAAGGATTGCAACATTGCAAAAGAGAATTAAGAAAGTTTTGTCACTGGTGAAACACACCGTTTTTGTATACTCTCATGTATTTCACACTTTTTTTCTTTTGTATATCACAGTTGACCGACAAAAGTAGCCCAATTAGAAATCTTTATGTCCATCCGAAACGAATGTGCATTTTGCTTTGCGAGTAGGAATTTATACATTCATTTTGCACCTATCATCTTTCTATCAACTCAAGTCTGACTAACTGAGCCTATCTAAAGCAGTTGCAAAAATGGTGAAATGCTTATAATTCGATCATGTTTGTTTTATGATTTGACAATATTAGAAATAATTTGATTATGTTTTGACTGTTTAGTATTACATATAATTGAATTGGTTTTTGAGTTCCAAATTATTTTACTTACATCTTTGGAAGAAAATGAGTGAGTTCTTTGAAGGTTACGAGCATCAGCACTAATCTCTCCAGAAAATGTAACTCAGCTTCTCTCCTTCCTAATGTAGGTACATAATACTTGATTTATTTTTCAAATTATCTTTGCAATGGTCTATCTTTAATTTGAACCCAAATTTATTTAGCATGGTGTCGGGATTTTATCTCTCATTTATCTAGCTTATCTCTTGATATAATCATAAACAATTCTTTAACCTATAACACACTTGGCCTCTTCAACTTATCTCTCTTGAGGTACCGTGAGAACCTCCCAATCTATCCAAACTTCCTTGCCCTCCATTAACATCGTGACTATGTCATCTTCTTCCGGTGGCAAGTGGTTCATCTCTGTCAACATACTACTAAACAAATTAGTGATAATGGAATTGAAAAAGACTAATACACATACCATCATCCATCTTCTTTCATCAAATAGCTCAATATTAATCATGCTTTTTTTTTTTTGTATTCTGTCATTGGAACCACATTTCTGATATCATTTGTTGGGATTTTATCTCTAAAATTTACCTACTCAAATTTTAAGTAAAAACTACAATCACAGCAATTAAATAGGCAAATAAAATAAAGAGTAAGAACACCAAAAATTAATATGGTTAGACAACCTCTTTGCTTACGTCTACCAACAAACTCACTGTTTTATTAATTTTCAATTAAAACTTTAGAAAGAGCAAAACTATTAAACTCTCACTACCTCACAATCCAAAAGCCCCAATACACCTAAAGCTCTCAACCTACCTCTAGTTGTAAGTGCTCTCTACTTGACAATCCAAAACCTCAATACACCCAAAACTCTCATCCTAGCTCTAGTACTAAACCCCTCTGATTTACAATGCATATTGGAATTATTGGTGTGCTTCAAACTTTCTTTAGAACCCCCTTTATATAGATGATATTTTTTGATACTATTAAGAAAAGAACAACAACAATATTGGAGACCACTATTATTACTACTTCTATTATAACAAGCAATCATCCAATAGGAAACTACTGCTATACTCCTACTAGGATAAGAAAATACAAAATAAGAAACCACTTTTCCTAAACCAATTAGAATTCTTCCTTGTAGGATTTGTGCCGAAATTCTAACACATGGAAAAAAAACCCACTTCAATCCTATAGAGGGAGGTTTTTTAATTTATTTTTTTAACTAAGGTTTTTTGTCATGTCGACATAAGTTTTTTTTCTTTTATTTACAATGATGATCTATCTACTTTTAATCTATATCCACCCTCACAACACTTTATCAATAAAAGAATTGTTACATGAGAAATCAAACTTAGAACTTCGACTCACTTAAATACATTTAACTTGAGGTAAAAACCATGAGTCAAAAATTATTGATTCAAGCAGGTGTAAATATTCTTACACTTTTTTTTTCCGATTTTATTTGTCAATGAAATTGTCTTAACAAAGGAGTTTAATTTACTTGCCTAGAGAAAAAGCTAATGCACCGTAACTTGAATAATGGGAGCCCATTCGATTTAAGATGGAGTGCCTTAATCATTAGATAAAAAAAAGGTAACGTGTTAAATATTCGTGCATGCGGCCCATAATCGAAAGGTACATACTACGTATACTATATTTGGTGTTCAATTATTAGTCTAGCAAAATACTGCGCTATTATATTTGGTACTTAGTTATTGTTTTAATGAGATCTCGCACCTTAAGTTCATTTTATTTATTTTAACGACTTACCATATAAATTTCACTGCAAGCTTTTTACTATGCTAATACGTATTGTTATTGATATTCAATTATCAGTTTAATGAATCCTTAAATTTACTTCATTTATTTCTACCATCACGATCTTTCTCTGCTCCCATCTATCTTAGTCGCAACAAGAAGCCTCTGGCTTTCATGTCACATCTCAGGCCACCACTGTTCATTGTTGGTCGTTGCACATCTCTGGTTGACATCTCAATCTAAAGCATAAGCTCATGTTGATGTTAGTTTCTAATGTTACATATTTAACATATCTCTGATCTTAGTACTTTTTGTATATGGAATTCTTATCATTAATTAGAGTTCAATATTTCAAGGTTAGGTTCAACTGGTGTTAAGTTGAGAAACTTCAAGAGGTGTGCTTACAGCAAAAGTCCTGGATTGAATTTCTCATGTGATAAGTTCCCCAGTGTACTACATAACAATTAGAATAATATAGATATCATAGGTTAGACAAATAGCAACATTAATTGACAATCAGTCTGTAATCTATCTTATACTTAAAAAGGATGGCACTTTGCATAATAGATGTAGAGAGGATTTTAAATCTTGAAAAGTAATACAAGAAAATACTTTCTTATGAAATGAAAAGAACATTTCCATTTGATATCAATTACATGGTTTCTATTTTCTGTGAGTAACATTGTTTAGAAAAGGAGAATAGGTATAGGAGAAACTGTGATCAGGATAAAAAAGATATTGAGCAAGGAACAATAGAGAGTAGGTTAACGTTTTGGAGTGCAGCGATTAATAACTTTTGGCACCGGACCAATTTGTTTCTATGAACTCATTTTCTTGTTTATTTTCTGGTCTTCTAGTGTCGAATGCAGTTTTCAGTTATTACATGTTGCCAATTTTTTTCAATGTTCTATGTTAGGGATGTTAAATTCTGATGTTTTTTGACAATGATCATTACGGAGCACTACTCAATGCCAAAAAAATAGTTTCGTTACAAGTTAAGACATGAAAAGTTTTTATAATATATCTTCTTATAGACTATGTGAAACATATCAAAGAGAAAGCTATAAAAATCGGTCTCGTTTGTGCTAACCTTAGAAATAGTTATGGTTTAGTAAACAATTTAGAAAAACACAACAGAGAAAACAGTTGTTTTTTTAAAGAGAATTTAAGTTTTTATAAGCAAAAACAATTTCATAAGCATTCTTTTTGTGATATTTGATCAGTTTTTCATGGGAAGTAAATGAGTTTTATTTCATAGTAATTTATATCATCATGTAATAAAAGATATTTACTACATTGGTAGGGATTGTGTTACATTTTACGGTAATATGATACCAATTCATAATAATTTGCATAGCAATTTAATATATTAGATGGTAAATGAGTTTTATTTCATGGTAATCGGTATTATTATGTGGTAAAAAAAATTTATTATATTTATTGAAATTGTGTTACCTTTTATTGCAATGCAATACCAATTTATTGTAATTAATACTATCATTTTGTGGTAAAAATTACCGTCTGTTGTAAAGGGTACAAGGGACTGTAGATTTTTCCCATGAATATGGCTCAAATAAATTTAAACTAATTCAAAAACAGTGTGTTTGGGAGTTCTGAGGAAAAAGAAATGAAGAGATTTTAAAGAAAATGAGAGTATTTAAAACTTTCCCTTGTTTAGGAGTTTTATGAAGTATGAGAGAGTATATGAGGGTAAATAAGCTCATTTCTATGAAAATCATACAAGCCCTTTGATTTGAGGTGTTAAAAAATTGTAAGATTGGTAATTTTGGCGGGTTATAGGGAAACCCCCAAACCTTTTCTCTCTCTATAACGAAAAAAAAAAAGATTTTTAATTAACTCTTCCTTTCTTTTCCCTTACTTAATCCTAAAAAAAATAAAAAAAACCTCTCAAACAAATTGTAATGAAAAAAAAAGTCCACGATTGATACTTAACTAACCAAAATAAAGAATAAACTTTTTTGACTAAACTCACAAGCCACAACTTAAAAAAATATTCACGGGATTCAATCTCACTAGATGTGCCCCTATATATATGGTCCATCTTCTTCTATAGCTAAAAACCGACCTGAATGGAACTAGTATTACTCGCTTTTTTAGAAGCAAAATCATATAATATTAATAAAGAAATCAGGACAATTACAAAGAAAGTCCAGTTAAGAAAAGACAAGAATTCAACGATACCAAATCATCAAACATAATCTTCTCCTCCTTAAACTAACTATAAACCCAACTGCTAAAATGACTCTATCCCCAACCTTTGAATTCTTCTCCTTACAGTCAGTGCTGCTCTAACGCTGTAACTACAATACTCTTAACCTTATTTCATTGGTTAGTAGTACTTCGGTTTCACTAGCTACTTTGTTGGCCAAGTGGCCCACAGTTGTTTACTTCTCATTGATCAGCTTCCAAAGACCAGCTCGTAA
Organism: Bretschneidera sinensis; assembly: GCA_023935145.1. Taxonomy (NCBI): domain Eukaryota; kingdom Viridiplantae; phylum Streptophyta; class Magnoliopsida; order Brassicales; family Akaniaceae; genus Bretschneidera; species Bretschneidera sinensis. The sequence continues at coordinate 124,214,941 of CM043697.1, read as the reverse complement.
CGTACAATACTGTGTTTCGCAGAGCTCCGCTCATTGAGAAATTGTCGAAAATTTTGGTAACATTCTTGCGAATTCGTCAAGCAAATCTCGATGAGACTCAAAAAGAGTAGCAACCAGCAAAGAGGTTTTTTTTTTTAAAAAAAAAAAATTCTAAGAACAGTTTACAGGAGAAAAAAAATAAAAGTGATCCAGTTAACAAACAGAACTAGATCATTCAAAGATATAACCGATGACAACATAAAAATACCACGTTATAAATCTCATTTGGGCGCTTGTGGTTTTTTCGGTACTTATATAAGATTTTCACTAATGATTTATAAACACACTTGTCATTCTGGAAACGTTTTTATAGAAATATATCCATAAATTAAGATACTAGAAACAAATATTGGTATTCAAAGCACAACAATAGAATAATGTTTTCACCTTAATCTTGTTCACGAACTTCAATGCATCGTCAAAATTGATAGTTCTATCTCCATCACTTCCAATTTTTGCTACTCCTCTTTCTCCTCCTCCTCCAACCACTCCACCCTGAATTATGGATCATGCATAACTGTATAGCTAAAAAACAATGAATATTTCAGGTGTAATATAGAGCCTAACTTCTATCGCCGACAATCAACAACCATGCCAAGATTAATAATTGATTTCAAGCTAGTGTGGAGTAACCTTTTACTACTCATTGGCGTGGCAATTTAACATTAGATCATACATTGAAAAATCGTACTGTGCAAGTCACATAAAATTTTTAATGAAATGCCTAATAATTAAATCAAATATTTTATCATATGATTTGTATAATGATTTTTTTTAATACATGATTCAATGTAAAACTGTTATGTTAATGAAAATGAGATTTCTTCACACTAGTGTGGAACTAAGTATTAATTATTCGAGTGTCACAATCACATAAACAACATTTTTTTGGACATACACTCGTTCTTTATGACAGAACTAAATTTTAGATTTTATCCAAACCAAAATTAGATTCAACGACAGGGCAAATAAGTATTGATCACTTGATCAAAAGAAAAAACTAATTTGTTGACAATTTTACCCTAAAAAGTTTGAAAAACTTTAAAACAAGCCTTTCAATTAGCTTGAAAACTGAAATTAAAAACACCTATTTTTCAGAAGAAAAAAAATCCCATAATCAATAGTAAGAGGGGAAAAAAACCTCAAAAGTTTTTTATGTTATATTTGGTTGCATAGAATTAAGATTTGGAATTGAAATTGTAGGATCGTGATATTTTTTTCAACAGTTTTATTATTAAAAAAATATATGATCTCACTTTAATTCCAATATCAAACTTCAATACCGTACTATCCAACGTAATGTTAAAGTTTTTAAGTGGTCCCTCCGCTTCTGATCATAAGGTTCAAATAGTTCAAATTAAAAGGGGAGACACATGTAAAAACTTTATTGAAAATTTGTGAGTAAATTTGTTTTTTCCCTTTGTAAGATTCTTAAAAAAGTACTCCACCAAACAACTTCAAACAAAATATAACTATGAGATTTCTTAAACATCTTAAAATCTGTTACCTCTAGTTAGTTAATTTAACTGATACAAATAACAAATCCAACACAAATCTGAGAAACTTCATGATAAAACTCACCAAGAAAAAGCATTGAAAGGGAACAGTATAGAATATGACTAACAACGAAATCATCGCAAACCATAATTAACCAAACAAAACAAAAGCAACTCTTTGAGAGAGAAACCTATACAATTACACAAACATATAATACATATAAAAGGGATAAAAGAGTGGAAATGAACTCACGATGCTCTACGATGATAAGAATGAAAAGAAGCATAGGGGTGATGAAAGTTTTGGTAAGATTACAAGGCCCCTTTACTCTTACCCCAAAGAGCTTATTTTATTTTATTTTATTTTTGTTTTTCAAGTTTTTTATTTTGGTGCTAGAGTTTAGCAATTAAGGTTTGGGGATGTGTTGGATTTGCTAACCCTTGGTGTTTTCCTGAGAAAATAGACCATTTTGAAAATCCATTTTAGATTATTGTGCCTGTTGCCCATAATCTAAAGTTACGTACTACATATTACTACTATGTTTGATATTTGAATATCAGATTAAATAATTGTGAATATGGCCCATAATTTAAAGATACTTATTATGCATGCATTGCTATTTTTTCGTTTTTGAAAGGCAAAGTGTGAATTTATTAATGAGAAAATGAGAGTTACAAAGTTACTAGGAACATCACCACTGTAAGCAAAAAGCAAATAACAATACAACAGCCGCCGAAGAGAAGGATGCATGCAATAGAGACATTTGAAGCGCCAACCAGATCTTAATGCGAAAGAGTACACTGCTACAATCGAATAGTGATTACCGAAAAAGAAACACAGCCAACCAAACAAGTAGAAGTCCAGATGAGCTTAACACCAAAAACAAGTAGAAGTCCTACGCTTACAACAAGTCAGGTTCAAAGGCTTTCTTCCATTAAGAACCAGAACTAAAACAGAAAATATAGATCTTACACCAAAAAAAAACCTGAGAACACTACCCAATTCATACCAGAACAAAAAGTCACTGAAGTGTTGGATTGCACAGCTCCTAAAGTTGCCTTTCTCTGAACCCAAAAACCCTCTCTTACCTTAAAAATATCAATATCCCATCGCAAACCTATACCTCAGAAAAACAGCTTCATCTTGATGACAGCAGACAAAAAATTCACCATTGATCTCAATAAAGGAGACCATCCCAAAACAGAATAGCAGTAGACCAATCTTCATTCAAAAAATTTAATCGAAACACCTGACCTGCAAGTCTCCTATCACTCCTTGAACCCGCCGCCTCAGTCTTTCTTCCACCAAGGGGACACCCATATGCCAACTTTTTTAAACCAACTCATCATTACTCCAAACAATCATTTCTGAAGGTTTTACATATACCAGTCCATTCTTAGCACACATCCAATTTCCTAAAAACATAAAAGTCCCACCTCAATCTTAACCAGCCCAATCTGAACTCACCACGCCCATCATTAGATTAAACCATCAATCACAAAAAAGGCTCCCAGCAACCAGTTCTACAACCCCTTGATTTGCCAGACCATCAGCCAAAGAATTTGCCTCCCTCCATGTATGCACAAAAGATACTGATGGAAGCTTCAACACAAGAATTTCCATGGAGCCTTCTCCTTATCTGAAATCCAAGATAACACCACTTTTGAATCACTCTCCACAATCACCCTAGACATCCCAGACAAATCAAACTTGCCACAGAATTCCAGACCCTTTTTTACAGATAATAATTCAGCAAAATTAGACTCAGCTACACCTATATTTTCCGAAAACATCCCCATCACAAAACCTTCAGAGTTCCTCAAAACACCCCTACTCCAGCCGGCCTCGACTTGCCTCTTGATGATCCATCAATATTGCATTTAACAGCTCCAACAGGCGGGAAACTCCACTGGACAATCCTTCTACCCTTTCCTTTTCTAGAAAGAAAATTAATATTGGAAACATTCAATAGAAAGTCCTGAAAAGAAAAGCTAACATCAGGCCATACAGCCTTAATCCACCTAAGCTTTACCAACTCACATACAGAACCAGCTTCAAATTTTCCTTCATTAAACACCACAGCATTTCTGCATAACCAAATAGTCCAGACCACTGCAAAGAAACCCATAAACCATTGCTTGCTAGCCCCTTTTGATGGGCATAAAACTTCCCAACTTTGAAATAAATCTTGAACTGACTTAGGTAACTGACCCGTTTTTGTAAAGTAAGGGAAAACAAGTACTTTAATAAATATGATAGAGTTAAAATATTGTATATATATTTAAATGCGAAAAGTCAAATTTTTATAAAACAATTTTAAAAAAATGAAAGACGTGGCAGCAAGCGTTATAATTTGAAGGCTTGCATGCCTTCCACCTAGCAAAAAACGTGGAGCCTTGTTAAATGCTGAGTAATGCTTAAGATTTGTGTGTGTGTGTGTATATATATATATAAGTTTCAGTTTATTTACTTCACTTCCAAATCCTTTTTGGTTTCTTCCTTTTACAATTCAAACTACTCTGTTTCTTTAAACACTGGGGACCAAAAGAAATGTTAAAAGAGCAAAATTTTGAAGGGGTTTACGGGAAAATTTTATAGAAAGTCACGAGAAGCTATCAAAAAAACAGAAGGTTTTGACGATCAGCATCCGGGGGAAATTACTGAGAGGAACGGAAAAGGCAAGGAGGTGATCCACGGGCAGCTTTAAGTGCCACGTGATGAGTTAGATTTACTTTAAGTAATCTAAATAAAAAATGAAATATCTAGTGATAATATTAAAATAAATTATTAGTTTATGCTTTAGTGGTAGATAAAAATTTGGTTGATAAGTATGATGTGAATATTGGAAATGTAGAAAATTATTACGTGAAAAAAAATATTATTAGAATAATGAGTCGATTTAATAATGATGGTGATAAATAAAATTCTTGACGAGTTATGACTAATGAACTGATGTGATATATGAGAAGAAGAAATTAATGAAATTTATCAAGTAGAAATTGAAAAAAAAATATGATAGGTAAATTTAATATTTGAATTCGTGTTGTTTTTAAATTATTGTTCATATGCATATTTCATATCATTGCTTATATGCATGTGTATAAAAAGAAAAGAATCAAAAGGGGGCCAGTCTAATTGAAAAACCGTGACAGCTGGTATATGCTAGAAAATAAAAGAATCGGGAGGCAGCCAGTCTAATATAAAAACATGTCGACATGTGGGAAGACGTTCCCTAATAATAATAATTCATGCATTGTATATGTTTTACATGTTGATATTTTTACTGAAATGTTGTTGATATTATGCATTTATTTGTAGATAAATGAGTCTCACAGAAAGATAGTTACATAGAGAAAAAGACATAAAAGTATGATATGATAGCAATTATTTAAATGTTAGACTATATGCTATTATCTTGTCATATGAGAGATAAATTATTTAATATAAAGGTCTATTTATACAAATTGAATACTTCTAGTTAATTTAATTCATTAAGCTTATGAAGCTAATCGCTCATTGTACAATGATTTCATATAGCAGATAGGACAAATAGCCTGGTGGGTTGAGAGTCAGACGAAATCATTTTCTATAAGCCACGTACGTGCCAACATCCTCAAACAAATGAGAAAATGAAATAAAAATTTTATTTGTAAATATTTATGCATTTTACGTTGTATATTATGTTTAAGTTAATATCAGATTTTTTTAATTCCCCTGTTGAGGGTTGAGGATTAAAATAAAAAAATTATGTTAGTATTATTTTTATTATTGCATATATGTGTCATATTATGATTTTCAAAAGGTGATGGCACCGTCTCGGGGGTGGCCAACATAGGATTGATCGTTACAATTTTGGTATCAGAACATTAGGTTTTATGATTCTGTAGACTGCATGAGAACTTAAAGAAGTGGAAGATTTAAATAAACTATATTTTAAATGCAAAGTCTGAGGATGATACGTGGTCGTGCCAGGGCTAGAGGTAGAGTTTTGAATCAGAGGGGATGTGGTAGACCCCCAATGTTTAGGAGAACTGAAGCAGAAGAGAAAGTTGTGTCTGTGGTTCCCGAGAGAGAACATGTTGATAGTGCAGCTGGTACTAGTAGAGCTAAGAGAGAATCTAAGGTTAAGAAGGATGAATTGAGAGAAGCTCTTAATCGTGCTATAGAGAGGATAAATACAGCTGAAGAAAGGGCTGATAATCTACAGAAAAGATTAGAGGAAAGAGGTAGGAGATAACCTGATGTTGTAAGACAAGAGGTTCATGAGGAAGAAGGTGTGTTTGAGCATGAGATGCAAGGTGATTGTTTTGTGAGATTTATTATGTTTAAACCCTAGTATTTTAGAGGATCTGTCAACCATGTAGAAGCTGAGCAGTGGATTAGACATGTCAAAAAATATTTTGAGGTCTTACCAGTGACAGATAGACAGAAGGTTGCTTTTGCTTCATTTATGCATGAGGGTGATGCTTCTCAATGGTGGGAGGATATTTTGCCCAGGGAAATCACACAGGTAGAACAACCTTTAACTTGGAGTAAGTTTAAGGATGAGTTCTTTACAAAGTATTTCCCGGATACCTTTCGGGCACAACAAGAGAGAGATTTTATTCATCTAAAACAGGAAAGTATATCGATGGCTGAACATGATAGTAGATTCATAGCCCTGTCAAAGTTTCTACCTGAATTAGTGAATATGGAATAGAGAAAATGTAAGAGATTTTTAGACGAGTTACACTATAACATTCGGACTAAACTCTCTTATATAGGCATAGGAAATTATGTTGTACTGGTGGATAAAGCATTACATCTTGAGAATGATTTGATGGAGTTTCAAGGTAGGAGAAATTGGCTAAAGAGGTCTAGATTTGAGGGACCTAGAGGTAGTAGCAGTATGGGTGTACAAGGCAGAAGACCACCTCAGAGGGGGCGTTCCTTGTCATAAGGAACTTTAGTACAAATTCAGAGACAAGCAGCATCTGTTGCTTCTGTAGCTCATAGCAATACCGGTGGGACCCCTAGATTTGGGAGTTACGGTAAAGGAGTAAGTATGCCACCAGGGGGAAGTGGTAATCTGATATATGATCGAGAGGTAAGGACTTGTTTTAGATGTAATTAGGCATCTGTCTCAGAATTTCCCTACACAAATATGCTTTGTATGTGGTGAGGGAGGACATATTGCTGCAGATTGTCCAGCGGGGAAATCTGTTGTCGTAAGCGTTGGAAGTGTTGGGAGAAGATCGATGGGGTGATGTATCAGGGAGTGTGCAGGGCCGAGGATCAGAAGTAGAATGAGGACGTGGCAACCAGTTTCAGTCCAGAGATAGCAAAGTTTATGCATGGACCCAACAGGATGCACAAGCCACTCCTAATGTTGTTATGGGTATGATATTTATCCTTGGTAGGCCTGCTAGATGATTGATTGATCCTGGTGTAACCCATTCTTTTGCATCTAATAATTATATGAAATCTATTGATGCTAATACGAGTCCTTTGTTGCATGTCATTATTGTTGAGGTTCCTACTGGAGATAGAGTTATTATCAGAACAATCTATCGAGGTTGTGTGATTAATGTTGCTAATAAAGAATTTGAAGTTGATTTATTGCCTTTAGATATGACAGATTTTGATTTAGTTCTGGGGATAAATTGGTTATCTGCATATCATGCTTGGGTAGATTGTTTTAGGAAAAATGTGGTTTTCAAGATACCCGGACAAAAAGAGTTTAGGGAGAACGTAAGATACTTGCTAATTATATTATTTCTGCCTTAACTGCTAGTAAATGGTTAAAGAAGGGTTGTGAGGGGTATTTGCCATATGTTGTGGATTCTAGCAAGGAAAGTAGGAAGTTAGAAGAAATCTTGGTAGTGAAAGATTTTTCTGACATATTTCCTAAGGAATTGTCTGGGTTACCCCCTGGTGTGCAAAAATCTACCTAAATTAATAAGCAAATAATTGAACGTTTTACTTGCAAGTGCACAAGATCAACATAGTAGTATAGTGTGCAAGTGCAAGATCATTCCCACAGGGATTGGTAAATTTTGATTTAAAATTAATTTCGCGATATAAAAAGAGAGAAGAAAAAGTGAATTGATTCGATAATGATAGAAGTGTAGGGCTTTGATATCCACCACTAATCATGTTTTCCCAATAAAATAGTGTGCCAATGTTTTAGTCACATTATGAATAACTAATGTTGTCAACCTAAGGGCATGGTATATACTCCTTAAGCTATTGATTTCCCTAAGCAACGAGTTAGGCATGGTGTATACTCTAACCCTTCTCTTTCTTAAAGGATTTAGCATGGTGTATACTAAGTTGTTCTTTAAGAGAGCATAATATCCATGAAAATCGACAAACACACAAGACCTAGGGCATGTTATATACTCCCGGTTTTCCATGTTGATTAACCCAAAAACCTGGCATAGATTTCTTTTATTACTGTTATTAAACCCGGGACTCGACCATCCAAATTGATTTAATTAACTAATTCATACCACATCCATATGTTGATCAGACAAACACAATGAGGAATTCAAGAAAATAGGCATTAATCAAGTTAGGCATCATAATATAACTATCGCAAAGGCAGCAATATTTATTAATGGAAAAACATAATCAGGGCTTCAATCGAGCCCTACTAGTAATTTAGTTACACATGAGTTTGATGTTAAACATCTTCATAAAATAAAATAAAAGAGAAGAATAAACCCGAAAATACTTCCTAGATGAGCCATCAATTCGTCTCTAAAATCTCTCTTCGAATACCATATTTCTGTGTTTACGGACCTATTTATAAAGTTTAGGAACATCTGGAAACCCTAAAACTCGTAAAACAAAACCTTACATTTATTTCCCATTTAGGAACAGCAATTTTACTATTCATTGATGCACGTGTGCCCTCGATCACAGACTGGTGCGCTCGAGCCTTCTTCTTGCGGGCGCGAGCGCAGGTGCACTCGATCCTTGGCTTGGGCGCTTGAGTGCTGTTGTGCTCGATCGCAAGTCTCTATGCTTGATCGTACTAGGCAGCTTCCAACTCTTCCAGGTTTGCCCTCTAAGCCAGATAATTCCATAATGCTCCATTTTCTCCAAAAACTTATAAAAACACAGAAAACATAAAGGAAATAAAATAGCATGAAATAACATAAACTAGAAACTTAACAAATGTAAATTAAAAGGCTTAAATATGAATATTTAAGAACTTATCACACCCCCAAACTTACATATTGCTAGTCCCTTAGCAATATGAAACTAAAAACTAAATGGAAAACAAAGAACACAAAGATAAATCCATCATTCATGGTATCCAAAAATTTAAGTATCACACAAAACCATTATATTCATTCATGAGCAAGCTTAAAATATAAATCCATCTTCACAATGAATAGGAATTTTAAAATCTGATTACTTACAAGAGGCTGGCTAAGGCATTACAAGCCCGAATCAGTGTAAAGTGAACTAGCACATAAAAATGAAGCTTCCAAATAACTCCAATGTGTAATGTTTCCATGTCTCAAGATTCACCGAATTTCCCATCAGAAAGAACAACAATGGCTTAGTTTTATTTCCTTCTTTCTTTTATTATGAGACTCAATCATATTTAGTTCCCTTAAGCTTTCTAATTGATCCATGTAGTGAGTGTTGAGTCAATGACTCCCAAACCAGATGATTTTAGGGCATTAAATGTAAAGACACCCCTAAGGACTTACTAACTCGAGTCAAAAAGGCTACGAAACTAAACTGGCTCTAATGCAACAAAGCAAAATTCCCACCTTTTGACGTGAACACTCACTGTTTACTGAGGCAAGAGGTTCAGTTACTCAGTGGAAAGTTTATTAATGATCATCATGAACAAAATTCCCACATTTTGACATGAACACTCACTGCTTACTGAGGTAAAAGGTCCAGTTACTCAGTGGAAAGTTTATCAATGATCATCATGAGCATTTTTCTCTTTTTGTGCAAAATTTTTTTTTTACTTTTCTATGCCAAAGTGTCCATCCAACAAGTCATCTGGTTTCAGTTAAGCCATGGAAACATACACATTAAAATCACATGTCATACCTCACACAATTATGTGCTAATGTGCTCATGTCAGATTAGATCAAACATGTGAATTCTCCAATGCCTAAAGTAAGTAACTAAACTTTAAAACTCTATCATCAGATTATGTGTTCAAGATTTTAAGTTCACCAATGAAATCATATCACAATATTTGTTTAGATCAACCAAATTTCAAAACAACATCTGTATGCATCTTCTCTTTTAAACAATAATAAATAAATAAAAACTGGGACAGAGTGTGTGTAAATATGTCTCTCATACCCCCAAACTTAAATTACACATTGTCCCCAATGTGTGAATAACATAGAAAAAGCTGACCTGGGAGATGGAGAACTAGCTGGACTGGCATGGCTCATAACACACCCTCAAACTTGAACTGATGTACACATTGTCCCTGAAAAATAAATACTAAATTAATACTGGAAAACCAAAAGTACAAAAAATAAACAGTAACAAGAAATATAAAAAACAATATAAACATAAAGGATATGCTATGGGGTGCCATCCATGAGTGCTAAGTTTTACGTCTTCAGCCAGATGGTGCACCTTCTCACTGTTGTCCTCCATGTGGTGCTGAAGATAAGGCCTCTGAAGCGGGTGGTAATCAGTCTAGAATGGCCTGGAATATCGCTTCTTGCATCTCAAAACATGCTTCCAACCTATCTATGTACTAATGAACTAGTCACGTAACCTTCCGATCCTCCCATCTAATATTAGTTAGCTCATGCCAAAAAGAGGACATCTCATCATATAGGTATTGATACCCCATATGTCCTATGGTAACATGTTCCTTCTCCCAAGTCTGGCGAGTTGTAGGTTCCTCGGCCTCCCTAGGGTCTTCCTTTACCCTCTCAGCAGCAGGTACTGGCCCCCGAAGTTCTCTAGCTATGTGTGATTGGCTTTGAGTCCATTGGTTCTTGCCAAAGAATGGGTGCTCCCTGACTGGTCAATCTGTGGAAGTGCCCTTGATTCCTTTTTTCTTGAAGATGTATGTGAGGAGGAACGGGAATGGGAGCCCTCAAGCATTTGCAGTGGTGACTTGGCATGCATATACATGGTCCCAAAACTTGTGAATTTGGCTCCAAACGAACGTAGGGACGGAGTACCAATGGCCTCTATGAAAAGCATACAGTGTCTGAAGGAACTAGTCACACCGTTGAGTCTTGTGTCCCAAGGGGCACACATTGCGCTGCAGAATAGAGTCCACACGCCAGAGTTATGGAGGCAACTTAGACCGACTGCCAGCATTGTTATGCCTATCTGCATACTGCCCTGCACACATGTCCTCAATGATATCTGAAATAGAGAAGGCCACTGGCAGCTCTTCCAACTATGCACCCGCAGGGGGATATACATCATTGTATTTGAGGGCAGCAGCAATATCTAATGATGTCACATTGATGAGAGCCATAAAATGCATCTCAACAGTACTTAATTGTTAGCATTTTAGGGTTGATCTAGGTTTTAATTGCACTTTTATTCGTTAACAACTCTAAAGTGGTATTCTTAGATTGTTGATTTATTTCGGTGCATTTTCAGGTACGTTGAGTCCAAAAGAGAAGGAAAAGCTATCGTTGCTTGAAGTACAATGACTCGATGAATATCGAAGTGAAGGCATGATTGTGGAAGGACAAAACGAAGAGAATCAAGTCTTAAGTGTGTGTGCTGCAGCCTGAAGAAGTCCAAGCCTCGGTCTCCAGAAAGAAGCACAAAAGAACAAGGAAACCAACTAGTGTGCGTCGCGACCTGGACTAGGCAGAGCTGCGGTGCCTAGAAGCTCACCCTCAAAGACCATCAGGTAGAGCTATGGCCTGGACTAGGCAGGGCCATGGCACCCAGAAGCATATCCAACCAAGAACAGACAAAGTTGCGGCTCTAAAAAGTGAGAGCCGTGGCGTGCACATGAAACTTTGTTTCTGAGTTATGACCTAATTAGGACTTTAATGATTGTTTAAACCCTAAAACACCCTTGGACCTCTTGTATTATAAATAGATCACTTATAGTTTGAGAAGGGACATTGATTAAAGGATGGAAAACTCATCAAGGCTGCCACATTCTCCCCCATTAAGTGTTCAAGAATGAGCCCCATGGCTAACTAATCTCCAAGCAAGGCGAAGAGATGAATCCCTAGGTGCAGTTGTTCTTATTTTCCATTGTTGATTCAGTTGTAGTTTGGATTTATTATCAAAACATTGTATGAGTTACTCTTTAATTTAATTAGAAGATTTTTCTCTTAATCCGGTGATTGTATCTCTCTTCTCCATATAAGTCTAGTTATGCTTTTTCTTATGTGACATTGTTTGGGTAGGATTGAGTCTGGTAGATTTATCTTTTAGGTTTGTCCATTACTGCAATATTATCATTAAAGATATATTGTCATTTCTTGATAAATCTATAGGATAGGTCACGTGTGCTTAACTCGAAAGTAAAGAATAATTTATATCAATTACATTAGAGTTTATATATATGCTTGATTGAATATTTGCCGATTGCTTGTTTGGGATGTGAAACTTGCAATCGAGATAAAAACAACTTAATTGAGATTGGAATAAGGCAACGAACCTGGAGAGGATTCTCGGAACCTTATTGCTTCCATTATATTTTTCATTACAATTACACAATCTTCTCACACTACTCAGATTCTCTCATTTAGATTCTACCATTTCATATTAAAGTTTACACTTTCCTTGTAGTTCACGTTTCCCTGTGGAATCGACACCCCAAAGTTGTGCTACAACTACCGTGTTATACTTTGGGTGTAATCAAATTTTGGCATCGTTGTCGAGGAGATGCGCTTACACACAAGGAAGATTGTCAACTCTAAGACAAGACGGTACTATTGTTCCTTTCTTTAAGTTTTTGACTTTCTGATTTCTTTTATTTGTTCTATTTTTTTTATTTGTTTCCTTTTAACTCATTTGGTGTATGCTTAGACTAAGAGATTAGCGAGGTACATTCATTAAAGGACCCGAAATAGAGCTACCATTCCCTTCTACGTCCGTTAGTGAAACCTCGCATAGATCAAACCCTAATGTACACCCGAACGATAATTTAAAAGATTTTACTAACATGGCGGAAAACCCTAATGAGAATGTTGCTAAGACACTTAAGGATTACTTGCATCCTAGCCGAACAGCCACACCATCATGCATCATGTTTCCAGCTAACACTCGCCATCAAGATTTTAAAACAGGGATGATATAATTACTCCCTACATTTCATGGCTTAGAAAATGAAAATCCACATGTACACATTAAGGAGTTTGAGGAAGTAGTTGCGACTTTTTATAGTCAAGATGCAACTGATGATATCGTGCGACTCAAGTTTTTTCCTTTCTCCTTGAAGGATAAAGCTAAGAGTTGGTTATACTCGCTGAGACCACGATCTATTGGATCATGGAATGAGATGACCTAGGTCTTCTTTAATAAATCCTTCCCTCAACATAAAACCAATGCTTTAAAAAGACAAATCTCCACCTTTGCGCAAAAGGAGAACGAGACTTTGTATTAGTCTTGGGAGAAATTTAAAGAGTTATTAAGTATGTGTCCACACCATGGGTATGAGAGTTGGCGCTTAGTGAGCTACTTTTATAAGAGACTTACATATAGAGAGCGCCAATTCGTAGAAATGATGTGTAATAGTGAATTTTTACAAAAAGATCCTGATGAGGCCACAGAATACCTCAATGAGCTTGCTGAAAAAGCTCACACTTGGACTGGACCTAGTGCTACTGAAAGCATAAATAGGTCACGACCTGTAGGAAACCCGAGTGGTGGTAGAATTTATCATCTTAGGGAAGAAGACAACTTGAAAGCTAAGGCCAAAATGCTTACTAGGGAGTTAGATGCATTAAAAACTAAAGCCTCAAAGCCAACACACATGGTTAATCATGTCGAATCTTCATAACCATGTTTTGTGTATGGCGGGGTAGATCATCTCACCCAAGAGTTTCCTACATTTGCTGAGATGAGAGGGATATATGAGGAACAATGTAATGCCTTAGGCATGTTCAAGAAGCCCTCAACACTCTTCTCTAACACCTATAATCCGGGATGGCGAAATCACCCCAACTTCAATTGGAAATCTGAAAACCAGCAGCTTGCACAACCCCCTATATCATACCCTGCACCATATCATGCACCCTCATCCTCTAGGAGTTCTTTAGAAGACACTTTACATGCTTTTATTGAGGCTCAGGGTAAAATAAACCAAAGGTGTGAGGCATTAATTACACAGTTTGTTGATATAAGGAGCCAAGTAACCAAACTGATGGGTTCCTTAAGTGTGAATGAGCGAGGGAAGTTCCCTTCCTAAACTCAGGCCACACCCCATGGTCAACACATAGCGCAAACAACTCTGGAAAATATAAATGTCATTGTGACAAGAAGTGGTAAAACATTACACATCCCAACAATGAACAAATCCGAGGATGTGGAAAAGGGTCAAAGTATTAGTGATGTTGAACTGCCCAAGGACCTTAAGGTTACCAAGAGCCCTATTAAGGCGCCATTCCCTCAAGCCTAAAAATCAAACAAGAAAAATCTAGACCTAAACAATGAAATCCTAGAGAACTTGAGGCAAGTAAAACTTAACATTCCTCTTTTGCATGTGATTAAACAAGTTCATACCTATGCAAAAGTTCTCAAGGATTTGTGTATAATTAAGAGGAAGCACCATGTAAAGAAAACAACATTCCTAATAGAGCAGGTTAGTGCTTTAATTGAGCAAAAAATTCTCTCAAAATACAAGGATCCTAGCTGTCTAACCATTGCATGTAGTGTTGGAAACCATGAGGTTGGACAAGCATTGCTAGATTTAGGAGCTAGTGTAAATCTGATGTTATTTTCTATTTATTTACAGCTGGATTTGGGAGAGATCAAACCAACCACTGTGGTATTGCAATTGGCTGACCATTCAATCAAAGTATCCATGGGTGTGGTAGAGGATGTTTTAATTCAAATTGATAAATTTTATTATCCTGTTGATTTTCTAATCCTTGATACCATCTCTGCTATTGACACTAACTCTAAAATTATTTTGATTTTGGGTAGACCTTTCCTTGCTACTGCAAATGCTCTAATTAATTGCAGAAGTGGACTCATGAAGCTGTCCTTTGGAAACATGACCCTTGAGGTGAACATCTTCAATGTTGCAAAACAGCCCGAAGATGAGGACGAGAACCACCAATTATACATGATCGAGTCACTCATCGATGAGGGAGTTTCTATAGCTCATGATTTTGATCCTCTTGAATATTTTCTTGTTAATTCTGAGATTGATTCTATTAATGATAAAACTGATATAATTGATATTTGTGTTGTTTTTGATAAATCTCGGGATTATGGCACTCGAGCATGGCAACCAAAGTTTGAGGAGTTGCCCGAAAGAAGCGAGAAACAAATCCCCTCTACCTAAGGGTTTGAAGCATGTTTTCCTCAGTCCAGATGATATTTTTCCTATTATTATCTCATCTGAATTGTCTGAGTCTCAAGGTGAGAAATTAATTCGGACCTTAAATGCACATAAATCAACCTTAGGTTAGAGCATGACTAATTTAAAATGAATTAGCCCCCGGATCTGTTCTCATAAGATAAATTTGGATGAAGGGACTAGTCCTCGTAGAGACCCTCAACATAGGCTTAACCCCACTATAAAATAAGTAGTGAAGAATGAAGTGTTAAAACTATTAGATGCGGGAATTATATATCCCATAGCTGATAGTAAATGGGTAAGTCCTACACAAGTCGTTCATAAAAAGTCCGGAGTCACTGTGGTAAAGAATGACCTAAGAGAGTTAGTCCCTACAAAACTTGTGACTGGGTGGCGAATGTGCAATGATTACAGAAAATTAAATGTTGTCACCCGGAAAGACCATTTCCCACTCCCTTTATCAAATTCTTGAGCGTGTAGCTAGTCACCCTTTTTACTGTTTCTTAGATGGTTATTCTGATTATTATCAAATTGAAATTGCATTAGAAGACCAAGATAAAAGCACTTTCACTTGTCCTTTTGGCACCTATGCTTTTTGTAGAATGCCATTTGGATTGTGTAATACCCCAGCCACTTTTCAACGTTGCATGATGAGCATTTTTAGTGACATGGTTGAAAATTGCATGGAGGTTTTTATGGATGACCTAACTATTTTTTTATCTTCATTTGATGCATGCTTAATGAATTTAGAAAGAGTGTTGATTCGTTGTGAGGAAAATGGATTAGTTTTAAATTGGGAAAAATGTCATTTCATGGTACCATCCGGTATTGTCTTAGGGCATATTGTTTCTTCTAAGGGGATAGAGGTCAATCAATCTAAGATTGAATTAATCTCTAAATTTCCCACACCAAAGATAGTAAAGGATATAAGATCCTTCCTTGGTCATGCTGGTTTTTATAGGAGGTTCATACAAAACTTTTCCAACATATCTAGACCACTATGTGCCCTCCTAGTTAAAGATGTCCAATATGAGTGGACTCAAGCTTGTTGGTGGGTGTCAAATCCAACAAATAATAAAATTCTCACTCTCAAAAAATACAAATTGTAACAGTGATGAGCAAGGTTGTATCCACAGAGATTGGGTAGATTTATTTTAATGAAAATTAAAGCAAAGAAAAAAGGGGGTTTGAAATTTCGAAGTGAATTAAAAGGGGAAGCAATTAT
Source organism: Bretschneidera sinensis (assembly GCA_023935145.1). Classification (NCBI taxonomy): domain Eukaryota; kingdom Viridiplantae; phylum Streptophyta; class Magnoliopsida; order Brassicales; family Akaniaceae; genus Bretschneidera; species Bretschneidera sinensis. The sequence goes on along the minus strand of CM043697.1, from coordinate 124,198,688 downwards.
AATCAACTAAAAACTAAGGAGAAATCAATATCAGGAAAATATCCAACCAAATGTATAATTTCAGAATTGGTTTAGAGAATTGATCACAGATACAAGGATAAAATCTTCTATTCTTGAAGAACTAAAACTTCAATTATCCTTCAGCTGGAAGGAAAGTATTTACCTACTCATAATTAAAAGAACGCCTAAAAAAAAGAGAAGATAATTTTTTCTTGTGAATAATCTGTGCCTCTAGGGTTGCAAGCTGTCTCCCTATGAGAGATCCCTCTCCTATTTATAATAGTTACTCCCTCTAATAATAGTTACCCTACCTAGATAAGGAAACTAATTCAAAGCAAATCCTACCTTCATAAGGAGTCTTAGAAAATACTTTCCTAAAGATAAGAATGGGTAACTAAATCTTTCCAGCTATCATACGTATCCTTTTTCTCTAACAAATTCGCAACCCTGGGTCAGAACCTCGGAACCTCAAATCCAGTAAGGTGCATTCACGCTTTATCTACTGACTGCTTCTGTGAACATTCTGGGAAAATAAGACGTGCCTGCGCTTTAAGCAAAAACCGCTTCTGGAATGTACATCTCTTTTAGCTCCGATTTTTCCGCTCCAAATCTCTTGATTTTGAATTTAATTTAATATAACTCCTCAATCTACTCCACAAAATATGAAACATAATCAAAATCCAAGATTTAAGCATTTATAACCATTAAAACATGAGGAAATATAACAAACATATAGATATTATGAATCCTTATCAAATTCCCCCACATTTAAACAATGCTTGTCCTCAAGCATACAATAGCTCAAGTTCGTCACCTTTTCTCATCATCGTTCCTTCTTCTACCTTTACTCATCCTCTATAATCCAAATTATCATGCTTTAAAGATTTAAATCTAAAGACAAATTAGAAATGAACAATTTCATAGAGAAAATTCTTATAAACCACACCCATGAACAATCACATCAATGATCTCCTCGAAATCAAAATGCAATAAGATCTAATACTCTCTCATTGGATTCACTCAATACACTCAAAGTGTTTAGGGTATCAATGAACTCTCAAGTCAAAACATAGAAGATCTTTCCCATAAGCTTGCTAATATATCACATCTTTTTCATCAATAGATTGAATTGAATGCAAAGAATCTATGGGTCTTAAATGGGTTGTAACAGGGCTTAGGTAAGGTGTGGTGAGAAGGAATTTTTAGGTACTTTTATCAAAGGAATTATACCAACTTCTCTACAGAAAGCACAACTCAATAACGTCAAATCGTTTCTTCAGTCAATTCACTTCCAAACAAATGAAATTGTACAACTTTTCTCTCTTTCTAGCTGCCTTTTTTTCTTCTTCTTTTTTCTTTTCTTTCTTTGTTGTTGTTGTTGTTTTTTTTTTTTTAAAAAAAAAAACAAAGGCACTTGTAACTTGAATCACTTTATTCCCAGCATCTTTCAATCCTTTCAAAGATAATTTGAAGCTTTATGTGAACAAACTAGTACGATCCTTCAATTCAAGGTTCAAAAGAGGGAAATCGATAAAAGAATGGGTTGACATTGCTTATATCATGGTTAACTTCCAACAAAAGGGCCAAGGTTCAAAATTGGCTTTCTAGGGTAAAAATCAAGGTAGGCTTTTTAAGAAAGCTAAATAGCTCCACCTAAATGCCCTTATTAATTCAATGCATCAAATTCGACAATGTAGTCTCCTGACATGCATAACAAAGCAAGTTCTAGAAAAATCAACTATGTATGACAATTACTCAATTAATAAAATGGAGCATAATATAATGTGAATGCTCATTGGCTCAAAAGCGTACAAAAAGAGTAATGTGCATTAGATCCCACACATTTTTCATTCAATCAATCATCAAGAGCAATTAATCACTGTGTAGTAAATAAGAATTCAGCCATTCATGCTAATCCCTTATTACGCCTCAGTTTATCTCAATAATCCAGATCGTTTAAGACAAGCATCGACAGAATCTAGAATTTAGAAGAGAAGGATCACAAACAAGAACTAAAGTATCACTTGGATTTTTGAAAATTTTCTTGAAAAATGATGCAAACATTGATCAAAATGGAACTAAAAGTGAAGTTCAAAGTAAAATCAAATTCATATGTCAAAGACCCTCCCCCACACTTAATCCATACATTGCCCTCAATGTATCAAAAATAGATACTCAAAAACTATAAAAGAACAAGAATAAGTAGAAAACTCCCCTGAAAATGCTGAGCATCAACCAAGATATCAGTCACATGCTTGGAGGTGAAGGTGGTGTGAATCCCATGTAAGAATAACAATTGGAATAAGGCGTGGGCACGTTTTACTCAAAGATTTCTTCTAGTTTGTTGCCCAATTCTAGGATTCAAGATTTTCCATAAGACGTGCCCACGGGTTACAAAAATCATCTTCTGCCAAAACAAATTGGAAAGAAAAAGGAATAAAATAAAGAAAACAAGGAAAGTAAGACAAAAAGTTGGGTTGCCTCCCAAAAGCGCCATTCTTTAACGTCTTTGGCTAGATGTTGCCGATTTATGGCACTTGGAGAATGGCTGTGGACGATTGAGGGTCAAACATCCCCATGATGTAGTGCTTCAATATATGCCCGTTGACCTTGAACGTCGCCTTGTTTTTCTTGTGTCGTATTTTAACGGTACTAAAAGGTGATACACTTATCACGATGTATGGTCCAGTCCACCGAGATTTTAGCTTTCTCGGAAATATGTGCCTTCTTAGGACTTCCAGCAACTGTTCTTCCATTTTACCTGTTAACGAAGAAGATATTATAATGGGGAAAATATTTTTCTCTAAATAAGCATATTTCAAATGAGCAAGTAAAGTTTTCAATTCAGTTATTATTACTTGTTCTTCTGGCACTTCTTTTCCTATTTCAGACTCAAAATTCCTTGCTTCTTCTTGGATGACGAGTTCTTCAGTTGTAGCAGTCCCTTCAAGAGTGAAATGCCTGCTAAGTATAACTTTTAGCTTATCATCATCAATTAGATCAAAGATTTCCTGCGCCAACGGGTCAATAACATCCATAACAAAAACAGAAGACACATCATTAGGGTACCTCATGGCATCAGAAATATTGAATTTAATAATTTTACCATCAAATTCCATTGTGAGTGTACCATCATGCACATCAATTTTTGTCCTAGATGTTTTAAGAAATGGCCTTCCTAATAACATTAGTGTTGAATTAGAAGAGTCATCTTCTTCCATGTCAAGATCATAAAAATCAGCAGGAAAAACTAACCCATTAACTTGTACTAAGACATCCTCCAATATTCAAAGATGAATAAATAGAGAGAGGCATGACATTTATTGAAGCTCCTAGATCTAGCTTCGCTTTCTCAATCCTAACATCACCTAGTTTGCAAGGGATAGTAAACATACCTGGGTCCTTGCATTTTGGAGGTAATTTTTTCTGGAGGACGGCTGAAACATTTTCCCCCATACTTATCTTTTCATTACCTTTCAACTTCCTCTTGTTGGTGCACAACTCCTTGAGAAATTTAGCATATCGAGGCACTTGTTTAATTGCATCAAGTAAGGGAATATTTACCTCAACCTTGCGAAAAGTTTCAAGAATTTCCTTCTCTTCCTCTTCTTTCTTGGATTTAGTCAATCTAGTAGGAAAGGGAGGATTTGTCACCAATGTCTTTGGTTGTTCACTATCGAGTCCTCTAGGCTGGTCAGTTTGAGGTTGAGAACCAACTATTTCTTTTTCAATTTCTTCTCCGCGTGCTGCCTTATTGGGTTCCTCCAACTCCTTCTCGCTTCTCAAGGTAACTGCACTAGCATTTTGTTTTGGGTTAACAACAGTTTGTGAGGGCAATTTACTTTGAGATTCCAATCTGTTCATAGAAGATGCCAGTCGACTCATTTGATTCTCTAGTTGCTGAATCCTTGTTCTTGTCTCTTGTTGAAATTTTTGTGTGTTAGTCGCAAGTGATTTAACAATTTCTTCTACAGACATAGTTAAACTTGTGGAGGTTTGTTGTGGTGGTGGAGCAGGTGGTCTATGCTAAAAGTGTTGGAATGGTGGTCTTGCTCAATAGCTGAAATTGGGATGATCCCTCCATCCTAGGTTGTAGGTATTTGAATAGGGATCGTATTTCCTTTGTGGTGGGCCTGGAAATCCTCCAGCTACATTGGCATGCTCATAGGAATCATCTCGAAGTGTAAGGCACATGTCAGTTGGATGACTGATGGTAGCACAAATCCCACAAGCTTTCACTTGTTGCATATTTCCTACAGCTAACTGTTGAACAATAGAAGTTAGATTGGATATTTGATTTTCAAGGGAAGATATACTTACCTCATTCACCCTTATTGGAGATGTGTCCTGCCTGAATCCAAATTGTTGTGAGTTAGCAGCCATAATGGAGATCAAATCTCTAGTGTCACGAGAAGAATGAAGCATTAAAATAAATCTAACTAACACCAATCCCCGACAGCGGCGCCAAAAATTTGGTGGGTGTCAAATCCAACAAATAATAAAATTCTCTCTCAAAAAATACAAATTGTAACAGTGATGAGCAACATCGTATCTATAGAGATTGGGTAGATTTATTTTAATGAAAATTAAAGCAAAGAAAAAGAGAAGTTTGAAATTTCGAAGTGAAATAAAAAGGGAAGCAATTATAATCAACTAAAAACTAAGAAGAAATCAATATCAGGCAAATATCCAACCAAATGTATAATTTCGGAATTGGTTCAGAGAATTGATCACAGATACAAGGATAAAATCTTCTATTCTTGAAGAACCAAAACTTCAATTATCCTTCAACTGGAAGGAAAGTATTTAGCTACTCATAATTAAAAGAACGCCTAAAGAAAAGAGAAGAGGAATTTTTCTTGTGAATAATCTGTGCCTCTAGGGCTGCAAGCTGTCTCCCTATGAAAGATCCCTCTCCTATTTATAATAGTTACTCCCTCTAATAATATTACCTTACCTAGATAAGGAAACTAATTAAAAGCAAATCCTACCTTCATAAGGAGTCTTGGCAAATACTTTCCTAAAGATAAGAATGGGTAACTAAATCTTTCCAGCTATCATACATATCCTTTTTCTCCAACAAATTCGCAACCCTAGGTCAGAACCTCGGATCCAGTAAGGCGCACTCACGCTTTATCTACTGACTGCTTCTGTGAACATTCTAGGAAAATAGGACGTGCCCGTGCTTTAAGCAAAAACCGCTTCTGGAATGTACATCTTTTTTAGCTCCAATTTTTCCACTCCAAATCTCTTGATTTTGAATTTGATTTGATATAACTCCTCAATCTACTCCACAAAATACAAAACATAATCAAAATCCAAGATTTAAGCATTTATAACCATTAAAACATGAGGAAATATAACAAACATATAGATATTATGAATCATTATCACTTGTTAAGAGGCCTTTAAAATGGTAATTGGAAAGCTTACTTCAACACCTATAATGCAATCACCTGATTGGACTTTACCCTTTGAAATCATGTGTGATGCTAGTGACTATGTTGTAGGTGCTGTTCTTGGACAGCAAAGGGAGGGAAAACCTTTTGTTATTTACTATGCTAGTAAAACCCTGAATAGTGCTCAAATGAACTACTCCACCACTGAAAAAGAATTGCTAGCTATAGTATTTGCTTTGGATAAGTTTCGTGCTTATTTAATTGGTTCTCATATTCTTATCTTCACAGATCATGCAGCTGATGAGAGTCATAAAATGCGTCTAAACAATACTTAATTGTTAACACTTTAGGGTTAATCTCGGTTGTAATCGCACTTTTACATGTTGAAAACTCTAAAGTGTTATTCATAAATCATTGACTTAATTTGATGCATTTTCAGGTGCATTAAGTACAAAATAGATAATAAAGCGATCCATGTTTAAAGCACCAAAAGATCTTGGGTGTCAATGCTCATTTTTGTCCAAATTTTAGACATGTCCAAACATGATTCAAAGATGGTTAAAGTCTAAACCAAGGCTGGAATAATAAATTAAATTAAGTTAAAAGACTGCACACATGTGTGTGCATCACTTTGGAGCAAGTTAAGGGTAGGCACACTAGTGTGTGCACTTCTGCATACAAGCTGAAGGAGTTTCACTGAATTGCCAAAATTTCCCGTACAGATCAATCATCTTTGCAGATTAAACTGTATTGATGTAGGAAGAACCAGGAGATGAGCCATATATGATTGAAAGATCCAGAAGTCTATTTTCTGGAGAATTTTACGGTTCGTAAAAAGGATTTTTCTAGAGAAAGTTATGGCCGTTTTAGTGGAAACAGTTCAGGCCAGCACAGCAGGCCCAGACGCACAGCACGGCCCACTCGCCTCTTGACCTGATTAGGGCGAGCAAGTGCCATTTTTCCAAGATCAAAATACCCCTAGCTACTACTTGTAATCTATAAATACCTCCTTAAGGAGTGTGCAGCCGGGCATTCAAATAATTCAAGAGAGAAATGAGGTAGAGAAAGAAACGAAGGAAGGAAGGAAGAGAGAAAAAACAAATTGGAACCAAGGGATCCAAATCTAGCATTCTTCCATTTTATTTCTAAGTTTCTTGAGGGCTAGAAATCAAGGGGGGAAAGCATCCATATTGCTCTTCCACCTTGAACTCTATGGCCACATCAAGGGGAGAGCATCCTTATTGCTGTTCCACCTTGATTTCCATGGCCAACTAGTTTTCACACAAGGGAAAAAGATGAATCCTTAGGGATTTATTGTTCCTTATTTCCTGTTCTTGATTCAGTTGTACAGATTTAATGTTGAATATTGTTTTATGAATTATTCATTAATTAAGTAAGAAGGATTTGAGTTCATGTGATAGATACACTTTTTATTCTTCTTCTTTTATATTCTCTTAATCCAGTGATTGTATCATTCTCCTCCTTTGAGGTTGTTTGGATGTGATTGATTCTGGTAGATTTATTTTATTAATTGTCCATTATGCGATATTGTCTTTTAAGATATATTGTCGTTTCTTGATAATCTTTAAGATCGGTCATGTGTGCTTGAACTGAAATCAATGAGTAATTTGTAGGAATTATATTTGAGTTATAAATATGCTTGATTGAATATATTCTGATTGTTTGTTTGGGATGTGAAACTTGCAATCGAGATAAAATCAATTGAATCAAGAGTGGAAATAGGGAACGAACCTAAGGAGGATTCCCGGAACCTTGTTATTTCTTATTTATATTTCCTTTATATTTACGCAATTTTTCTTACATTATTTCACCATCAAAACCCAAAAATCTTTCGTGTAACTTTTATCGTTCGTTTTAAGGTTCACACATTTTCCTTTGTACTTAACTTGTTTCCCTGTGGAATCGACACCCCAAAGTTGTACTACAACTACCGTGTTATACTTTGGGCGTAATCAAATTTTAGCGCCGTTGCTGGGGAAACACTTTTAAGTACAAGGAAACTTGTCAACTTTGAGTGTAACAGTAAAATAAAAAAATAATAAAAAAATCGTAAATATTTTTCTTTTCAGCAGCTTGTAAATACAGTAATATCATTCCTTTATTTTTGTTTTGATTTTCTAATTTTCTTTTATTATTCTGTTTTATTTATCTGTTTATTATTCTGTTTTTATTTATCTGTTTATTATTTTATTCTGTTTTTATTTATCTGTTTTTATTTATCTGTTTTTATTTATTTGTTTATTATTCTATTTTATTTATCTGTTTATTATTCTGTTTTATTTATTTGTGTTATTATTCTGTTTTATTTGTTTGTTTATTATTCTGTTTTTATTTATCTGTTTATTATTCTGTTTTTATTTATCTGTTTATTACTCTGTTTTATTTATTTGTTTATTATTCTGTTTTATTTATTTGTTTATTATTTTGTTTTATTATTTTGTTTTATTTATTTATTCCCCCTCTAAATTAATTAGTGCATGCTTAGACCGAGAGATTCGCGAGGTAGATTCATTAGAAGACCCGAATTAGAGTTACCCTCTCCTTCCACCTCCATTGGTGAAACCTCGCCTAGATCAAACCATAGTGCACCCCCATCAGAGAATTTAGAGGATTTTATTAACATGGCTGAAAATCCTAATGAGAATGGTGCTAGGACACTTAAAGATTACCTACATCCTAGCCGGACAGCCACACCATCGTGCATTATGTTTCCAGCCAATACCCGTCATCAAGATTTTAAAACAGGGATGATACAACTTCTCCCTACTTTTCATGGCATGGAAAACGAAAACCCCTATGTGCACATTAGAGAATTTTAGGAAGTAGTTGTGACTTTCCATAGTCACGATGCAACTGATGATATTGTGAGACTCAAGTTTTTTCTTTTCTCCTTGAAGGATAAAGCTAAGAGTTGGTTATACTCGCTGAGACCACGATCAATTGGGTCATAGAATGAGATGACCCAAGTCTTTTTTAACAAGTACTTCCCTCAACATAAGACTAACACTTTGAAAAGACAAATCTCCACCTTTGCACAAAAAGAAAACAAGACTTTGTATCAGTCTTGGGAGAAATTTAAAGAGCTGTTAAGTATGTGTCCACATCATGGGAACGAAAATTGGCGTTTAGTGAGCTATTTCTATGAGGGTCTTACCTATAGAGAATGCCAATTTGTCGAGATGATGTGTAATGGAGAGTTTCTGCAAAAAGACCCTAATGAGGCTATTGAGTACCTCAATGAGCTTGCTGAGAAAGCTCACACATGGACTGGACCTAGTGCTACTGAGAGCACAAATAGGTCACGACCTAGTGGTGGAGGAATCTACCATCTTAGGGAAGAGGATAACCTTAAGGCCAAGGTCGAAATGCTTACTAGGGAGTTGGAGGCATTAATAACAAAAAAACCAACACACATGGTTAATCAGGCTGAACCTTTAGAATCATGTTTTGTGTGTGGCGGGGTTTCTCATCCCGTGCAAGATTGTCCCACATTTGTTGACATGAGAGGGCTGTACGAGGAACAACGCAATTCCTTAGGCATGTACAAGAAGCCCTTAACACCCTTCTCTAACACTTATAATCCGGGGTGGCTTAATCACCCCAACTTCAGTTGGAAATCTGAAAATCAGCAGCATGTGCAGCCCCCTAGATCGTACCCAGCACCTTATCATGCACCCTCATCCTCTAGGAACTCTTTAGAAGACACCTTACATACTTTTATAGAAGCACAAGGCAAGACAAACCAAAAGTGGGAGGCATTAATTAGACAGTTGGTTGAGGAAAACAAAGAAATAAGGAGCCAAGTGTCTAAATTAATGAGCTCCTTGAGTGTCACTGAGCGAGGTAAGTTCCCTACCCAAGCTCAGTCCATACATCACGGTCAACATATGGCACAAGAAAATGTGAAAGATGTAAATGCCATTGTGACCCGAAGTGGTAAGTCACTACACATTCCACCAGAGAATAAACCCGAGAATGTGAAGGGTCAAACTAGTAGTGAAACTGAGTTGCCTACAAACCCAGAAGTGACCAAAAGTCCTGTTAAGGCCCCATTCCCCAAGCCTTAAAATCCAACAAGAAAAATCCGGAAATGATTGATGAAATCCTTGATAACTTAAGGCAAGTGAAACTTAATCTCCCTTTTTTGCATGTGATTAAACAAGTCCCCACCTATGCAAAAGTTCTCAAAGATTTATGCACAATTAAGAGGAAACATCATGTCAAGAAAACAGCTTTCCTAACTGAGCAAGTTAGTGCACTAATTAAGCAAAGAATTCCCCTGAAATACAAAGATCTGGGCTGTCCTACCATTGCTTGCAGCATTGGAAATCATGAGGTTGGACAAGTCTTACTAGATCTAGGAGCTAGTGTAAACCTGATGCCATTTTCCATTTACTTACAACTGGGATTAGGAGAATTCAAACCAACCGGCGTGGTATTACAATTGGCTAATCGCTCAGTCAAAGTACCCCGAGGTGTGGTTGAGGATGTTTTGATTCAAATTGATAAATTTTATTATCCTGTTGATTTCTTAATTCTTGATACTACTTCTGCTGTAGACACTAACTCTAAAATCCCTTTGATTTTGGGTAGGCCTTTTCTTGCTACTGCGAATGCTCTAATAAATTGTAGGAATGGTCTCATGAAACTGTCCTTTGGCAACATGACCCTTGAAGTAAATATTTTCAATGTTGCAAAACAGCCCGAAGATGAGGACGAAAACCACCAGCTTTACATGATTGAGTCACTCGTCAATGAGGGAGTTTTCTTAACTCATGATTATGACCCTCTTGAAAATTTTCTTGTTAATTCTGAGATAGATTTATTTGATGATAAAACTGATATAATTGATATATGTGTTGTTTTTGACAAATCTCAGGATTATGGAAATCGGGCATGGCAACCAAGGTTTGAAGAGCTGCCCGAAAGAAGCAAGACTCAAGTCCCCTCAAGTGTGGAAGCACCTAAAGTCGAATTAAAGCCACTACCTAAGGGTCTCAAACATGCCTTTCTCGGTCCAAGTGATACCTTTCCTGTTATTATTTCTTCTGAATTATCTGAGACCCAAGGTAAGAGATTAATTCAAGCTTTAAATAAACACAAATCAGCCCTGGGATGGAGTATGGCTGATTTAAAGGGAATTAGTCCCCTGATATGCTCCCATAAAATAAATTTGGATGAAGGAACCAGTCCTCGTAGAGACCCTCAACGTAGGCTTAACCCCACTATGAAAGAAGTAGTGAAAAATGAAGTACTGAAACTATTAGATGCGGGTATTATATATCCCATAGCTGATAGTAAGTGGGTAAGCCCTACGCAAGTCGTCCCAAAAAAGTCCGGAGTCACTGTGATAAAAAATGACCTAGGAGAGTTAGTCCCTACCAAACTTGTGAACGGGTGGCATGTGTGCATTGATTACAGAAAATTAAATGCTGCCACCAAGAAAGACCACTTCCCACTCCCTTTTATTGATCAAATTCTTGAGCGTGTAGCTGGTCATCCCTTCTACTATTTTCAAGATGGTTATTCTGGTTATTATCAAATAGAAATTGCATTAGAAGACCAAGAAAAGACCACCTTTACTTGTCCCTTTGGCACCTATGCTTTTCGTAGAATGCTATTCAGATAATGTAACGCCCCTGCTACTTTTCAACGCTGCATGATGAGCATTTTTAGTGACATGGTTGAAAATTGCATGGAGGTTTTTATGGATGACTTAACTGTTTTTGGATCTTCATTTGAAACATGTTTAATGAATTTAGAAAGAGTATTAATTCGCTTTGAGGAAAAAGAATTGGTTTTAAATTGGGAAAAGTGCCATTTAATGGTACCATCCGGTATTGTCTTAGGGCATATTGTCTCTTTTAAAGGAATAGAGGTTGATCAATCTAAGATTGAGTTAATCTCTAAATTGCCTACCCCTAAGACAATAAAGGATGTGAGATCTTTCCTTGGTCATGCAGGTTTTTATAGGAGGTTCATACAAAATTTTTCAAAAATATCTAGACCACTATGTGCCCTCCTAGTTAAAGATACCCCCTTTGAGTGGAGTCAAGCTTGTCAAAAGGCCTTTAAAACATTGATTGGCAAGCTTACTTCCACACCTATAATGCAGTCGCCAGATTGGACTTTACCTTTTGAAATCATGTGTGATGCTAGTGACTACGCTGTAGGTGCTGTTCTTAGACAGCGAAGGGAAGGTAAACCTTTTGTCATTTACTATGCTAGTAAGACTTTAAATAGTGCTCAAATGAATTACTCTACAACTGAAAAAGAGTTGCTAGCTGTAGTATTTGCTTTAGATAAATTTTGTGCTCATCTAATTGGTTCTCTTATCCTTATTTTTACAGATCATGCAGCCCTCAAGTATCTTCTTACGAAGAAGGATGCTAAGGCCGACTAATCCGATGGATCCTCCTCTTGCAAGAATTTGATATCACCATCAAGGATAAAAAAAAGAGTGGAGAACGTAGTAGCTAACCATTTATCCATATTCACTTTTGAGGACACTTGTGATGACATGACAATCAAAGATGATTTTCCTGATGAGCAATTACTCTCCATTACTTCTCTACCATGGTTTGCTCATATCGTAAATTATTTGGCTACAGGTGAGATACCTATGGATTGGAGCACTCAAGACAAGAGAAAATTATTATATGAGGTACATAATTTTTATTGGGATGACCCCTATCTTTTCAAGTACTACCCTGACCAAATTCTAAGGCGTTGCATCCCTAATGAAGAGATTTTGAGTGTCTTAGAATTTTGTCACTCCAAAGCTTGTGGAGGCCACTTTTTGATGAAAGAAACCGCTGCAAAAATTTTGTAGTGTGGATTTTATTGGCCTACTTTGTTTAAAGATACAAACACCTATTGTCGCTCTTGTGAAAGATGTCAAAAGTTAGGAGTTGTGTCTCACCGAAATATGATGCCCCTGAACCCTATTTTAGTGATTGAAATCTTTGATTGTTGGGGCATTGATTTCATGGGACCCTTCCCTCCTTCCTTCGGGTACCAGTATATCATTGTAGCAATAGATTATGTATCCAAGTGGGTAGAGACAGCAGCTTATCGAAACAATGATAATGGAACGGTGATTAAATTCCTTAAAGAAAAGGTGTTCTCTCGATTTGGTACACCACGTGCTATAATTAGTGATCGAGGTACACATTTTTGCAACCGTTCCTTTGAAGCTTTAATGAAAAAATTTGGGGTATTACATAAAATCTCTACTGCCTATCATCCTCAGACTAGTGGACAAGTAGAGCTTGCTAATAGGGAGATTAAACAAATTTTAGAAAAAACAGTTAACCCCGATCGCAAAGATTGGTCTTTGAGACTAACTGATGCGCTTTGGGCTTACCGTATAGCCTTTAAAACTCCCTTAGGTATGTCGCCCTATCGACTTGTTTTTGGAAAGCCTTGCCACTTACCTATGGAGCTCGAGCATCGAGCTTATTGGGCCATCAAGTCTTTCAATTTTGATATGGGCGAAGCGGGTAAACTTCGAAAATATCAGCTGACCGAGTTAGAAGAATTAAGAAACAATGCTTATGAAAATTCTAGAATCTATAAGGCAAAGATGAAAGTATTTCATGACAAAAACGTTTTGAGGAAAACATTTAAACCCAATGATCGGGTATTCTTATACAACTCTAGACTTCATAAGCATCCTGGAAAACTTCGGTCAAGATGGACCGGCCCTTTTGTAGTAAAAAATGTTTTTGAAAATGGGGCAGTAGAAATTGAGGATACTAGAGATGGTCAGGTATTTAGAGTAAATGGTCAATGACTTAAGATCTTAATTGATAGACATGATCCGGAGATGGAAGACATTCCGCTTATGGATCCGGTCTATTCACCTTGACCACACAACAAAGGTACGTTATTCCTTTTAATTTTTGTTCTGTTTTTAGTTAGTTTTCATTCAATCTTAATTGTTAGTTTTTAGTTTAGTTCAAATTTCAAATATATATATATATATATATATATATATATATATATATATTAATATTTCGTTGTCAAGTCTTTATTAACTTAGAATTTTGGTTGTGTTAAGTCTACTTTAATTTTTAGTTTCTAGTTGATTTCAGTGAAAAGAACGGTATGCAGTTCAATTGGTGGTGCGCAATTTTCAGCTTCTGCGCATTTTTGGCCACACAGGGAGTTTCCTTTCCTTTTTCTTTTACATTGAGGTCAATGCAATGTTTAGGTTGGGGGTGGAGGAAACATATTTCTTTTCTTCTTTTTTCATTGAACTGCTTGGTGTCATTTTACCTTTTTATTTGTTTTTAGCATGCTTTGTGTTAGCCTTAAAGTTAATTCACATGTCAATGATACGAGCTTAATCGAGATAGCATATAGCATTTAGAAGAAGTTAAATCTTGCTTCGCTTTTGAGAATAAAAAGTGTCAATTTTTCTTTGGTTTGAGACTCTGGTTTGTGGTAAGATTGCATGATTAGTCTAAAGCATTTGGAGAAGTTTTATGCGCGGTTGTTTTTTGAATACTTTTGCGGTCTCAACAAGCTCTAGAACTTATTTGATAATCACTTTAGGCAAAAATCATAGAATGCACACTACTTAGGATATGATGTAGGCCATTTTTGGACCGTTTGAACCATTTTAACTTAACCTTGTTATATTTATCGCTAGTCACCTATTTGAGCCTTTTTCTTGAAAAGAAAAACGGAGCCTGGTTTCTTTCGATAAACCATTTATACCTTTATGAGCCTAAAGATATTTTGTCCTTACCTTTCTTTTAAAAGAACTTAGTTACACACATGTTGTGAGAAGCACTTAAAAGGAGTAAGGGCGAAAATATGAGAAAATATTACTACCATAACCCAAGTACATTAAAAGAGATAAGTTGGGGGTTGTGGAAAAGAAAAAAAAAAGAATGAAAGAGGAGGTGAATGGTCTTATGCCAAAATAAAAGAAAAACGTGAATTATGGCAAAGAAAGAAAAGAAAAAAAGAAAATGGTGATTTATTGTGAGAAATGCTCGAAAAATGGTTAAAAGAGTTGGGTGTTGAAGTAAGGTTATCTTGTGCTTAAAATGGTTATGTTTAAATTAAGGGACTTAGTTCTTTTATTTGTTTAAACTTTCCCATTCCTTCTTAACCTTTACCAAGCCTAACGTTACAAGCTTATAAAAGACCTATTGATCCAATGTAGTGTGATTTTTCTACATAGTGGAGAGTGATTTGAAAAGTGAGCCTATGGAGCTTGATTTGTGATTGATGTCACACAATTTAATATATTTTTAGAGGCCAAGACTTGTATTCATGTTATGTTGTGCATAAAATCATTCGGGTGTTTAGACTAATGTATTGTGGTAAGATGGATGTTAAGAGTCGATAACGATTTTAAGGTTGACATCTGGATTATTCTTGAACTTGAGTGATATTTAATGATTCTATGTGTTGTATGTTATGCACGATTTTTGAGACAAAGATTTTTGAATCACTCTTGATTAACGCCAACATGGCTGTATTTTGTTTTAATAAAGAATTCATTCCATGCCTTTCGCTTGAATTGCTAGGGACTAGCAATAAGCTAGTTGGGGGTTGTGATGAGAGTCATAAAATGCATCTAAACAATACTTAATTGTTAACACTTTAGGGTTAATCTCGGTCGTAATCGCACTTTTATATGTTGATAACTCTAAAGTGTTATTCATAAATCATTGACTTAAATCGATGCATTTTCAGGTGCTTTGAGTGCAAAAGAGATAATAAAGCGATCCATGTTTAAAGCACCAAAAGATCTTGGGTGTCGGAGCTCGTTTTTGTCCAAGGTTTAGACGTGTCCAAACATGATTAAAAATTGGTTAAAGTCTAAACCAAGGTTGGAGTAATAAATTACATTAAGTTAAAAGACTACACATAAGTGTGTGCATCACTTTGGAGCAAGTTAAGGGTAGGCACACTAGTGTGTGCACTTCTGCATACAAGCTGAAGGAGTTTTACTGAATTGCCAGAATTTCCCGTACAGATCAATCATCTTTGCAGATTAAACTGTATTGATGTAGGAAGAACCAGGAGATGAGCCATATATGATCTAAAGATCCGGAATTCTATTTTCTGG
The DNA here is from genome assembly GCA_023935145.1 of Bretschneidera sinensis. Taxonomy (NCBI): domain Eukaryota; kingdom Viridiplantae; phylum Streptophyta; class Magnoliopsida; order Brassicales; family Akaniaceae; genus Bretschneidera; species Bretschneidera sinensis. The sequence continues at coordinate 124,183,178 of CM043697.1, read as the reverse complement.
AGAATTTTACGGTTCGTAAAAAGGATTTTTCTAGAGAAAGTTATGGCAGTTTTAGTGGAAACAGTTCAGGCCAGCACAGCAAGCCTAGACGCATAGCACGGCCCACTCGCCTCTTGACCTGATTAGGGTGAGCAAGTGCCATTTTTCCAAGACCAAAATACCCCTAGCTACTACTTATAATCTATAAATACCTCCTTAAGGAGTGTGCAGCCGGGCATTCAAATAATTCAAGAGAGAAATGAGGTAGAGAAAGAAACGAAGGAAGGAAGGAAGAGAGAAAAAACAAATTGGAACCAAGGGATCCAAATCTAGCATTCTTCCATTTTATTTCTAAGTTTCTTGAGGGCTAGAAATCAAGGGGGGAGAGCATCCATATTGCTCTTCCACCTTGAACTCTATGGTCACATCAAGGGGAGAGCATCCTTATTGCTGTTCCACCTTGATTTCCATGGCCAACTAGTCTTCATACAAGGGAAAAGGATGAATCCTTAGGGATTTATTGTTCCTTATTTCCTGTTCTTGATTTAGTTATACGGATTTAATGTTGAATATTGTTTTATGAATTATTCATTAATTAAGTAAGAAGGATTTGAGTTCATGTGATAGATGCACCTTTTATTCTTCTTCTTTTATATTCTCTTAATCCAGTGATTGCATCGTTCTCATCCTTTGAGGTTGTTTGGATGTGATTGATTTTGGTAGATTTATTTTATTGATTGTCCATTACTGCGATATTGTCTTTTAAGATATATTGTCATTTCTTGATAATCTTTAAGATCGGTCATGTGTGCTTGAACTGAAATCAATGAGTAATTTGTAGCAATTATATTAGAGTTATAAATGTGCTTGATTGAATATATTCCGATTGTTTGTTTGGGATGTGAAACTTGCAATCGAGATAAAATCAATTGAATCAAGAGTGGAAATAGGGAACGAACCTAAGGAGGATTCCTAGAACCTTGTTATTTCTTATTTATATTTCCTTTATATTTACGTAATTTTTCTTACATTATTTTACCATCAAAACCCAAAAATCTTTCGTGTAACTTTTATCGTTCGTTTTAAGGTTCACACATTTTCTTTTGTACTTAACTTGTTTCCCTGTGGAATCGACACCCCAAAGTTGTACTATAACTACCGTGTTATACTTTGGGCGTAATCAGCAGCCTTCAAGTACCTTCTTACAAAGAAGGATGCTAAGGCACGACTAATACGATGGATCCTACTTTTGCAAGACTTTGACATCACTATCAAAGACAAAAAAGGAGTAGAGAACGTGGTGGCTGACCATCTCTCGAGGCTCACATTTGAGGACACTTCTGATGACATGCCAATCAAGGATGATTTTCCCAATGAGCAATTACTCTCCATTACTTCTTTACCATGGTTTGCTCATATCGTGAATTATTTGGCTACATGTGAGATACCAATGGATTGGAGTGCTCAAGACAGGAGGAAGTTCTTGTATGAGGTATGTAATTTTTATTGGGATGACCCCTATCTTTTCAAGTACTGCCCTGACCAAATTTTAAGGCATTGCATCCCTAATGAAGATATTGCCAGTGTCTTGGAATTTTGTCACTCTCAAGCTTGTGGAGGCTACTTTTCAATGAAAAAAACCGCTGCAAAAATTTTGCAGTGTGGATTTTATTGGCCAACCTTGTTTAAATATGCAAACATCTGTTGTCGCTCATGCAAAAAGTTTCAGGAGTTAGGAGCTGTGTCTCGTCGAAATATGATGCCCTTAAACCCAATTTTAGTGATCGAAATCTTTGATTGTTGGGGCATTGATTTCATGGGACCATTTTCTCCTTCTTTCGAATATCAATATATCATTATGGCAATAGATTATGTGTCAAAATGGGTAGAGGTAGCAGCTTACCGAAGCAATGATAATAGAACGGTAATTAAATTTCTCAAAGAAAATGTGTTATCTCGATTTGGTACACCACATGCTACAATTAGTGATCAAGGTACATATTTTTGCAACTGTTCTTTTGAAGCTTTGATGAGAAAATATAGGATGTTACATAAGGTCTCTACTGCCTATCACCCTAAGACAAGTGGATAAGTAGAACTTTCAAATAGTGAAATTAAGCAAATTTTAGAAAAAATAGTCAACCCATATCGTAAGGATTGGTCCTTGAGACTAGTTGATGCGTTTTAGGCCTACCGTACAGCTTTCAAAACTCCCTCAGGTATGTCACCTTATAGGTTTGTTTTTGGAAAGCCTTGCCACTTACTTGTAGAACTCGAGCATCGAGCTTATTAGGCCATCAAGTCTTTCAATTTTGACATAGGAGAAGCGGGATCAGTGTGCACGCCTAGGCCCGGCCCACAACGCTACAGCGCACAGTATCAGCCTAGCAGGCACACCAGCCCGCGCCTAAGCCCAACATCTAAAGCGTTGCAGCACCTAGAATGCCCGTACACATGCCCATCAACCCCCACCTAGGCCCAGTATCTAGCGTGCTGTAGTGCACATAAGGTATGGACGTACGCCACACACGCCCACGCCTTCAAGCCGCGGCTCCACTTGATCTGCCAACATGTGAGCTGGTCATTTTAAACCCAAATCTGCATTATCTTCTATATTTCACCTTTTAGAAACATAGCACACTTCTCTCTCTCTCCTCTACTCTCAAAACCCTCACTTACCCACTCACTTTTACTCAAAATTTCTTGATTCTAACATCATTTCTTGGAGGATTTAGCACTAATATTGCAGATTTTGCTGGAAATTTCTCCAAAAAGCTTGGTTCTAAGAGGATTTTGGATTCTTCAAGATAACTTCAAATTGGTGGGTACTCTTTCATTTCTCTAACTTTGGGCAGCAAGTAAGACCAATTTCTCCTCTTTATTGTTCATTTGTGCTATTTAGGTGGTTGATTTTAAATTAGTACTATTGTTCTATATATTTGATTCAAATGGCCCCTAAACTAAGAGACCAATGGGGAAACAACCTCAAGAGTATGATGAGAGCAAATTTGTTAGTTTTGAGGCTAGTGAGAGATATTTTAGGATGATGCACACTAGAAAACCCATTCCTAAGAGAGGATTCAATATAACATAGAGGGAGAACCCAACCTTGTTTAGAATGATTATTGATAGGCATTGGGGTACATTTGCTAAAAAACCACCTCATTCCCTCACAAATGTGGTTAGAGAATTCTATGCTAATCCAGAAGAACATAGGAATGGTAAGGTGAGAGTGAGAGGAAAAATAGTTTCTTTTAGAAGCACATCTATCAACAGATTCTATGGGCTCCCTGACATAGAAAACAGTGAGTATAGTGCATATATATATAATGTTAATTATGAAGAGATTTGCAATACTCTCTGTACTCCGGGCACTACATGGAAAATGACGGGTGATACCCCTATAACCTTGCTCAGTACTTCTCTGACTGTCAATACTCGAGCTTGAAAATATTTTATATGTCAGAGATTGATGCCTGCTACGCACTATAGTGACCTTACTATTGAGAGAGCTGTGCTGATTTATGCCATTTTGATAGGCATGACTATTGATGTGGGCCAGATCATATTTAATTCTATCATACACACTGTGCAACAAAAGCTTGGATTATACTTCCCTTCCTTAATTACCCAATTATGCATCCAAGCTGAGGTCCAGTACAATCCTGATGAGGAAGCCCAGCAACCTAAAAAACCCATCGATGATAGTATGCTTAATCTGATTAAAACCTCAAGGCCACCAGTTCTGAGAGAAAAGCAGCGATTGAAACCCCTTCTCCCTCTAGGCATTTCACTGTTACAGAGTGCCTTAAGCATTTAGAGATTCATTTTGAAGAGCATTAGAAACTTTTGCATAATAGATTTGATCCTCAGGAACGTTTCTTAGCTAGGCAAGCTGATTATCAAGCGGGGTTGTACTCTTCTTTTGGTCAGACGTACCAACACCTCGCCTCCATTACTGGTTGTGACATAGATCACTTTCCCACTTTGCCACCCTATCTGGGTTCATCTTTTGATCCAACTCTTAAGGAAGGTGAAGAGAATGAAGAAAATGAAGAGACTGAAGAAAATGAAGAGAATGAAGAAGAGGATGATGACATAGAGGACTAGTTTTGGGTTCTATCTTGTTTGTCCCTTTTTATTTTATTTTTTCTTATTATTATCGGATAACTGTACTAACATTTGTTGTGCCTTTCTTTTCATTATTTTATTTTGTTTTTCATACTTTATTTTAGTTTTTATTTATTTCCATTTCATCTGTTAACCTAACATACGGTGGGAATCTTAATGTTACACCGCAGTTGCTCTCTTTTTATTTGTTTTGTTCTATGTTATAGATTGAAATTTCAATAACAAGCACGACATGTAGTTTAAGTGGTGGAGCATAATTTTCAGCTTCTGTGCACTTTTGCTTACAAAAGGAGTTTCCTTTACCTTTTCTTTCACATTGAGGACAATGCAATTTTTAAGTTGGGGGTGGAGGAAACAAATTTCTTTTTTCCATTGAGCTGCTTGGTGCCATTTTCCCTTTTTGTTTGTTTTTAGCATGCTTTGTGTTAAGCCTTGGAGTTAATTCACATGTCAATGATATGAACTTAATTGAGATAGCATATAGCATTTAGAAGAAATTAAATCTTGCTTTGGTTTGAGAATGATTTAAGTGTCAATCTTCATTTGGTTTGAGACTTTAGTTTGCGATAAGATTGTATGATTAGTCTAAAAAATTTAGAGAAGTTTTATGTGTGATTGTTTGTGAATACTTTTGCGGTCTCGACAAGCTTTAGAACTTATTTGATAATCACTTGAGGCGAATTCCTAGAATGCACATTACTTAGGATATGATGTAGGCCATTTTTGGACCGTTTGAGCCTTTCAAACTTACCCTTGCTATATTCATCGCTAGTCACATGTTTGAGCCTTTTCTTGAAAAAGAATTTGAGCCTTGTTTCTTTTGATAACCCACTTACTTACCTTTATGAGCCTAAAAATATTTTATTCCTACCCTTCTTTTAAAAGAACTTAGTTATACACATTTGTTGAGAAACACTTAAGAAGAGTAAAGATGGAAATATGAAAAAAATATTACTGCCATAACCCAAGTACACTAAAAGAGATAAGTTGGGGGTTATGGAAAAGAAAAGAAAAGAATGAAAAAGAATGTGAATGGTCTTATGCCAAAGTAAACAAGAAATGAATAATGGCAAAGAAAGAGGAAAAGAAAAGAAAAGTGATGACTTATCTAGAGATAAACTCTTACAAAAAAAATAGTTGAAAGAGTTGGGTGTTGAAGTAAGGTTATCCAGTACTTAAAAGAAGGTTATGTTTAAAACTAAAAGATTAAGTTCTTTTATTGATTGAATCCTTCCCGTTCTTTCCTAACCTTTACCTTAGCCTAACGTTACAAGCTTATTAAAGACCTATTGATCCAATGTAGTGTGCTTTTTCTATAATAGTAGAGAGTGATTTGAAAAATAAGCCTATGGAGCTTGATTTGTGATTGATGTCACGCAATTTATTATGTTTTTAGAGGCCAAGACTTGTATTCATGAATGTTATGCATAAAATCATCTGGTTGTTCAGATTAATGAATTGTGGTAAGATGGATGTTAAGAGTTTATAACAATTTTAAGATTGATGTTTGGATTACTTTTGGACTTGGCTGATATTTAATGATTATATGTGCTGTGTATTATACGCAATTTCTGAGACAAAAAGTGAAATGCTCCTAGTTTAACACTAACATTGCTTTACTTTGTTTTGATTCCTACTGTAGAATCCATCTCTTGTTTTCACTTGAATTACTAGGGACTAGCAATAAGCTAGTTGGGGGTTGTGATGAGAGCCATAAAATGCATCTCAACAGTACTTAATTGTTAGCATTTTAGGGTTGATCTGGGTTTTAATTGCACTTTTATTCGTTAACAACTCTAAAGTGGTATTCTTGTTGATCTATTTCGGTGCATTTTCAAGTACGTTGAGTCCAAAAGAGAAGGAAAAACTATATTTGCTTGAAGCACAATAACTCGATGAATACTGAAGTGAAAGTATGATTGCAGAAGGAAAAAATGAAGAGAATCAAGTCTTGAGTGTGTGCACTGCAGCCTGAAGAAGTCCAAGCCTCGGTCTCTAGAAAGAAGCATAAAAGAACAAGGAAGCCAACCAGTGTGCGTTGCGGTCTGGACTAGGCAGAGCCACAATGCCCAGAAGCTCATCCTCAAAGACCATCAGGAAGAGCTGCGGCCTGGACTAGGCAGGGTCGCGGCGCCCAGAAGCATATCCAACCAAAAACAGACAGAGCCGCGGCTCTAGTAAGTGAGAGCCGCGGCGCGCACATGAAACTTTGTTTCTGAGTTATGACCGAATTAAGACTTTAATGATTGTTTAAAACCTAGAACACCCTTGGACCTCTTGTATTATAAATAGATCACTTAGGTTTTGAGAAGGGACATTGATTAAAGGCTGAAAAACTCATCAAGGCTGTCACATTCTCCCTCATCAAGTGTTCAAGCATGAACCCCATGGCTAACTAATCTCCAAGCAAGGCAAAGGGATGAATCCCTAGGTGTAGTTGTTCTTATTTTTCATTATTGATTCAGTTATAGTTTGGATTTATTATCAAAACATTGTATGAGTTACTCTTTAATCTAATTAGAAGATTTTTCTCTTAATCCGGTGATTGTATCTTTCTTCTCTATATAAGTCTAGTCATGCTTTTTCTTATGTGACATTGTTTGGGTATGATTGAGTCATTTGGCATGGGTATGGATACGCTCACGCACCATTGGGCACATGGCGAGATTACGCTCGATCGCACTGTGAAGTGCGCTCGATCATAAGGACAGAATGCCACACTTATGTACTGAACCAATAATTTAACTAAGGAAAGAAAGAAAAATTAAAAATATGGAAAACAACAAAATTAAAGAAAATTGTACCGTACTCAATGGCCTCAGTACTACTGACCTCAATTGAGGCGCTTGAGCTATACGTTTATCAAAGCCTGGACTGCTCAAATGCTCTCTACAGTAGCTTCAGTGCTACTCTTTTGGAATGAAGCGCTTAAAGTTCACCGCATATGGCTGAAGTGCTCTTGGTTTTGCTGCATATTGGACAGACTGGAGTGCCAAATCTTCATCTCTTGGTGGTAAATTGATTTCAAGGTATGGCTTTACTCTATGTCCATTCACCGTGAATGTCCGATTATTTTCGAAACCATGAACCTCCAAAGTACCATAGGGGGTTGAAAAATTTGGATGTTTTTGAGAGGCCTCAAGGAGGCACACAGCTTCAATGATGTCATCAATAACATCTTCAGATTCTGGCTCAATATCCGATCTTGTGAATCTATGGGTGAGGGTGGTCTCCAATGGATCAATGTGATGGATCTGAAAAGCTTGCTTAACAACATCTTGCATCATACATACATTAAAACATTCCATATCATCTTGGGGCAATTTTAATGCATCAAATATTTTGAATTCTATCTTCTCACCATTTACCTTCATACTTACAATCCTCTTTTTCACACAAATTTTGTATCAACAGTTCTCATAAAGGGTCTTTCTAAGATGATGGGCAAAGGAAATGGCATAGAAGATTCTTCCATATCTAATACAATAAAATCAGCAAGTAAAATAAATTCGCCTACCTTTACCAAGACATCCTTAAGAATACCTCTTGGTCTTTTGATGCTAATGTCTGCCAATTGCCAGGTGATGGAAGTTGGTTGAAGCTCCCCAAAACCCAGTGTTTCAAATACAGTGTATGGTAGCAAATTAACACCCGCCTCTAGATCCAGTAGTGCAAGCTCAAAAAGCTAGTCACCTATCCTACAAGGAATGGTAAAACTGCCTGGATCTTTTAGCTTTGGTGGTAGTTTCCTTAACAACACCGCACTTACCTCTTCAGTTAAAGCCACTATTTCATGCTCATGAAACTTCCTTTTATGAGTGCAACAATCTTTCAAAAATTTAACATAAGCAGGAATTTATTGAATTGCATCTAATAAAGGAATGTTCATCTCTACTTTTCTCAAAGTTTCAAAAATATCAAGCAATTTATTTTCTTTCTTTGGCTTTACTAACCTTTGAGGGAAGGGAGGTGCATTCACCTTCTCTATTTCACTTACCTTTGATGTGGATGTTTTAATTGGAGATGCTTGTGTGGGCTCATCAGTTCCTATGATCTTACCATTTCTAAGAGTTGTAACGACCTTCAGTTGCTGGTGTCCTCCTGGATTAGGTAATGTTTGGGCTAGAAGTTCACCCTGCTTTCTTCCACTCAGCTCCTTAGCCAATTGCCCCACTTGTACTTCCAGCCTTTGAATAGCTTGCTCATGCTTTGCATTGGTTTGTCTTTGCTTAGTCCAAAATTGTCATTCTTCTGCCATAAACTAATCTTGTGAAGTCATTAGCTGTTGTTGTTGAGTTGCCAATTGCCTTACAATACTCTCTAGGTCGCTCTTCTTTGATTCTGAAACTAATTGGGCTGCTTATTGGGAGTTCTTTTGCTGTCGTTCAGGGTTCAGGGCATATAAATTGTTCGTATTGGTATACAGATTGTTCTTGGGAGGATAGTTGTTTGGTCCCACATAGTTTGCTTGCTCTTGATCTGTAAATGAATACAAAGGGCAAGTTTCAGTAGTGTGATCAAAATGAGAACATATAGCACATACCTGGAGTTGTGTGGCTTATGGACTAGGTAGGATGTTCTGAGCAGTCATGGCTTTCACAAGCATATCTAGCTTTCTTCCCACAGTAGCTATTTGATTTGGAGAACCACCATTTAAGGTCACTTTATACATACCCTTGCTCTTTACTCCTTGTCTACTGATGGTGCGACTATCTACTTAAATAATTAGGCAAATAATTGTTCTAGTTTTACTTGCAAGTGCACAAGGTCTGTGGTAGCATAGTGTGCAAGTGTGAGATCATTTCCATAGGGATTGGTGAATTTCTATTTAGAATTAGTTTCTTCAAGTTAAAACAGAAATAGTAGTTTGTTTGTAAGTGAATAACAATAATAAGAACATAGGGCTACGATATCCACCACTAATTATACTTTCCCACTAACTAAGGTTTCAATGCTCTAACTTTATCATGAATATCTAATGGTTGCCAACCTAAGGGCTTGGTCCACACCTTAGGCTATTGATCTCCCTATATAACGAGTTAGACATGGTGTATACCCTAACTCTTTTCTCTCTTAAGGGATTCAGCATGGGTGTATACTGAGTTGTTCCTTAAAAGAGTGTAATGGCTGTGAAGATCGGCAACCACACGGGACCTAGGGCTTGGTCCCCGGTTTCCCATGTTGATTAACCCAGGATTCGGTGTGGATATCCCTTGTTACTAATGTCGAACCTAGGACTCAATCATCCAAATTGATTCGACTAACCTATCCATACCACATGCATACGTTGATCAGGCATATACATATGAGGAATGTAAATATAAACAGGTATTAATCAAGTTAAATACTCTAACAAGGCTATAGCAAAGATAATCAATGAATAAATATGTGGTAAAGCATAACTAGGGCTTCAATCGAGCCCTATAGATGTTTAGTTACACATACTAAGTAAAGTAAACATGCTAAACATAACTAAGTAAAAACAAAAAACTAAAACCGAAGAAGACTCGAGAGATGAGTCGTCAATTCTTCTCTTAAGCTCTTTACTTCGAGTCTAGAATAAAAGGTATATGTTATGTGTTTTACAGGGCTATTTATAGGGTCTTCATGGTGTCCCGAAACCCTAATTCCATTTTGGAGTCGAAAGATATCTTTCCAATTCTAGCTCTGTCGCCTCTGGAGTAATTGCGCTCGAGCGTATGCGAGTTACACTCGATTGCATGTATGCGCTCAAGCCTTCTTCAAGTGCGTTCGTGTGTTTGTGCGCTCGATCATAAGGGAGGTGCGCTCGAGGGTATAACTTCATTTTTTGCTTCTAACAGCTCCATTTTGGTATCTTTTTGTCCAAGTCCTGTGAAAATCACATAAATCACAAAAATGAAGTATAATCTACTAAAATAGATAAGTAAAGAGTCTAATAAGTGTAAATTAAGGGGGCTTAAATATGACTATTTAAGCACTTATCACACCCCCAAACTTACATATTGCTAGTCCCTTAGCAATACAAAACCAAAGACTGTGTTGAAACAAAATTTTAAAGATAAATTCATTTTCATGATACTCAAAAATTTAGGTTGTGCATAAAACCATGATAACTGTTCATGAGTAAGCTTATAATAAAAATACATTTTGGATTGCAAAATAACTTTCAAAAGTTTAATGTTACCCACCTAAGGTTGGCTTAAGGCATCGTAAGTTTGATTTGTGTGCGATGAATTAGCACATATGAGATGGGGCTTCCACATAATTTTGGTGTATAGTGTTTCGGTGCCTAAACTGTTCGAATTTCTTATCAAAGAGAACAAAATGGCATAATACTTGCTTCTTTTTTCTTTTTCTTTTATTATTCGATCTTTGCTATGTTGAGTTCCATCGGGCTTTCTATTTGACCCTTGTAACGAGTGTTTGGCCAATGATTCCCAAACCAGATGGTTTAAGGGCATTAGGTGTAAAGACACCCCTAATGACTTATTAGCTCGAGTCAAAAAGGCTACAGAACTAATAGGTTTTTAATGCTTCTTAATGAAACTTCCACCTTTTGATGTGAATACTCAATGCTTACTGAGGCAAGAGGCCCAGTTACTCAATGGAAAGTTGATTTTTGGAAGCTTTTTTATTTTTATTTTTTTTGGATGATGAACACTTTTCTTTTATTTTTCTTATGCCAAAGGGTTCTTTTTAACAAGCTATCCGATTACAGTTTAGGTTATGGAAACATATACAAAAGAATTATATGTCATACACCACACAAATGCGTGCTAAATGTACTCATGCAACTTTAAATCAAACTCATGAATTCTTAGGTGCCTTGGGGTGGTTAACTCAACTTTGTAAAATTCCTAATACAAGACTATGTGTTCTAGCTTGTAAGCTTACTAATGAGGTGTTATCAAATTTTTAAATCAACCAAAATTTTTGTTTACCCATTGATCATGCATTTATCTTTCTAAAACAAATGGGGACTTAGTGTGTGCATGTGTTTCAAGTGCTTTTCAAGTACGTGTGTGATAATATCTAGTATCACCCACTACCCCCAAACTTAAATGCACATCGTCCCCAATATGTGTGGCATGGAAAGATTTGACCTGGGAGATGGAGAACTAGGTTGCTTGCTTGCTTGTACACGTCCCCAAACTTGAACTGGATGCACGCACTAAGTACCTGACAAAGGAAAATAAATGTTGTTCCGGAAAATAAAATATAAATAATAGATATGTAAATATGACTATAATTAAAAGAAAAGTACTAAATAGAAAGGATATGTCTGGGGTGCCTTCCATGAGCACTAAGTTTAACATCTTCAGCCAGATGGGGTATCCTCTCACTGCTGATCATTAGTGGGTGCAGTCGAGAAGGTACCGGGTGCAGCAGGTAGGCGGTCAAGGATTGACTGTAGCATGGCCTCCTGTCGTGTAAACTGTGCCTCTAACCCATTGATCCATTGATGGGTCAAATGGGCTGCCTCACGATCCTCCCGACGGATGTCGGACAGCTCACAGCGGATGGAGGATAGCTCATCTAGAAGGGGCTGATACTCCATGGATCCCATGGATGTCTGGTCCTTCTCCCATGAAGGGCTTACCGGTGGATGCTCGGCCTCCATTAGATCATCTGTAATAGGCTCGGCGGCTGGTATCTGTGCCCGGGGTCCTCGGGGCATGTGCGACTGGCTGAGGCTCCACTATGTTCTCCCAAAGAAAGGATGGTCACTAACCGAGCCATCTATAGAGGAACCTCTAATCCCCTTCTTCTTGAAGATATAACTGAGCAAAAAGAGGAAAGGAAGACCCCAAGCATTAGCTGTGGTCATCTGTCGGTTATGCACCCCATCCCAGAACTTGTATATCTGACTCCATATGACTGTTGGGATGGAGTACCAATGACCTCGGTGGAAAGCATAAAGAGCTTGTAGAAATTAGTCCCACCTCTGCGTCTTGTGCCCTAAGGGGCACACATTACACTGTAGGACTGAATCGACGAACCATAGACGGGGAAGCAGCCTCGACCAGCTTCCCGCATTGTTATGGCGGTCAGCGTACTGCCCTGCACACATGTCCTCAATGATGTGTGAGAGAGGGAATGAGTTAGGCTGCTCCTCTATGTGGCTGTCCTCCGGTGGAGTCTCATCGTAGCAGTGTAACGAGCTGGCTATATTAGTGGTGGTCAACTTTATGAATCTGCCTTGGACTGAGGAAGACAAGATTTCTGGCCTGGTGCAGTCGTAGGTTAGGTTCTCGTAGAAACTGATTACAAACCGAGTGTATGCCGTCGAGCAGACTGGCTTGAATAGCCGCTTGAGACCCCGAGTCTTGAATTCTTAGACTGCCCATCTTGTGGCATCAAAAGTCTTGAAGTCCTCTTCTACATTGAATATTGTCTCGAACAGTATTTCTAGTTGTTCGAAACTGGGCCGGGATGCCTGTTGGCAACTGCTTGAAGCACGGGATGTGGAAGCCATGAGTTATGGGTAAATAGTAGTGTTTCTGGTGTAATTGCACTCGTGCATAGCTGTTGGTGCGCTCGATCGCACAGATTGAAGTGCACTCAATCGCGACTACCAAGCGCTCGATCGCACTCGGTCAGGTAATATGTCGAACACCTTATGTGCACCAAAAACCTAAAGCTGTAAAATGCATACACCCTTGACCTAAAACCTCCTGCAAATGGAAAAACTATCCAATCAATAAACACGAAGATCATATATAGATTATGTATATGCGAACTAAAGATCATAACAGTGTGTGTAAGTAATAAAAAAATGACAAAACAAAAACATGTGTGTACCTTGTGTGTGTGGAAAGTTCGCGTATGTGCAAGGGTGAAATAGAGTGGCTAGGTCTGGTGGTGGGCTTGGTGATGTGGTGAGATGATGGTGGTGTGGTGCGTCGGATGAGAGTGGAAGGTAGAGTTTTGCTGTGTGGGATGGTTCGTGTGAGAGAGAGAGAGCAGAAGTGCGATTGAGTGTAAGTGAGTGAAGGGACAGGAAACTGTTTATAACGTGCACGTGACCCCTCTGCCCCGATTGCGCTCGAGTGCATTTGTGAAATGCGATCGAGCGCACTTGTGCGCAACTGTTTAATTGTGATGCGCTCGCGCGCAGTGTAGGGCAAGGTGGCGTTCGAGTGCATATGGTGTGTGCTCGATCGCAATACAAAAATAGTAAAAAAGGTTATATAAAGAATTAAGGTAAAAAGTGGGAACGATACAGTCATACCGATTTGTAGTGGCCTCAGTACCACTAACCTTGATAGACACACTTTAGCTATATGTTAAGCAAGTTAAATTGCTCAAGTACTCTCTATGGTAGCTTTAAGACTATGTTCCTTGAAGGAGGCACTTAGGGCCCCCATCAGGTGGTTCTAGGTCCATTGATAGCTGCTTTGTCTCCAATTTTGGTACCTGGTAAATAAAACAAGGAAGAGTAGTATTAGTAGGTACATGATTTTTGACTTGAGGATTACACTTACTTGAAGGTTTAGGTGTGCTCTCAATGGTGTGCACAGCTCCATGGACATCTTTAATCACATTATCCTTTGGCCTAACTTCTAATCCCATGTCATCATGGATGGTCTTCAACGGATTAGTGAACTAGACCTTGGACACTATCTCATCAATTTCTTGTATGAAACTTACATTGTGACACTCATCGTTAGTATTAGTGGAGTCTAGTGTATTAAGAATTTTAAATTCTACCTCTTCATCATTTACTCTCATTGTGACAATGCCTCTTTTTACATTAATGTTTCTGTCAACAGTGATCATAAATGGTCTCCCTAAAATGATAAGGAGTGGTACAGGCATACGGCACTCCTCCATGTCTAATACGATAAAATCAGCAAGTAAAATAAATTTACCTACTATTACCAAAACATCCTCGAGGATACCTCTTGGTCGTTTGATGCTTCTGTCAGCCAATTGTAATGTAACGGAGGTTGGTTGGAGTTCCCTCAAACCAAGTGTCTCAAATACACTGTAAGGTAGCAAATTGACACTTGCTCCTAGATCCAATAATGCGTGCTCAAAAAGCTGGTCACCTAGCCTGTAAGAAATAGTAAAACTACCCGAATCTTTTAGTTTAGGTGGTAATTTTCTCAATAATACAGCGCTCACCTCTTCGGTCAAGGCTACCGTCTCATGCTTCTGAAACTTTCGTTTGTTAGTGCAACAATCTTTTAAAAACTTAGCATAAGCAGGTAGTTGTTTTATTGCCTCTAATAAAGGAATATTTATTTCTACCTTTTTCAAGGTTTCAAATATGTCAATCATTTTAGTTTCCTTTTTAGGTTTCACCAAAATTTGAGGGAAGGGTGGAGGTGTATTTACCTTTTCTATCTCCTTTACCTTAGATGCAGATGTTTGATCTAGAGACACTTGTGTAGGCTCGTTGGTACCGATGACCTTTCCACTTCTTAAGGTAGTTATGGCATTCAGCTACTGGTGTCCTCTTGGATTAGGTAATGGCTGGGCTGGGAGCTCTCCTTGCTTTCTGCTACTCAATTCCTTGGCCAACTGTCCCATTTGTACCTCTAGTCCTTGAATGGCTTGATCGTGTTTGGCAGCAATTTGCCTCATTTCAGCTCGAAATTGCCTTGACTCTTCCATGAATTGTTCATGCTTATTCAGGATTTGTTGTTGCTGAGTCGCTAGTTGCCTCACAAGAATTTCGAGGTCATTCTTTTTGGGTTCAGGAGTAGATTAGGCTGCTGGTTGGAAATTTTTTTGCTGCCCTTGATTGTTTTGGTTGTTGCTCCATGAGAAGTTTGGGTGATTCTGCCATCTAGGGTTGTATGTGTTGGCATAGGGGTTGTTCTTTGGCAGATAATTGTTCGGACCCACAAAGTTTGCTTGCTCATGATCTGCAGATGAATATAAGGGACAAGTATTAGTATTATGATCAAACTGTGAGCAAATGGCACATACCTGTAGTGGTGCGGCTGATGGATTAGTTGAGGTGTTCTGAGCGGCCATGGCTTTAACCAATAGGTCAAGTTTTCTTTCTACCACGGCCATTTGAGGAGATGATCCTCCATTTAAGCTTACCTCGTACATACCCTTATTCTTGGTTAGATGTCTACCTCGAGAGGAGAACTACTGCATGTGCTCGCTTAGGATTTCGAAAAGTTCAATTGCCTCTTCGCTACTCTTCTCCATCAGCACCCCTCCACAGCCTGAATCAACAATATTTTTGTTAGAATCACTCAAACCTTCATAAAAGGCTTGTACCAGTTCGTCTTGGGGTAGGTTGTGGTGTGGGCACTTGAGTAGTTGCTCGTTGAAGTGTCCCTTGGCCTCGAAGAACAGATCTCCATCCTTTTGTTGGAATGATTGTATTTCTTTCCTTATTTGCCTTGTCTTTTGGGCTGGGAAGAACTTCTTTAGAAATTTGCTCGCCAACTCCTCCTAAATGTGGATCAAAACGGCAGGCAAAGAATTATACCATAATTTAGCATTATCTTTTAAGGAAAAAGAGAAAATAATTAACCTTATTCCTTCTTGGTCTAAGCCTCGGATGTGCTGGAATTTGCAGAGGTCGAAGAATTCTTGAAGGTGCAGATGTGGATCCTTACTAGGTGTACCCCTAAAATGAGTCAGTGCACTGAGTATCTGCGGGGATATGTAATAATTTCATTCTGCCTCAAGTTGATAAGCAATGCACGAAGGCTGTTCGAGGTTCTGTGGGATTAAGGATTGCTTCATCGGCCTCCACTCAGGTGGTTGTTGTTCAGCTATCTGTTCTGCCATTGGTATTTCTTCCTCACTCTCTTCTCCTACCTCTTCCGAGTTATCCCTAAACCTTTGTCGGATAGACCTCTCAAGCTCAGGATCAAAGGGAAGGAATGTTGGGTTCTTGGACCATCGTCCGTGCATGAATCAATGGCTGATATGTGAGTGCAGTAGTCAAACACTGCTGCTTAGAGCACTCCCTGCCTCAATCGCACAAGGGAGTGCGCTCGATCGCAAGTGGCACAGAAAGCTTCATGGAGCACCTGAAACAGAAAAATAATTTGATCAGGGTTTTTAATGAAATAAGATAAGATAAAAATAGAATAAGAAATAATGGTAACTAAATGAGAAATTAATTCTAAAGGAAATTTTAGCGCAATCCCCGGCAACGGCGCCAAAAACTTGATGGTGCGATTATCTACTTAAATAATTAGGCAAATAACCGTTCTAGTTTTACTTGCAAGTGCACAAGGTCTGTGGTAGCATAGTGTGCAAGTGCGAGATCATTTCCATAGGGATTGGTGAATTTCTATTTAGAATTAGTTTCTTCAAGTTAAAACAGAAATAGTATTTTGTTTGTAAGTGAATAACAATAATAAAAACATAGGGCTACGATATCCACCATTAATTATACTTTCCCACTAACTAAGGTTTCAATGCTCTAGCCTTATCATGAATATCTAATGGTTGCCAACCTAAGGGTTTGGTCCACACCTTAGGCTATTGATCTCCCTATGCAATGAGTTAGGCATGGTGTATACTCTAACTCTTTTCTCTCTTAAGAGATTCAGCATAGATGTATACTGAGTTGTTCCTTAAGAGAGCATAAGGGCTGTGGAGATCGGCAACCACACGGGACCTAGGGCTTGGTCCACTCCCGGTTTCCCATGTTGATTAACTCGAGAATCCGGTGTGGATATCCCTTGTTACTAATGTCGAACCCAAGACTCGATCATCCAAATTGATTCGACTAACCTATCCATACCACATGCATACGTTGATCAGGCGCATACATATGAGGAATGTAAATATAAACAGGTATTAATCAAGTTAAATACTCTAATAAGGCTATAGCAAAGATAATCAATGAATAAATATGTGGTAAAGCATAACTAGGGCTTCAATCATGCCCTATTGGTCTTTAGTTACACATCCTAAGTAAAATAAACATGCTAAACATAATTAAGTAAAAACAGAAAACTAAAACCGAAGAAGACTCGGGAGACGAGTCGTCAATTCTTCTCCTAAGCTCTCTGCTTCGAGTCTCGAACAGAAGGTGTATGTTATGTGTTTTACAGGGCTATTTGTGTGCTGAAACCCTAATTCCATTTTGGAGTCGGAAGACATCTTTCCAATTCTGGCTCTGCCACCTCTAGAGTAATTGCGCTCGAGTGTATGTGGGATGTGCTCGATCACATGTGTGCACTCGAGCCTTCTTCAAGTGCGCTCATGTGATCAAGCACACCTTGCTGGAGAGCAGAACTTCATGTTTTGCTTCTAACAGCTCCATTTTGGTATCTTTTTGTCCAAGTCCTGTGAAAAACACATAAAACACAAAAATGAAGTATAATCTACTAAAATAGATAAGTAAAGAGTCTAACAAGTGTAAATTAAGGGGCTTAAATATGACTATTTAAGCACTTATCATCTACCTCTGAATGAGAATTGTTGGGTGTGCTCACTTAATGTCTCAAAAAGCTCCATGGCTTCTTCACTACTTTTTTCAATCAGCACACCTCTACAACCTGAATCCACAATACCTTTATTTATGTCACTCAGACCTTCATAGAAGGTTTGTACCAGCTCATCTTGAAGTAGATTGTGATGTGGACACTTGAGAAGCAGCTCATTGAAGTATCCCCATGCTTCAAAGAAAAGGTCTCCATCTTTCTGTTAGAAAGGTTGAATCTCTTTCCTCATCTGTCTTGTCTTTTGTGCTGGGAAAAACTTCTATAGGAACCTACTGGATAGCTCTTCCCAAGTATGGATAGAAACTGCAGGCAATGAATTGTACCACAACTTAGCATTATCTTTTAATGAAAAAGGGTAAAGAATTAACCTGATTCCCTCTTGATCTAAGCCCTGGATATGCTGGAACTTGCAGAGATCAAAGAATTCCCAAAGATGCAAGTGTGGATCCTTAGTAGGTGTACCCCTGAAATGAGTCAACGCACTAAGTATCTGTGGGGATATGTAATAATTGTCTTCCACCTCCGGTTGATAAGCCATCGGTGCTACTTCCTTGAATTCTTCTTCTTCCTCCTCAATGTTATCTCTAAGCCTTTGTCGAATGGTCTGCTCAATCTCTATATAGAGTGGAAAGATGGTTAGATTCCTGGATCAAAGCTCTTGCATGAATCAGCTAAAACTCTTCAGTGCAGTAGTTTCAGTAGTGCTGGACTTACACACGATCACCCCAGAACTGTGCTTGATCGCAGTGCACACGATCACTCTAGACTTGCGCTCGATCGCAATGCCAGAAATTACTCTGCCACAGACCTGAAGCAAAAACAAAAAAACTAAAAAGACAAAAAAAATTTAGATTTTTGATAAAAATAAACATAACAGAATAAGAAAACTAAATGAAAAATAATTCTAAACAGAATTTTAACACAATCCCCAGTAACGACGCCAAAAACTTGGTGTGCAAAAATCTACCTAAATTAAGAAGCAAATAATTGAACGTTTTACTTGCAAGTGCACAAGGTCAACATAGTAGTATAGTGTCGAGGTGCGAGAACATTCCCATAGGGATTGGTAAATTTTGATTTAAAATTAATTTCGTAATATAAAACGAGAGAAGAAAAAGTGAATTGATTCAATAATGATAAAAGCGTAGGGCTTTGATATCCACCACTAATCATGTTTTCCCAATAAAATAGTGTGCCAATGCTTTAGTCACACTATGAATACCTAATGTTGTCAACCTAAGGGCATGGTATATACTCCTTAAACTATTAGTTTCCCTAAGCAACGAGTTAGGCATAGTGTATACTCTAACTCTTCTCTTTCTTAAAAGATTTAGCATGGTGTATACTAAGTTGTTCTTTAAGTGATCATAATATCCATGAAAATCGACAAACACATAAGACCTAGGGCATGTTATATACTCTCGGTTTCCCATGTTGATTAACCCAAGAATCCGGTGTGGATTTCTTTTGTTACTATTATTAAACCCAGGACTCGGTCATCCAAATTGATTTAATCAAGTAATCCATACCACATGCATATGTTGATCAAGCAAACACATATGAGGAATTCAAGAAAACAGACATTAATCAAGTTAAGCATCATAATATAACTATCGCAAAGGCAATAATATTTATTAATGGAAAAACATAATCAGGGCTTCAATCGAGCCCTACTAGTAATTTGGTTACACATGAGTTTGATGTTAAACATCTTCATAAAATAAAATAAATGAGAAGAATAAACTCGAAAATACTTCCTAGACGAGCCGTTAGTTTGTCTCCAAGATCTCTCTTCGAATCCCCTATTTCAATGTTTACAGGCCTATTTATAAAGTTTAAGAACATATGGAAACCCTAAAACTTGTAAAACAAAACCTTACATTTATTTCCAAAATAAGAACAGCCATTTTACTATTCACTGATGCACGTGTGCGCTCGATCACAGACTGATGCGCTCGAGCCTTCTTTTTGCGAGCGCGAGCGCAGGTGCGCTCAATCCTTGGCTTGGGTGCTCGAGCTCTATTGCGCTCGATCGCAAGTCTCTGTGCTTGATTACACTAGGCAGCTTTCAGCTCTTCCAGGTTTACTCTCTAAGCCAGATAATTCCATAATGCTCCATTTTCTCCAAAAACCTAGAAAAACACAGAAAATAGAAAGGAAATAAAATAGCATGAAATAACATAAACTAAGAACTTAACAAATATAAATTAAGGGGTTTAAATATGAATATTTAAGCACTAAACACCATATAAGTGGGTAACATGTTAAATACTCAGCCCATGCGGCCCATAAGCTAAAGCTAGGTACTATGTATACTATATTTAGTATTCAATTATTAATCTAGCAATATCCTCTGCTACTATATTTGGTATTCAGTTATTAATCTAGCAAAATCAGGTGCTACTATATTTGGTATTGAGTTATTAATCTAATGAGATCTCGTGCGTTAAGTTTTCTTTATTTATTTTGACCACTTACCATATAAATTTGTACAAATTTCACTTACAAACTTTTTACTATGCTAATATGTATTGTTATTGATATTCAATTATCAGTTTAAAAAATCCTTAAATTTGCTTCATTTATTTCCACCATTGCGATCTTTCTCTACTCCCATCTATCTTAGTCACGACAAGAAGCCTGTAGCTTTCATCTCACATCTCAGGCCACCATTGTTCATTTTTGGTTGTTGCACATCTCCAGTTGCCATTGTTTAGACTTTAGATATTGGGTTTTCTCAATCTAAAGCGTAAGCCTATGCCGATGTTATTTTCTAATGTTACACGTTTAACATATCTTTGATTTTAGTAATTTTTGTATATGAAATTCTTATCATTAATTAGAGTTCATTATTTCAGGGTCAGGTTCAACTGGTGTTAAGTTGAGAAACTTCAAGAGGTGTGCTTACAGCAAATCTCCTGTATTGAAATGCTCATGTAATAAGTTTCCCCAGTGTACTACATAACAATTAGTATAATATAGATATCATAGGTTAGACAAACAGCAACATTGACAATCAGCTGTAAGTAATCTTATACTTAAAAAGGGTGGCACTTTGCATAATAAATGTAGAGAGGGTTTTAGATCTTGAAAAGTACTACAAAAAAAATACTTTCTAATGAAATGATAAGAACATTTCCATTTGATATCAATGACATGTATGGTTTCTATTTTCTTTGGGGCTACTTGGCATCATGTAATCTCACCTAATTAAGTACCAAATGATGAATGAAACCTCAATTGATTCTGTGAGTACTATTTTTTAGAAAAGGAGAATAGGTATAGGAGAAACCGTGATCAGGATGAAAGAGATATTGAGCAAGAGAACTGTAATGATCTAACCTGAGTGGGCATACTCGGAACAGCTCCGTTACCTTTGAGCACTGAACACCTTCACTCAAGATGCAACCATACAAAATTTACAATTCAAGCAACATTCTCTTCCAACATCATAATTTATACAAACACATATCTTTACATACATGAAAATTTCCAAATGCAAGTAAGCAACTCTTTAATGTTTACAAAAGACAAGAGTAAAAAGGAAGCTCTTTTTCAATTAAAACTAATTTATACACGGTAACGACCCATCTCGAGTGGACCCTACTCAGAATAGCTCCATTACCTTTCAGCACTATAGTGGGAATGATATAACATCTTTAGATTTATTTGTAAAAAATTAATGTTCAAATGATAGTATCTTGCTTGAGATGTTACTATTACGTATAATAAATATGAAGTTAATAAATTTCTACATTTGTGTATATGTCATTAAGTCATAATATGAATATGAATAACATTGGGTTGAAACACAATGATAAGGATTATTTTGGTTTGTTCATACAAAACTCACATGATCAATTGATATGTGTAAGAAATATTAATTGTAGATGCACACATGAAAAATGACATTTCTATAAGTGGTGAGTGAGGACCCCATATAACCCGAACATTGTGATCACTATGACTGCGATTGCATAAGTGCTATTGTATGTGTATCTTAATGAAGAAGACATGGTGATATATATGGTAATATTGAACAAAGGTCCTAATGATGAATCGGAGAGTCTGACCACTTGTTTCAAACAAAGTAAGAGTCTTTGTATTGATAAAGGTATGGGTGTAGAGTTTTGATATTCAATATCAAAACTGGGCTTTGTTTGTATGATTTAATTGTTTATGACTACATTAAGTAGTAATGTATTTAGAAATAATACACGTAATAGAAATATGGGGGTCATTTCGTTATTTAACAATGAAATAATTAATTTATTATTGTTGTTATTGTAAATAATTCTTTTATATATAAATTTTAAATGTGCAAGTATTAATTATATTATAGAATACCATAAATATATGTGAAAATTTGTTGAAATCTTGAAACTTATATGGTTGATGTAAGTGAAACCAAGAAATACACTTTATGAAAATTAAAGTAAGAAAGCTTAGTGGGGGTTATGCTTTGAGTACTTTATAGTACATTATGAGAATATACAAATTTACACAAGAAATCATAGATTTGATTTGTACCGGTTGTATCCAGAGGATACACTGGTTGTATTAAGAGGATACACCGATGCTTGTCGAATAACTAGAGTAAAAGATATAAAATACCTATGAGGAGATGATGTTTCTTGGAAGAGCAAGAAACAAATCTGTATGTCTCACACAATAAAATCTGAATTAATTGCCTCGACAACAATGGAGAGAAAATGTTGAATGAATTAATTTGAAATTTATTGTTGGAAATAAATTTTGTGGCCACATCGTGTGCATTTAAAATTCATACTTTGTGATAATGAAGTTTTGTGATAGGTACCTTAAATAGTAAGTCTAGACATATTAATCTTAGACATGAGTATGTGAGACAATTGATACAAGATGGTGTCATTATAATTATCTATGTAAAGTCAAGTAAGAACTTGGTTGATCCACTTACTAAGGCACTCGTAAGAGACCTAGTAAGTAATAAATCTAGATAGATGGGGCTTAAACCATTTAAAAGTCAGTAGTGATGGCAACCTAACCTAATGTTAGTAGACCACTAGTCCTAGGTATTAATGGGTAATAATAAGTTACTATGATTGACTGTTGATATTGTCACAAATTTTGTCTATAATTGAGAAAGACAATATCGTCCGTTACATTTTAGAGGATGAGTTAAACTCTTAATGAAGTTATAAAATGTGTTCTAGTAACAGAAACGCAAGACGAACTTCACCTATATGAAAAAAAAAAAAAAAGGAATGGTGTCACTTCTTATAGATAGTTATGGTTTGATCTCTTGAGGTTCATGAAACCAGGATATAGCACATGGTCATAATAGTGCTAAGTAAAAATTAATTCTCACCGAAATAAAAGAATTGTTTGTGTGTGGTGACTCTAGCCGTATCACATAAGAATGTTGGTTTAATCTAAAGGATACCATTCATTTTGATATGACTTTAAGTTGCTGACACTAATAAAAGGTTTTAAATCAAAAGATACATTCTTTATGCATACAAGACTCGGAGATATTGTGGCAATATTTTTCAAAATTGATTTTTCAAACAAGTGGGCGATTGTTATAAAAATGATATTAAAGGGTTGTTTGAAAACCCAAAAAGTATTAGTTTAAATCTAAATGTTGCGATTTAAATCTAAAGGTTGTAATTTAAACAGAAAGGTGTCAGATTTTTTTAATGTTTTTAAACAAACACAATCTGGTCCGTTAAAAACTAATAGACATGATCGTAAGACTCTCATTAAATCTAAAAAAATCGTGTCTTTCCAACTGGAAAAACATGAATTTCTAGAACCATTTGAAGATATGCTTCTACACGTATAAATATGCATCACTCTTCACTTCTGAATACAATTCATTTTTCATTCTTTCTTCTCTCTTTTTCTCTCAAAAATTTTGCCATAATATTTCAGTATTTCAAAGCAAAATTAAATCAGAAGTTCTTCAGATTTTGCTGTCTACAGACTTCAAATTTGAGACTTGGTTGCATCCTAGAGGACTATTCGTGTATAACCTATAGAAAACTTGTTTGTACAAGTGGGGAAGAATAAAGCCTTAAAGATAGTGATTATTATACGCCTCTAAGTCTTGATTATTATATTATATTCTAATTTAGAAAAATCTTACAAAAATTTTAAGGTTTTCTTTTTGTCCAAAAAAATGGAGATAAAATCATTCAAGGTGATGAATCAAGATTTTGTCAAGCTAGATCGATTCGATGGAAATAATTTCAGCTGGTGGCAAGACAAAATTATGTTCTTGCTTATTGTGTTGAAAATTTCCTATATAATGGATCCTAATCTACAGCCCATTCTTGATGATCCAATACCTAAAGAAGCAGAGTAGCCTCAAACAATTGTGATCGAACAACTATTGAAGAAAAATAAGAAAAGAGATGAGATTGCTTGTACGATTTGTTCATTAACATCAAATTTGTGAAATCGAGATTTGATTAGTTTCCTACGAAAGCAAAAGGTACGCTTGAAAAAAAAACTGTGCACTTGTTTACACAAACATTAAAGTGAAGATCGTTTGTAATTTTAAATAGACTAAATTTTAAGTTTGCGTGCATATATAAAAGATGAGGCCTAACAAGAAAAACTTTTAATTGCAATAATAATTTTGAACCATTGCAAGTGAAGCTGTTGGAAATAAAAATTCATTTGAAAATATAACATGTCATCTTGTTTTATTTGTCATGGTTGTTCTTATACCCTTTACATAAAGGGAAAGATAATTTGTTTTTATATACAGTGGTGTGCAAATTTAATTATTTTGAAAATGAAAATGGATGTGAGATACATTTGAGGATGACAATAACATGTCAATTCGTTTGGTTTGATTTGTTAAAATTGTGGGGCCATTTGGCCTATATGCATTTAAATTTATAATTTAATGGTATTTGGTTGATTAAATTATTTAGTAACACTATAAATTTATATGAGATATTAAATTGAGATTTATTTTTATAGTAAAAGTTACTATGAACATTTATTGTTATAGCTTTTTTGTGTGCATGAGTTGTTGTCAAATAAATTTTGACTTTAAAATGCATGGTTATATATCTGTCTAGTGTGAATGATATAACATCTCTAGATTTATTCATAAAAAATTAATGTTCAAATGACAGTATCTTGCTTGAGATGTTACTGTTACATATAATAAGTATAAAATTAATAAATTTATGTGTTTGTGTGTATGTCTTTAATATATAATATGAATACAATTAACATTGGGTAGCACAATCCATGATTGGGGTTATTTTGGTTTGTCCATAAAAAACTGACATGATCAATTGATACATGTGTAAGAAATATTAATTGTAGATGCACACATGAAAAATGACATTTTTATAAGTAATGAGTGAGGACGCCATATAACTCGAACATTGTGATCACCATGAGTGCAATTGCATGAGTGTTATTGTATGTGTATCTTAATGAAGAAGATATAGTAATGTATCTGGTAATATTGAACAAAGGTCTTAATGATGAATCGGAGAGTCTTACCACTTATTTCATACAAAGTAAGAGTCTTTGTACTGATAAGGGTATGGGAGTAGAGTTTTAATATTCAATATCAAAACTGGGTTGCGTTTGTATGATTCAATTCCTTAAGCATATTTGTTTATGACTACATTGAGTAGTAACTTGTGTATTTAGAAATAATACACGTAGTATAAATATGGGATCATTTCGTTGTTTAACAATGAAATAATTAATTTTTTTATTATTGTTAATATAAACAATTTTTTATATATATAAATTCTAAATATGAGTACTTGTACTTTTCTCATTATACCAAATCCAAATACCCAAAATTTTATGAAACCAAACAACTATAGTGATAGTTTACGTAGAAAAATTCCAACAACTTATACAGGGATTGTATACTTTTATTTTCTGGCCTTCTGGAGTTGATTGCAGTTTTCAATTATTACATGTTGCCATTTTTTTATGTTCTATGTCAGGGATCTTAACGCAGTCCTCTCTATCCTCAATTTTAGCAAATCGCTTCGATTTCAAATCAAAGAAGAAGAAAATGAGAGGGATTTATCATCCAAAAATGATCTGGATTATGAGATTCTCTAGGTTCTTCTCCGCGACAATGGTGACGATCATCTTTTCTCCTTCCTACCAGTCCTTCCATCCAACGGACGCAATCCAATCCTCTAATCTCGACAGTTATCTTCGATTACCTTCCTAGGATTCACTCAATTACTTCTCCTTTCGGAATGCACTTGTATTCCGTTATGCCGAAGAATGTGGCTCCACCGACGGGTAACCAGCATCCGCAACCCTTCATTGGTCCACGTGGCAATCACCCTCGACGTTGAGTACCTACGTGTCGTGTAATGGTGGTGAATTATTTCTTGCGGTTTAATTGAGTTCGGTTAGTCTACGAAGAGGAAAGAGAAAAAGGGCAACGCAAAGACCGCATTTAAATTGGGGTTTTTTGAAGGAGGAGAATAGAAGGTTTGTTTTGGTATTTCACATGTGTTTTGTTATTTTTTTCGCGGTATCATAGTTTAGGGATTCAATTGTTTTATATTTGATAAATTAAAGATTTAATTATTTAAATTCAAACGTTAGGGACCCAATTATTTTTGGGTCTAAACTTTAGTCATTAAAATTGATATTTATACCTTTTAATATATTAAATGGTAAATGAGTTTTATTTCAAAGTAATCGGTACCATTATGTGGTAAAGATATTTTATTATATTTATAGAAATTGTGTTATATTTTATGGTAACATGATACCAATTTATTGTAATAGATACTATTATTTTGTACGTAAAAATTACCATCTTTTGTAAAGGGTACAAGGGACCGTAGATTTTTCCGATAAATATGGCTCAAACAGATTTAGTCTAATTCACTAAGAGTGTGTTTGAGAGTTTTGTGGGGAAAAAAAAGAAGAGATTTTAAAGGAAATGAGAGTATTGAAAACTTTCTGTTGTTTAGGAGTTTTATGAAATAGAAGAGAGTAAATGAGCGTAAATAAGCTCATTTCTTTGAAAGTCCAGCGAGGCCCCATTTTAGGTGTTAAAAAATGATAGGTTGGTGACTTAGGAGGGTTTAAGGAAAACTTCCAAAACTTTTCCCCTTTCTATAAAAAAAAAAAAAAAAAAAAAAAACTTTCAAACATAATTTTTAATTAACTTTTCTTTTCCTCTCAATTAATCCTCAAAAAACACTCCCAAACAAATTGTAATGAAAAAAAATACTTTCCACGATTGATACTTTAACTAACCAAAATAAGGAATTAACTTTTGTGACTAAACTTGCAAGGCACAACCTAACATATATTCATGGGATTCAATCTCACTAGATGCACCCTTATATGATCCATCTTCTTCTATAGCTAAAAACAGACATGGATGGTACTAGTACTACTAGTCATGGATTTTCATTGGTTAGTAGTACTTCGGTTTCACTAGCTACTTTTATTGGCCAAGTGGCTCACTGTAATACCAGTGTTTGTAAAATAAAGACAAAGAAGTAATTTAATAAATATGACATATAGTTAAAATAATATATATATCTCTTAAATGTGAAAGATCAACTATTAAAAAAAATTTTGAAACATGGACATACATAAAAGAAAAGAAAAAAAAAATTTGGACGTGAAACGTCCAGATTCTAAAAGAAGAAAAAAAATGTTTTTTTAAAAAAAAAGTTAATTCTGGACGGCCAGATCTAGCAAAAGAAAAAAAAAATTATATTAGTTTTAAAAAAAAAAGACACATGGTAGCATGTGGCAGCACCTGCTGCCAAGTGTAATTTGGAGCTGTGCATGCCTTCCACCAAAGGCAAGTCGTTGAAGAGATTGAGGAGGGGTGTTGAAGCCAAATCCAAGATTTGGTTATATATATATACTTAACCGATTTAGTTTAAATTTCTTTGAATTACTCGTTTCCTTTTGAACACTTGAGGGCCCAAAGAAAGATTGAAATAGCAAAATTTTGAAGAGATTTATTGCGGAATTTTATAAAGAATCCCGAGAAGCTATCAGAAAAATAGAAGGTCATAAAATAGTGTTTATTTTTTAATTTTTAACATTCATGAAATTTCCCCGAATTCAAAGTGGGATTTTCAAAATGTGTGGTTTATGAAGAATTGAAAAAATAATTAGAAATTTAATACAAATATTATGTCAGGTGTCGACAATCTGCAACCGGGAAAAATTTTCGAGAGGAACGAGAAAGGTAAGGAGGTGATCCACGGGTAGCTTTAAGTGTTATGTGGTGAGTTAGATTTACTTTAAGTAATCTAAATAATAAATGAAATATCTAGTGATAATATTAAAATAAATTATTAGCTTATGCTTTGGTGGTAGATAAAAATTAAATTGATACATATAATATGAATATTGCATACGTACAAGATTTTTATGTGAAAATAAATATTATTGGTATAATGAGTTGATTTAATAGTGATGGTGATAAATAAATTATTGACGAGTTTTGGTTAATAAATTGATATGCTATATAAGGAAAGATCGGAAAGTTAATTTAATATTTTAAATTCATGTGGTTTTATATTATTGTTCATATGCATGTGCATTAAATAAGAGAGCCGAAAGAACCGAGAAGGGCCGGTCTAATTGAAAAACCGTGACAGCAGGTATATGCTGGAAATAAAAGAGACATCATGACAGCCGATATATGCTGGAAATAAATGTTATGACAGCCAGGATAAGCTGTAAAGAAAAGAACTGGGAGGGGGCCGGTCTAAAATAATTGTTGACCCTCACCCGTATTTTAATGATGACAAAACACAACTGCTATTATTCTAACAGTTCAAACTATGTGTAGTAAACAACAAAAGCATTTAACCAAGGATCAAGGTGCAAGAACTCAAACCGAATCAAACTATCAAATGAAGACTGAAGAACTAGTATAGGTCTAAAATATTAGAACCAGTGTAAGTCTCACTTGTACACTGTATTACCTTGTTCAATGGCTCGAACACAAAAGGTTTTCTAAACTGATCATTTTAAAACAAATGTTTTTAAGTTAAAACAGAAAAACTGGGTTGGAAGTCAACCCAGTCAACTGGGTACATATACCAGTCGACTGGTATATGAGACAGTATGTCTCCAGTCGACTGGTACCCCAGAAGGTTTGAAAATGAGATTTTTCAAGAGAACCTAGTCGACTGCTATCACGACCCAATCGACTGGTAGTTCAAAAATATGACCGTTGGACACCAAATCTGAACGTTTTAAAAGCAAATCTTTTTCAAATTAAAGTTAAAACGGCCATATTATTTGATGGCTATATAAACCCACTCTATTGAGCATTCAATAGAGAGCTGCACATATTCCAAAAGAGTTGATCTTACATAATCAAGTTATTGTACTCTTTAAAACACAAAAAGCTTTGAAATATTCTTATTGAGCCATTCTTCAAGCTTTACTTTGAAAGAGAGACATTATTCAGTTGTATAAGCTTCCATTTACTGTTTCTCTACCATTTACTTTACAGCATCTTTTGTAAAGGGATTACTTCCGAAATGAAGAGGATTACTTCCGAAAGGAAGAGGATAGCTTCCAAGAGGAAGGGATTGTAAGGTTTGTACAACACCGGGAAAGTTGTACGACTAAGTTACTTAGTGGATTACTTCAAGGAGGTTCCTTGAAGAGAGTGGACATAGGGTCGGAATGATTCTGATATTGCCGAACCACTATAATCTGAGTTTGCATCCTCTACACTTAAACTCTTTATTTACAGCATATTACTTGTCTTAACTGTTTGCTGCTTATATGTTTTTATAAACTTGTATTAATTCCGCAATAAGTTTTAAAAACCCAATTCACCCCTCTCTTGGGTTGAAACCTCGATCTACAATTGGTATCAGAGCTTTGTTCTCATATTTAGGCTTAAAATCCTTGAGTTGATCTAATGGCAGCAAATAGCTACTCTGAGGGACACTCTTATACTAGACCACTTTTGTTCAATGGCTCCAATTATAACTATTGGAAAAACATAATGAAAATTTTTGTCGAAGGACAAGATTACAATCTGTGGAGAGTCATTGAAGAAGGACCTAGAATTCCTTCAAAAGAAATAACTATTAGAGAGATCCATCATACAATGCCTAAACTCAAAACTGAGTACACTGACGAGGATTGTAGAATGATGTCTCTCAATAGCAGAGCAACAAGTATGATACATTGTGCATTAGATATTTCTGAATATAATAAAATATATGCATGTGTTTTGGCTAAAGAGATATGGGACAAATTACAAGTCACATATGAAGGAACCAGTGAGGTAAAAAAGTCAAAAATCTATATGCTAGTTTCTGAGTATGAATCCTTTAAAATGTCTCCTGACGAAACTATTTCTGAAATGCACTCACGGTTCACCACTATTATAAATGGTTTAAAACTGCTTGGTAGGAATATTGAGGAGTTTGAAATAACTAGAAAAATCTTGAGATCTCTGCCACCTTCATGGAAACCAAAGAAGACAGCCATTCAAGAGGCCAAAGATCTTGACAAACTTGATGTTGAGACACTACTTGAATCATTGTTGACATATGATATGGAAGAAATGACTCCCATCGTCAATGATGATGAGAAGAAGAAAAAGGTAATTGCTCTCAAAGCTTCTACGAGCAACAAAGAAATAGAATCGAAAAAAGAAGCGGAGAGCAACGAGGAAGATGGTGAAATGGCATTAATCACCAAACGATTCCATAGGTTCTTGAAGAAAAACAAGAAACCTTATACAAAGGATCCCACTTCGAAAAGGGAACCACTTACGTGTTATGGCTGCAAGAAGCCCGGTCATATTAGGGCTGATTGTACGATTTTAAACAAACCATGCAAGAGCTTGAAGAAGAAAGCCATGATAGCAACTACCTGGAGCAATAACAAAGAAGAAGATGAGTCATCGAACAAAGAAATCGGATACGAGGAAATTGACAACCTTTGTTTGATGGCAATTGACGATGAAAGTGAGGTAACATCTTCTCCTTCTTCTAAGAATAATATTGTGAGTAGTAGTGAAGAACTGCTAGAAGTAATAAATGAAATGCATGATGAATTGAAGAAATTTGATTCTAGAAATTCAATTCTTAAAAAGGAGGTATCATCTCTCTCTAAAGAGATGGTAAGTCTTAGAGAAGAAAAAGAAAAATTATCGTCTTTACTGTATGATTCTTCTCAAGATTTTCTCAAAGATGAAAATGAGAATTTAAAAAATAAAATTTCATAATTGAATAGCACTATATCAAGACTTATGCTTGGAAAAGAATAGCTTGGTGAAGTGCTTTCTTCCCAAAGATTAAGTGGGGGAAAATCTGGTGTAGGATACTCTCTTTTGGGAAAGCAAAAATCAAAAGAGAGCTTCTTCATGAAAGCCTCATGTATGAATTAAGCATCTACTTCAAAAAAACCCTAGCAAGATTAAAAGCACTCCCTCATTAAATGCTAGAAATTCTGGGAATTCAAATGTTCATCCAAAAACGAAGCATCCTAGAAATACACATGCTTATATGTATGCACACTCTAGAAATGCTCGTACACATCCTAGAAATAACCAACATGCACTTTCTAGGAACAATATGTATAATAAACATATGCACTCTGCTCATGCTCATCCTAGGAATTACCATCATGGTTATCCTAGAAATAATTTGCATACACATAATAATGCTAGCATGTATCCAAGAATGCATCATCATATATTTTCTGGAAATGACATGCATTTTCAAATTCCTCACTATAGAAACATGTATCCTAGGAACTATTATCCTAAGGATTATAGGCATGCACATCTAAGATATCCTAGAAATTTCAAGAACTACCATCCTAGGATTGTGCATCATCAATATGTCCATAGATCAACATATACTGTTAAGAAAGTATGGGTTCCAAACGGAACCGTGTTTTCTAGGACTAACCCCAAAGGACCCAAGAAATTTTGAGTACCTAAAAGTGCTATCGTATATCATCATGTGATGTAGATATGTCTCCACACCAAGGAGAAAGGTAACTGTTGGTACCTTGATAGTAGATGCTCAAAGCACATGACCAGTGATAAAAATGTATTCAATGAGCTAACTCTAAGAGATGGTGGATATGTCACCATTGGAGACAATACAAAAATAAAGATCATCAGGCATGGAAAAGTTAGTAATGATTTCTCAACCTTAGATAATGTATTGATAATACAAGGCCTTAAGCCAAATTTACTTAGCATTAGTCAACTATGTGACAAAGGCTACAAAGTCACATTTAAGACCTCTCATTGTCTAGTTATAGACATCAAGAGCAACAAGATCAAATTTATTGGCCATAGACATGAAAATGTATATATAATTGATTTGAAATCCTTGCATTCTGAAAATGAAAAATGTTTTCCTGCTTTTAGTGAAAATCCATGGCTATGGCATAGAAGACTTGGTCATGTGAACATGAACTTGCTAAAAATCGTTTCAAGAAAAGATTTAATCATTGGACTTCCTAAAATCAATTTTG
This sequence comes from Bretschneidera sinensis, assembly GCA_023935145.1. NCBI lineage: Eukaryota > Viridiplantae > Streptophyta > Magnoliopsida > Brassicales > Akaniaceae > Bretschneidera > Bretschneidera sinensis. Next base: position 124,151,157 of record CM043697.1, on the reverse strand, counting down.
AAAAAGACAAAGTATGCAATGCTTTTCAAATGGGAAAACAAACTAGGATTTCGTTTAAAGCAAAAAATGTAGTCTCAACTACTAGACCTTTGGAACTTCTGCATATGGACTTATTTGGTCCAATTAGTACCATAAGTCTAGGTGGCCATCAATATGCTCTTGTTATTGTTGATGACTATTCAAGATATACCTTTGTTATTTTTATTGCTTACAAGTATGAAGCTTTCAAAGGATTTGAAAAGTTTTGCAAAAAGGTACAAAATGAAAAAAGGATTTGTATTTCAAGCATAAGAAGTGATCATGGCAAAGAATTTGAAAATCAAGCTTTTCAAGATTGTGTGATGAAAATAGAATTAATCACAACTTTTCAGCTTCTAGAACTCCTCAACAAAATGGAGTTGTTGAAATGAAAAACAGAGTTCTAGAAGAATTTTCAAGAACTATGCTTTATGAAAATAATTTACCAAAATACTTTTGGGCTGAAGCCGTGAACACTTCTTGTTATATCTTAAATAGAATTTTAATTAGGCTTCTTCTTGATAAAACTCCATATGAACTATGGAATGGAAGAAAGCCTAATATCTCCTATTTTAGTGCATTTGGTTGTAAATGCTTCATCTTAAATAACAATAAAACTAACTTGGGTAAATTTGATTCTAAGACCGATGAAGGGATATTTTTAGGATATTCTACATCGAGTAAGGCTTATAGAGTTTTCAATAAGAGAACTCTAGTGGTAGAAGAATCTGTACATGTAACTCTTGATGAGTCTAACCCAATTTGTAGTAGAGAAGTTTCCTTTAAAGATGATGCAGATTTTATTCCAAGAATGAAAACTCCTACTCCCATTGTTGACCCAAAAGAGAGTCCACCTCAAGCAAATGAAGAGATAGAAACTCTCAATTTGGACCAACCATCCTCAAGCCAACAAGAGGAAAGTCTACCCAAAGATTGGAGGTATGTAAATTATCACCCGATTGATCAAGTGATTGGTGATCCTTCACAAGGGGTAAGAACTCGTTCTTTTATTAGAAATATTTGCAATTTTGTAGCTTATTTGTCTCAAGTAGAACCTAAGACATTTATAGAAGCTGAAAAAGATAATGATTGGATAATTGCAATGCAGGAAGAAATAAATCAATTTGAGAGAAACAATGTTTGGAAACTAGTTCCAAGACCTAAAGATCATTCAATAATTGGAACTAAATGGGTATATAGAAATAAGATGGATGAAAATGGAATAGTAACTAGAAGCAAGGCTAGACTAGTTGCTAAGGGATATAATCAAAAAGAAGGAATAGACTTTGATGAAACCTATGCTCCCATAGCTAGATTAGAAGCTATTCGAATGTTATTAGCCTTTGCATGCTTTAATAAAGTCAAGCTATTTCAAATGAATGTGAAAAGTGCCTTTTTAAATGACTTTATAGAAGAAGAGGTTTATGTTGAGCAACCTCTTGGATTTGAAAATCTTAGTCTTCCAAATCATGTCTACAAGCTTTCTAAAGCTCTATATGGGTTGAAGCAAGCTCCAAGGGCATGGTATGAAAGACTAAGCAAATTTTTGATTGACAATAATTTTGTTAGAGGTAAAATAGACACAACACTCTTCACAAAAACTCACAAAAATGACACTTTGATAGTTCAAATATATGTTGATGATATTATATTTGGTGCTACTAATGAATCTATGTGTCAATAGTTTGCAAAGTGCATGCAAAGTGAATTTGAAATGAGCATGATGGAAGAACTTACCTACTTCCTTGGACATCAAATCAAGTAACTAAAAAGAGGCATCTTCATCAATCAACAAAAATACATTAAGGACCTACTAAAGAGGTTCATGATGGAAAGCTCAAAGCCACTTAGAACACCTATGAGCACAACTACTAAACTTGATCTTGATGAAGGAGGTAAAACTGTAGATACTAAATATTATAGAAGCATGATAGGTGCTTTACTTTATTTGACTACAAGTAGACCTGATATAATGTTTAGTGTATGCATGTGTGCTAGATTTCAGGCTAATCCTAAGGAATCACATGTAGTTGTAGTGAAAAGAATCCTTAGATATCTACAAGGAACCCAAACCATAAGATTATGGTACTCTAGAGATTCATCTTTTGAGCTTGTAGGATATTCAGATGCTGATTTTGCTGGATGTAGGTTAGATAGAAAAAGCACAAGTGGTACATATCAATTCTTAGGAGCTATGTTAACCTCTTGGTTTTCCAAGAAACAAAATTTCGTTGCACTATCAACCGCCGAGGTGGAATATGTTGCAGCCGGAAGTTGTTGTGCCTAAGTAATTTGGATGAAACAACAACTAGAAAACTATGGCATGAACCTCAAAAACATCCCAATATTTTGTGATAATACTAATGCTATAAACCTAACCAAGAACCCTATTCAACACTCTAGAACAAAGCACATAGAAATAAGACATCATTTCTTAAGAGACCATGCTCATAAAGGTGACATAAGACTAGAATTCATACCTTCAGAAGATCAAATAGCTGACATTCTCACAAAACCTCTAGGCGAAGCTAGTTTTTGTAAAATTAGAATGTTGATGGGATTGTTGGATTATGATAAACTAAATATCTGATTGCTCTTTCATTCATCATATGCATGTTTGACATCTAGTGAAAGAGTATTAATTCTTGTTTAAATATCTCCTTCACTCAAGATGTCATAGATAAACAAATTTTGTGCTATAAATTAAGACTAAAAATTTTCTTAAGAGTCCAGTCGACTGGTAAAACTATACCAGATGACTGGTAAGTCACTGCCCTTTCATCTAGGCGACTGGTAAATTTGATCCAATCGACTAGTAAGTCTCTGTCTTCTTCTCCAAACGACTGGTAAATTCTATCCAGTCGTCTGGTACCTCTAGACCCTGTTTGGAGCCAATTTTTAAAAATCAATTATCATCCAGTCAACTGGAACAAACTTCCCAGTCGACTGGTATCTTACTGCCAGTTTACCCAGTCGAATGGTATGAAAACTGTTCATCTTTTCAAAGGGATCCAATCGACTGGTAACACGCTCAGTCGATTGGTATCGCGATTTTATAAAAGGACTGTTCATTTTTTCTATTTTCTACGCCATTTTCGAGCACCCTTACTTTCTCTCTCTAAAAAAATTTCATTCTTTTGATCCAAAAATCATCCAAACTTCATCTAAACACACCGATTTACTCATCCGTAATGAGATTTTTAACTTTCTACGGTTAAAATCTCTTATTTTCACTAAAATCTCTTTTACCCAAAAACTCCAAATTTCTCAAAATGGCCGATAGAATCCGTGTTAAATTCACAACTAGTAGACCAAATGCGCCTAAAAGGCCAAAGTCTACAAAACGGCATCGGAGTCACGGGGGAAGGGTGTAGCGGGCTCATCAAGCAAGACGCTTAGAATAGAGCTTGATGAGTCTCTATTTTCTAGTCCTACGGCAAAGGCAAGGTATGACTCAATCATTCGCCATAAGAAGATCATGACGGGTAGAGTTGTCGACTTCGACTCTATTCGTCATGGTAATTTTAATATCTTGCCAGCCATTGAGGCGATTCACTTGACCCCGCTGGTCAAAGTGCATGAAAAATTCTACCAGAGACTAATTCACCAGTTCTACGCGAACTTGGTGAAACCCAGTTCTCTGGCTCTGAGATTCAGGACCAGAGTTTGTGGTGTGGAGTTTGAGGTCAACACTGACCCCCTCATTAACATTTTGAGAATCCCTGTAAGGGGGATCCAATAGAGTCTGGATGGATGGCCAGACAGGTTCGATGTCGAGGCGGCCTGTCAGATAGTCAGGGGAGACCCTAACTATGTGTACAGACCCACTACCTCCGAGGCTCAGGATATTAGACCGACGGACATCATCAATGTCTCATCACTGAAAAAGATGGGATGTGTGGTTCGTGACAGCTTCCTCTATCCGATTACAGGGAAGTGCCTACGGATCCGAGAGAATGAGAGTGATGATGATGAGGATGAGGAGGCTACTGCAGATGTTGTTGCTGATATAGACACAGATATCTGAGCACCTCCGATTAGTGACTCGAGTACTGGTCAGACTGGATACGACGATATACTTCAGGCTATCTCGAGCCTCCAGATGATGGTGCAGTCCGAGCTCTAGACTATGCAGTCAGAGTACCAGATATTGAGCTCCTCCATCGATCATCTACGGGACGACTTCGAGCTACACAGAGAGCATACAGAGGGTTCGTTAGTTGAGATACGTGATCTCATTCGCGACAGCTCGAATTCTTCCCCTCCTTGTGTCATATTCCATGTTATTATGATATATGTAGCGTTTTCCAGCTCTTAGCATGTAGCACGGACATCTATTTATGTATTTCAGTCTTATATTTGGCTCTATGAAGCCCGTACATGTATTGAATTTTTATATATGATGTTGCTTTTACTTTAGTCATATTTCATACATCTATTCACATTATTTGTGATATGTTTGCATAGTTTTCAACTACTTTTATTCACGAAAATGCTCTGAAAAATGATTATGCTTGTGTGAAAACTTCTGGTTCTTCCTGGGAAGGCTTTCAATCTTTGAATGAAGCCAAATTTTCGCGTATAGGTTTTTTTAAGTGTACTCTAGGTGACTATAGTAGCTAAATAGCTTATTTTTTTTATTTCTAGCCCCTTTGGTTGCTGTTGTCAAAACGGAGGAGAAAAATGAGAAAAATGAGAAAAACTAAGTAAACAGAAACCAATGCATAGATTTAGGGGGAGCAATGCTCCAAAGCTTATTAAAAATGATTCATTGATTGGTTGAGTTGATTATGGTTGGTTGAAATTTTTATATAAAACTATGTTTGCTTGTTTATAGGGTGGTTTTACTCGAAAAACAGAGGAGACTCTGTCCAAATTTTCTCAAAATCCAAACACTTAGTTTTTTAAACTGTTTTCACATTATTAGTTTTGTCATCATCAAAAAGGGAGAGATTGTTGACCCTCACCCATATTTTAATGATGACAAAACAGAACTATTATTATTCTAACAGTTCAAACTAAGTGTAGTAAACAACAAAAGCATTCAACCAATGATCAAGGTGCAAGAACTCAAACCGAATCAAACTATCAAATGAAGACTGAAGAACTAGTATAGGTCTAAAATATTAGAACCAGTGTAAGTCTCACTTGTACACTGTATTAGCTTGTTCAATGGCTCGAACACAAAAAGTTTTCTAAATTGATTATTTTAAAACAAACATTTTTAAGTTAATTTGAAAAACTGGGTTGAAAGTCAACCTAGTCGACTGGTATATGAGACAGTATGTCTCCAGTCGACTGGGTCAATTATACCAGTCGACTGGTAAAATGGACAGTAAGTCCCCAGTCGACTGGATGAAAAATACTAGTTGACTGGTACCCCAGAAAGTTTGAAAATGAGATTTTTCAAGAGAACCCAGTCGACTGGTATCACGACCCAGTCAACTGGTAGTTCAAAAATATGACCGTTGAACACCAAATCTGAACGTTTTAAAAGAAAATATTTTTCAAATTAAATTTAAAACGGCCATATTATTTGATGGCTATATAAACCCACTCTATTGAGCATTCAATAGAGAACTGCACATATTCAAAAAGAATTGATCTTACACAATCAAGTTATTGTACTCTTTGAAACACAAAAAGCTTTGAAATATTCTTGTTGAGCCATTCTTCAAGCTTTACTTTGAAAGAGAGACATTATTCAGTTGTATAAGCTTCCATTTACTGTTTCTCTACCATTTACTTTATAGTATCTTTTGTAAAGGGATTACTTCCAAAAAGAAGGGGATTACTTCCGAAAGGAAGGGGATAGCTTCCGAGAGGAAGGGATTGTAAGGTTTGTACAACACCAAGAATGTTGTACGACTAAGTTACTTAGTGGATTACTTCAAAGAGGTTCCTTGAATATAGTAGACATAGGGTCGAAACGATTCTGATATTTCCGAACCACTATAATCTGAGTTTGCATCTTCTACTCTTAAACTCTTTATTTACAATACATTACTTGTCTTAACTGTTTGCTGCTTATTGATGAGAGAAAAATATTGCATATTTTGGCCACTTAATTTACATTTGTTACCTTAGGATTTTGTTACTTTGAGTTGTTTTCGTTGTTTTTCAGGTTTACAAGCACTGGGAAATGAGTTTCACTAAAATTGTCAGAATTGCCCATACAGATCAATCATCTTTGAAAATTAAACTGTATTGATTCAAGAAGAATCAGGATATGAGCCATATATGCTTAGAAAGATCCAGAAGTCTATTCTTTGGAGAATTTTACGGCTCATAAAAATGATTTTTCTACAGAAATCTATGGCCGTTTTAGTAGACAAAGGTCAGGCTGTGCGGGCTGTCCGGGATTTCAACGTGAACAGAAGTTTTGAAGGGCATGTGAAGACTTAAATCCCACATCCCACATCGGTTGGAAACACATTTCTATATCCCACATCCCACATCAGATTGGAAACACATTGCACTCGTGGTATTTGCCTATATAAGACCCATTCCACTTCATCATTCAGTGTGGAATTCCTGGGCCACTTTGGTGTTAACTGGTGGACGTCTGCTAGCATTCTGGTGGATCCCGAAGGCTTTGCTACCACAAGGGGAAGCGTTACCCATCAGCGAGTGGAATTCCTCCCATGTAAAGTTATTTATTTCTTTTTATTTAGTTGTTTTAGTTTAATGTTTAGCACTTTTATTATGAATTGTAGTTTCATAATTATGAGTGGCTAGAATCTTCAGCTAAGGTTGAAGATGAAGCCCTGCCGTTGTTTGGCATAGTAATTCAGATTTGCTTGTACAAATCTGACATTTTTTAGTATAAATGTTCTGTCAATTGTTTGAGTTAATCTTGTGATTGATTGAGTTTAAATTGTTCTGTTGGATATTCCTTGTGTTTCATCTGATGGATACATCGAATTGTTTTCGATTAAATTGGATTTCCTTTGTGATTTGTTAAGAGCGGATACATTGGATGCTTTTGGTTTAATTGGGATATTCTTTGTTTTTTGTACTTATAGTTGGATTCATGGAATTTTTTTATAGGCTATCTTTGGAACATTGAGATATATGCTTAACTTTGGCGGGGTGGATTCAGAAACCTTAGTGTCTTTATTATTAGTTTTTAAAATTAATTTATTTTAGTTTTAATTTGTTTTCCAAAATATCATTCAAAATTCGGAACTAGGTTAAGATAAAGTTAGTTTAGATTAAATTATATTTTCAAAACGTAATTCCCTGTGGATTCGACCTCGCACTTGCACAACGCTATATTGCAAACGACTCGTGCGCTTGCGAGTAAATTAAAACTCACAACAAGTTTTTGGCACCGTTGCCGGGGAATTGTTTGGTTTGTGAAAATTTTTGGTCTGAATTGATTTTATTTTTCTACTAGTTAGTTATCCAAAAAAAATGTGGATGAATCCAGTGCCGGTTTCACAGTCTTTAGAGAACACCATTAAGGAGTACATGAAAATGACCGGCCCATCCATCAATGCTGCCAACACATTCAATATTGATAGCTGTTCCATCTGTGCTAGTCCTATGCATCTAGCACAGAATTTTCCATCAATGTCGGCTTGTGCCGAGTATCCTATGGAACAAATGAATGCTTTCAATGACTGTTGTTGGCAATCAAATGGATCTTACTCCGAAACATACAATCCAGGGTGGTGAGACCACTCTAATTTTTCATAGACGTAGAACCAACTGAGGAATCAGGGAGGAGCCCCTTTGATGAGTGCCAAATATTGCATATTTTGGCCCTTTAATTTACATTTGTTAGCTTAGTAATTTGTTACTTTGAGTTGTTTTCATTGTTTTTCAGGTTTACAAGCACTGGGAAAGGAGTTTCACTAAAATTGCCAAAATCGCCTTACAGATCAGTCATTTTTGTGGATTTTACTGTATTGATTCCGGAAGAACCAGGAGATGAGCCATATATGCTTGGAAAGATCCGGAAGTCTATTTTCTGAGGGATTTTACGGCTTGTAAAAACGATTTTTCTAGAGAAAGTTATGGCCATTTTAGTAAACAAGGGTCAAGCTGAAGAAGTCTAGTGCGCTCGATCGCACCAGACTTGCGATCGATCGCAAATGCGCTCTTGCACATCCCACATCGGTTAAAAATGCTCTGTAGTGCGCCAATGTGCGCTCGAGCGCACCAGAGTGCGCTCGATCGCACTCGGGCAGTTTCCCACATCGATTTTGAAACCCATTGTGCTCCGGGACTCCCCCTATATAAACACCATCTGACCTCATCATTCAGTGTACAATTCCTGAGCCACTTTGGTGTTTACCGGTGGACGTCCGCTAGCATTCTGGTGGATCCCGAAGGCATTGCTACCACGAGGGGAAGCGCCGCCCGGCAGCGAGTGGAATTTTTCCCATGTAAAGTTGTTTATTTATTTCTTTATATTCAGTTGTTTTAGTTTAAATGTTTAGCACTTGTTATTATAGTTTTATAGTTATGAGTGGCTAGACTCTTCAGCTAAGGTTGAAGATGAAGCCCCGCCGTTGTTTGGCGTAGTAGTTCAGATTTGCTTGTACAAATCTGACAATTTTTAGTATAAATGTTCTGTCAATTATTTGAGTTAATCTTATAATTGATTGAGTTTAAATTGTCTGTTGGATTTTCTTTGTGTTTCATCTGATGGATACATTGAATGCTTTTCGATTAAATTGGATTCCCTTTGTGATTTGTTAAGAGCGGATACATCAGGTGCTTTTGGTTTAGTTGGGATATTCTTTGTTTTTTTGTCTTATAGTTGGATTCATTGAATGTTTTGATAGGCTATATTTTTAGAACATGTATGCTTAACTTCGGTGGGGTGGATTCGGAAACCTTAGTGCTTTTTATTATTAGATTTTAAACCAATTTAATTTAGTTTTAATTTATTTTGTAATATCATTCTGAAATTTGGAACTAGGTTAAGATAAAGTTAGTTTAGATTAAAAATTATATTTTCACAACGCAATTCCCTGTGGATTCGACCTCGCACTTGCACAACGCTATACTGCAAACGACTCGTGCGCTTGCGAGTAAATTAAAACTCACCATTAAGGAGTACATGAAAATGACCGGCCCATCCATCAATGCTGCCAACACATTCAATATTGATAGCTGTTCCATCTGTGCTAGTCCTATGCATCTAGCACAGAATTGTCCATCAATGTCGGCTTGTGCCGTGTATCCTATGGAACAAATGAATGCTTTCAATGACTGTTGTTGGCAATCAAATGGATCTTACTCCGAAACATACAATCCAGGGTGGTGAGACCACTCTAATTTTTCATAGACGTAGAACCAACTGAGGAATCAGGGAGGAGCCCCTTATCAAGCTCACAATCAATACCCTCCCGAATTTCCTCCGTCAATTCCAAGTTATAGTCACTCAGCCTATCCAGCACCATTACTTTCTTTCCAAGCTCCCATTCAAACACCAGCGCCAGTTTCACTGTCACTTGAGGACACCCTCAAGGAGTATATGAAAATGACTAGCCAATCGATGAGCGAAGTGATGAGTGCAACAATAGAAAACACCCAAGCGATTTCCAAGCTAGAGAGTCAAATTGATCAAATTGCAAGTTACGTGGGTGAAGGAGATGAAGGAGAGTTCCCTAATCAACCTGAGCCTAACCCAAATGAATAGTTTACGGTGGGAAATTCATCAACTCCTATGCATTGGCAGGAACAAGTGCAATCAACTATCCCATACTTGTATGGGAGACAAGTGGACAATCAAGTGAAGGAGAACCCTGCTATGCAACAAGGGCAAGAAAGTGGCAACAAGGAAAAGAGAGATGCTGAGCCATCTACAGCCATGCCTATTATTAAGGATCTCTCTAGGTCGTTTTTACCTAAAGCACCTTACCCTGAGAGACTACAAGCACCCAAGAAAGAAGGGAAGTCTGAGGACATTATGGAGGCAGGCTTTGCTCAGTTTGGAGAGGATTTAGACTTAGATAAGTTACTTGAGCAAGCAAATACTATCTTGGAGTCTGCTCCTCAGGAGAGTAGTAAGACAGAGGAGACTATGGATGAATCCTGCATTGAGGACCCCCTGGAGGCATGCTTTGCTCACTTTGGAGAAGACTTGGGCTTAGATAAGTTACTCGAGGAAGTGAATGCCATTTTGGAGTCTGATTCTTGAGAAAGCAATGAGACGGAGGAAACCACAACACCTGAACCCCCCAAGAAGGAACTTAAGCCTTTACCAGACAATCTTAAGTATAAGTTCCTAGGTCCAGCAGATTCTTTGCCTATAATTATAGCTTTAGATTTGGGTGATGCTCCAGAGGAGAAATTATACTTATATGGGAGACAAGTGGACAACCAAGTGGAGGAGAACTCTACTATGCAACAAGGGCAAGAAAGTGGCAACAAGGAAAAGAGAGATGCTGAGCCATCTACAGCCACACCTATTATTAAGGATCTCTCTAGGTCGTTTTTACCTAAAGCACCTTACCCTGAGAGACTACAAGCACTCAAGAAAGAAGGGAAGTCTGAGGACATTATGGAGGCAGGCTTTGCTCAGTTTGGAGAGGATTTAGACTTAGATAAGTTACTTGAGCAAGCAAATACTATCTTGGAGTCTGCTCCTTAGGAGAGTAGTAAGACAGAGGAGACTATGGATGAATCCTGCATTGAGGACCCCCTGGAGGCATGCTTTACTCACTTTGGAGAAGACTTGGGCTTAGATAAGTTACTCGAGGAAGTGAATGCCATTTTGGAGTCTGATCCTCGAGAAAGCAATGAGACGGAGGAAACCACAACACCTGAACCCCCCAACAAGGAACTTAAGCCTTTACCAGACAATCTTAAGTATAAGTTCCTAGGTCCAGCAGATTCTTTGCCTATAATTATAGCTTTAGATTTGGGTGATGCTCCAGATGAGAAATTATTGGATGTTTTAAGATAGCATAAGGAAGCTATAGGCTGGACTATTGAGGATGTCAAGGGAATCAACCCCTCGTTGGTAATACACACGATATAGTTGGAGGAGAATGCTAAGCCATCGAGGGAGCCACAAAGAAGGCTCAACCCTGCTATGCAAGAGGTTGTGAGGGCAGAAGATATTAAGCTGTTAGAGGCAGGGATCATTTATCCCATCTCTGATAGCAAGTGGGTGAGCCTGATTCAAGTTGTGCCCAAACATGCTGATTAACGGTAGTGAAGAATGAGGACGAAGAGTTGGTGCCAACGCGTGTTCAGTCAGGAGGGAGAGTGAGTATAGACTACCGTAAGTTGAATGCTGCCACTAGGCCTGATCATTTTCCATTCCTATTTATTGATCAGATGGTGGAGTGCTTAGTTGGGCATGTTTACTAATGTTGGGTCTGGCTGAAGACGTTAAACTTAGCGCTCATGGGAGGCATCCCACAGCTTATCTTTTCTGTTTATTTATTATTTCGCATTTTTATGATTAGTGTTTGTTTCCAGTATTTTTTGTTTTCCAGTTTTTTTATTTTTCAGGGACAATGCGTACTTCAGTTCAAGTTTGGGAGTATGCTATAAGCCATACCAGTCCAGATAGTTCTCCATATCTCATGTCAGCTCTTTCCATATTAGTCACACATTGGGGTCAATGTATAATTTAAGTTTGGGGGTATGGGAGACACATCACACATTTTGTCCTAATTTGTTATCTTTTTTTTCGTAAAGATAAATGCATGTTCGTGTTCATCTAAAAATTTTGGTTGTTCTGAAAAATTGTGATGTGATTTCATTGGTGAGTTTAAAACTTTGAACACATGATCTGATGATAGAGTTTAAACTTTAGTTACTTACTTTAGGCATTTTCGAGAATTCACATGTTTGATCTAATCTAACACGAGCACATCAGCACATATTTGTGTGAGGTATGACAAGTGAGTTGAATGTATACGTTTCCTTGTCTCAACTGAAACCGGATGACTTGTTGGATAAATACTTGGACATATATATAAAAAATAAAAAATAAAAAACTAATACTACTAATATTTATAATGATCATCATCAATAAACTTTCCACTGAGTAACTGGACCTCTTGTCTCAGTAAGCAGTGAGTGTTCACGTCAAAAGGTGGGAATTTTATTCATAATGATCATTGCGAAACTTTCCGCTGAGTAACCGGACCTCTTGCCTCAGTAAGCAGTGAGTGTTCACGTCAAAAGGTGGAATTTTGCTTGGTAGTATTAAGGCCGGTTTAATTCCGTAGCCTTTTTGACTTGAGTTAGTAAGTCCTTAGGGGTGTCTTTACACTTAATGCCCTAAAATCATCTGGTTTGGGAGTCATTGACTCAACACTCGCTACATGGGTCAATTAGAAAGCTTAAGGGAACTAAACATAGCAGAGCCTTATATATATATATATATATATATATATAAACTATGCCATCGTTGTTCTTTCCGATGAGAAATTATGTGGATCTTGAGACTTGATTACCTTGTACATTGAAGTTATTTGGAAACCTCATCTGTATATGCTAAATCACTTTACACTTATTCAAGCTTGTGATGTCTTACCATGCCTCTTGTAAGTAATTAGGTATTAAATTCTTATTCATTGTGAAGATGAGTTGGACTTATTTAAGCTTGCTCATGAATGAATCTCATTATTTTGAATGCTCCTTAAATTTTTGGATACCATGAATACTGAACTTATCTTTATGTTCTTTGTTTTTCATTTAGTTTTTTTTTATTTATTTTGTTTTGCTAAGGGACTAGCAAAATGTAAGTTTGGAGGTATTTGATAAGAGAAAAATATTGTATATTTTGGCCACTTAATTTACATTTGTTAGCTTAGGATTTTGTTACTTTGAGTTGTTTTCGTTGTTTTTCAGGTTTACAAGAACTGGGAAAGGAGTTTCACTAAAATTGCCAGAATTGCCCATACAGATCAATCATCTTTGAAAATTAAACTGTATTGATTCAAGAAGAACCAGGATATGAGCCATATACGCTTAGAAAGATCCAGAAGTCTATTTTCTGGAGGATTTTACGGCTCGTAAAAATGATTTTTTTTACAGAAAGTTATGGCCGTTCTAGTAGACAAAGGTCAGGCTGTACAGGCTGTGCGGGATTTCAACGTGAACAAAAGTTTTGAAGAGCATGTAAAGACTTAAATCCCACATCGGTTGGAAACATATTTCTATATCCCACATCCCACATCGGATTGGAAACACATTGCACTCGTGGTATTTGCCTATATAAGACCCACTCCACTTCATCATTCAGTGTGCAATTCCTGGGCCACTTTGGTGTTAACTGGTGGACGTCTGCTAGCATTTTGGTGGATCCCGAAGGCTTTGCTACCATGAGGAGAAGCGCCGCCCATCAGCGAGTGGAATTTCTCCCATGTAAAGTTATTTATTTCTTTTTATTTAGTTGTTTTAGTTTAATGTTTAACACTTTTATTATGAATTGTAGTTTCATAATTATGAGTGGCTAGAATCTTCAGCTAAGGTTGAAGATGAAGCCCTGCCGTTGTTTGGCATAGTAGTTCAGATTTGCTTGTACAAATCTGACATTTTTTAGTATAAATGTTCTGTTAATTATTTGAGTTAATCTTGTGATTGATTGAGTTTAAATTGTTCTGTTGGATATTCCTTGTGTTTCATCTGATGGATACATCGAATTGTTTTCGATTAAATTGGATTTCCTTTGTGATTTGTTAAGAGCGGATACATTGAATGCTTTTGGTTTAATTGGGATATTCTTTGTTTTTTGTCTTATAGTTGGATTCATGAAATTTTTTGATAGGCTATCTTTAGAACATTGAGATATATGCTTAACTTTGGCGGGGTGGATTCAGAAACTTTAGTGTCTTTATTATTAGTTTTTAAAATCAATTTAGTTTAGTTTTAATTTGTTTTCCAAAATATCATTCAAAATTCGGAACTAGGTTAAGATAAAGTTAGTTTAGATTAAATTATATTTTCACAACGCAATTCCCTGTGGATTCGACCTCGCACTTGCACAACGCTATATTGCAAACGACTCGTGCGCTTGCGAGTAAATTAAAACTCACAACACTTATACGTTTTTATAAACTTGTATTAATTCCGCAATAAGTTTTAAAAACCCAATTCACCCCCCTCTTGGGTTGAAACCTCGATCTACAATAATAAAAACATGTCGATATGGGGGAAGACGTTCCCATAATAATAATTTATGCATTGCGTCTGTTTTACATGTTATTATTTTATTACTGAAATTTTATGAATATTATGCAATTATTTGTAGATAAATGAGTCTCACGAAGAGAGACAGTTTCAGTGAGAAAAAGACGTAGAAGTATGATGTGATAGTAATTATTTAAACGTTAAACTATATATTATTATCCAGTTGTATAAGAGACAAATGTTTAAATATAAATGGGCTGATTATGCAGATAGAATACTTTTAGTAAATTAAATTTACTGAGCTTGTGAAGCTCGCCCCTCATTGTACAATTATTTCAAGTGACAGTCGGGACAAGTAGTCTGGTGAGTTGAAAGTCAGACGAAAACATTTTCTGTAAGCTACGTACGTGTCAATATCCTCAGACAAATGAGAAAATGAAACAAAAATTTTATTTGTAAATAATCATGTATTTTGCGTTGTATATTATGTTTAAATTAATATCAGAATGATATAAAAGAAATTTCTGTTAGTATTAGTTTTATTGTTGCATATATGTGTCGTGTTGGGATTTTCAAAATGTGATGACACCGTCTCGATGATGGCCAACCCGGGATGGGTTGTTACACCCACAGGTGTTTACTTCTCATTGATCAGCTTCTAAAGACTAGCCCATAACGTACAATATTGTGTTTGGCAGAGCTCCGCTCATTGAGACATTATCAAAAATTTTGGTAAAAAACTTGCCAATTCCTCGAGCAAATATTGATCTCAAAAAGAATAGCAACCTACAAAGAATTAAAAATAAATAAATAACTAAGAACAGTCTACAAGAGAAAAAATAAGAGTGATCCAGTTAACAAACATAACCAAATCATTCAAAGATAGAACCGAATACAACATGAAAACACCTCGTTGTAAAACTCATTTGGGCACTTGTGGTCTCTTTGGTACTTGTATAAGATTTCCAAGAAAGATTTGTAAACACACTTGTCATTCTGAAAACGTTCCTGTAGGAATAAATATCCATAAATTAAGATACTATAAACTAATATTGGCATTCAAAGCACAACAATAGAATAATGTTTTCACCCTAATCTTGTTTACAATTTTCAATGCGTCATCAAAATTGATAGTTATATCTCCGCCACTTCCAATTTCTGCTGCCCTTCTTTCTCCTCCTCCTCCTACCACTCCACCCTACATTTGGGATCGTGTATAACTGTGTAGTCAGAAAACAATGAATATTTCATGTATACTATAAAACCTAACTTCCATAGTAGAGAATCAACATTGGTGCCACCAATAATACTTGGCTCCACACCGGAGTAGAAGAACATTTATGTAGCAATTTTGCATTGAGTCATGTATTAAAAAAATCGTGCACAAGTCACATGATATTTATAATAAAATACCTAATAATTAAATCAAATACTTTATCATGTGATTTACACATGATTTTTTAATACATGATTCAATGCAAAATCGTCATGTTAGTGAATAGAATAAGATTTTTTCACACTAGTGTGGAATCAAATATTAGCTATTCGAGTGCCACAGTCATATACACTCAACTCTTTTTTGGATATACACTCGTTCTGTATGACAGAACAAAACTTTTAGATTTTATCCAAACCAATATTAGATTCAAAAACAAGGCAATTAAATTTTGATCACTTAATTAAAAGAAAAAGCTAAAAAAATAATTCGTCAAAAATTTCACCGTAAAAATTTTGAGAAACTTTAAAACAAACTTTTTCAATTATCTTGAAAACTGAAACTAAAATCATCTATTTTTTAGAAGAAAAAAAATCTCATAATCAATAGTAAGAGGGGAAAAAACAAATTTACATCCAAAGTTTTTTATGGTATATTTGGTTACGTAGAATTGAGATTTGGAATTGAAATTGAAGTAGAATCATGATATTTTTTTCAACAATTTTACTGTTAAAAAATGTATGATTCCACTTCAATTTCAATACCAAGCTTTAAACTGTACTATTAAACGTAACGTTAAAGTTTTTAAGTGCTCCCTCTCCTTTTAATTTGAATCAATTTAACCATATATAACCCATATTGATGCAAGGTTCCTCTTCCGATCATAAGGTTAAAATGATTCAAATTAAAAAGATGGGGACCACGTAAAAACTATAATGAAAATTTGGGAGTGAATTTGTTTTTCCCCCTTGTAAGATTCTTACAAATAGTACTCCACCAAACAACTTCAAACAAAATATAACTAGGAGATTTCTTAAACACCTTAAAATCTGTTACCTCCAGTTAGTTGATTTAACTGATACAAATAACAAATCCAACACAAATCTGAGAAACTTCATATGATAAAATTACCTCACAAAGCAAAAGCATTGAAAGGTGATAATACAGAATATGACTAACAATGAAATCAACGCACACCATAATTAACCAAACAAAACAAAAGCAACTCTTTGATAGAGAAACCTATACAATTACACAAACAATAATACATATAAAAGGGATAAAGTAGTGGAAATGAACTCACGATGCTCTACGACGAGAAGAAAAAGGGGTGATGAAATTCTCTTCATCTATGTGACTAAAAAGTAGAACAAGAAGAATGAAATTTTATATCATAAAACAAAAACACATACGAAAGTACTCTTAAACACTTCTGTTAACAAGAAGTCAATTACTTTCCTGTGCTCAAAATTTTCTTTGTAAAGTAAGGAGGAGAAGAGTAAGCGGATCTCGAAAGAGAGAGAGGGTGGTGAACTGCGGATGGTATGTTTGGGGGTTTTGTAATCCCGTGTGCTAAATTTGGTAATATTTGAAGTAAGTTTTGGTAATATTAGTGGGCCGGGTTCTTATAAGGCCCCTTTACTCTTACGCCAAAGAGTTTTATTTTCTTTTTCTTTTTTGTTTTCAAAATTCTTTTTTTTTTTTTTTTGCGCTAGAGTTTAGCAATTAGGGTTTGGGAGATGATTTGGATTTGCTAACCCTTGGTGTTTTCTTGAGAAAATAGACCATTTTGAAAAACCGTTTTCGATCATTGTGTATGTTGCCCATAATCTAATGTTACATTACATACTACATGTTACTACTATATTTGATATTCGATTATTATGTTAATGAAGCGCGTCATTTTCAAATTCGTTTTAAATAATTTTGCATGTGGTCCATAATTTAAAGATACATATTATGTATTGCTATATTTGATCTTCAATTATTAAGTTAACGAAATCTCGCGTTATATTAATATTCAGCTTCCAGTTTAACAAAATCTGACACTTTAGATTCACTTTATTTGTTTTAACGAATTACCATAAAAACTTTTTACCATGTTACTATGTACGAGAATCAATCAACAAAATCTTGCACTTTAAGCTCACTTCAATTGTTTCAACAACTTATCACATAAACTTGTATAAATTTTATTTACCTATGTATATACTTTTTTCTCATGTTTAATTGGACCAGATTGAAATTCTTATGATTTATTTAATTAAATTGAAACTCTAACACATTATTTGTTTGTGATCTTACATAAAATTCCCCTTTTTTGTTCTATACATTCTCATTCTCATGCGATAAAAACAAACCATTATTATTACAAGTAAAAATTCAAATTGCACAAAAAAAAAAAAAAAAAAAAACGTCTGTGATACCCAAATTGTAATTATTAATTATTGCTCCATCCCATCATTTTCATGGGAAAAAGGAAAAAAAAAATAGTAGATATCCTAATTTCAAGTTTTCAACCCACTATGAGAAAACTTTAATGGAAAATATGAGTAGTACTATGCGGTGCCCTTTGGAGGTTTACCAATGAATAGTAGGCTCCTGTGGGCCCTTTGGCCAACAAAGAGGAGTGAGTCCCTTTCTCCACAACTCCCCCTTTATCCAAAACTGTGATTAGATCACAGTTTTGTATGGTACTTAACCTATGCGCAACCACCACAGTAGTCCTCCCCACCATAACACGCTCAAGCGCGTCTTGCACCACTTTCTCTGATTGGCTATCAAGCGCACTTGTCGCCTCATCTAATAATAATACTGCTGGATTTTTCAGTATAGCTCGAGCTATAGCAATACGTTGCTTCTGTCCCCCAGATAGATGCACTCCCTTGTCCCCACACCAAGTTTCATAGCCTTCCCTTAGTGATGAAATGAAATCATGACTATTGGCTGCTTTGGCAGCCTCTATGATCTCTGATTCATACACTTTATCTGATGCTCCATAGATAATGTTTTCCCTGATAGTGCCAGCAAATAATGTGGGCTCTTGGCTAACAAGTGCTATGTGTTTCCTTAATGATCTAAGATGGTAGGACCTTATATCTCGATCGTCAATTTTTACCATTCCTTTAAGTGGATCATAAAATCTCTCAATTACGCCTATGATTGTTGATTTACCAGACCCACTTTTCCCCACTAATGCTGTTGATTTTCCTGCTTCAATTTTGATTGAGAAGGCTCTAAGGATCATGACATTGGGCCGGGTCGGATATGCAAAATCAACATCACAAAGTTCCACATGGCCCATTATCTTCTCCGATTGGTGACCTTCAAGGTTTTCAGGCTCGATACTTGTGTATCGGTCCAATATAGCAAAAACTGATCCAATAGAATCTGAGCCCTTAGCTAGGTCTGTGGTCATGCTTCCCGCATCGGCTATGACACGACCTGTGCTCACCAAGATCATGAACGTTTCGAATAAGGCTTTCGCGGTGATGTATTCTTTTGAGATGAGCTTCCCTCCATACCAAAAGTCCAAGGCCCAAGCACATGTTGTAAGGCTGTGAGAGGTACCAAGCCCAATGCCCGCAAACCATGATTGTCGAATGCTTTTTCGTCGTGGCCCTTCTTGGGCTTTTTCAAGCATTTTCAAGATTCGATCTTGAGACGAGAAGGCGGTGATCGTTCGAAGGTTGGAGACCACCTCAGCAGCGAGTTTGCTGCTTTCATCTTGGGCTTTGATGGCCTTTTTAGACATGCTTTTGAGCAAAACCTGTCGGGTATAGAAACAAACAATGATTATGGGTTGAACAGCTATCATAACAATGGCAAACCTCCATGCAATGACCAGGCCCATAGTGCAAGCTATGATCACAGCTGAGAAAGTTTGAACAAGTAATGCCATACGATCACCCACTAAAGATCTCACCTGCCAAAAATTGTAAGCATAGTTAGACTACAACCCTGACAAAAGTTGAAAATCAATGTTCACAATTTCTTTCTATTTTTTCAATACTACTTATATTCATGTATTGGTCCAACCTTGATGAAGCCCAAAACTGACTCAAAGGTGGACAACTAGGCCAATCTTATTAATATATTGAGTTTAAAGGCCCATAACGTGGGCCATTGTTCTCACTATTTTGTTCCTCTAATTCGACATAGGGCAAGCCATTCAAGCACTATGCCCATCATCACAAGTAGGGCTTTTCTTAGGTGTTTTGCCATAAAACAAGTTTATTAGTATTTTGATCATATTTGCTAGTAAAATAATCACTTTTTTATGGTAAATCTTCATATTTGGAGTATTATTTGCCCTTAAACATAACAATTTATTACCAAAACCATAAAATACAGTCAAAATACTAATAAATGTAATACTCTTTTTTTAGCAAGACTACCAAGGTTGAACCCACAAAATTGTGCTAGTGTAAGTAAATCTAACCCCTTATTTGGATTGAGGGAAATGTGAGGGAATGAGAATAGAAAAAATAAAAGGGTTGTATGTACTACCTCTTGTTTGGGAATTTTTTTTCAGTGAAAATAAAAGAATATAGAGGGGTACTTTTATCCCTCCAAATCCCCCAAATAAACAATTTACCTCTTTTTTATTTGAGAGTTTTGGAGGAAAAGTAAAGTACATTAAAAAAGTTTGAGAAAATTTAGAGGGATACTTTTTTACTCTCCTCTCTCCTTCAAAAGTAAACAACATACTAATCCATACTTATATTTTACAGCAACTATTTATAACAGTTTCTCTAACAGGGATTTTCTTTTGAAAAAAGAGCACTGTACTTACAAATCTAAGGATGGTGGTACTTTCATATTTTTTCTCTATTTTATTCTAGTATGAATGAGACATATATATATACTTGTATTTGCTTTTCAGTTCATAACTGATCATAACATTTCACTTGTGCACTAATAAATCATTATTATATATTTAGCCTATGTTAAAAACGATTAAGAAACGAGATTAATATAGTACGTACCACGTTGGCATCTTTGGCAAGTCTAGAGCAAACCGCACCACTTGAATTCTCATCTTGATCGAACCATCCAACTTCAAAAGTAAGTATCTTTGAAAGCATTCTCTCTCTAATCCTCTTGGTCAGGTACTCACCCATGTAAGCAAAGTTATAATGCTGGCTGATATTAATCACAAGAGAACACACTGCCAATCCGACAAAGCACAACGCGTAAAACCTCGTTTTCTCTTTAATCTCATCATGATTACTCAAAAAATAGACCGATAACATAGACCCGAGAGAGAATGCGTATAATGGTTGCACCGCACCAAATAAAATCGCACTTCCACACCCTAAAATCGCTTGTTTCCACTCAGGTAAATTCAATGCCAACAACCTTCCAAGAGATGGCACGGGCAATTTTCGGTCTTCATTAATGTTCATTTCACCAGCAAGTGAAACTCCACTTGCTGCAGCCGAATTGGCCGATCTTGACGGACTCACCAACGAAAGTCTTCGGCTACTAGTATTGTTAATGTCCATGTTTGATATAGATGAGGAGGCATATGTGGCCTCTTCAGGGGAATTTTCTTTCCCTGTTTGTTGCAAACGTACCAGTGAGGTGTACATGCCATTTTCCTTTTGGATGAGATCGTCGTGGGATCCAGTTTCTATGATTTGGCTGTTTTGGACCACAGCGATGACATCAGCGTTTCGGATGGTGGAGAGGCGATGGGCGATGATTATGGTGGTGTGGTCTACAGCTGCATTGTCTAGGGCTTCTTGGACAATCCGTTCGGATTCAGAGTCTAAAGCGCTTGTTGCTTCATCTAGGAGGAGGATTCTGGGTGCTTTGATTACTGCTCGCGCTATGGCGATCCTCTGCTTTTGTCCTCCTGACATTTGAACTCCTCTCTCCCCAACCTGTTTATACATAAAAAGAATATCTTCAATAAAATGACATGAATTCAATGAGCTCGTGCACATAATTTCATGGCTATCTCATTTTGCAAGAGTGTACTTTTGTCTATTTAGGTCCAATAACTGTGAGCTCGATCATTCACACTAGCACACTGCATAAATTTTCATTTTAAAATATACCCTTCATATTATGGCTAGGATACGTTTATGCATAATTTTAAAATAATATTTAAAAATATTTAAAGCAATGCTATTCGAACTTAATCATTGCATAAAGCAGTTTACTACATCAATATTATACATCGAAAAATAGAACGGTCGTGACAAGCAGAGGTCTAGTTTAAATGATAAGGCTGTTGGGTGATTAATTTCCTCACCCAAAAAATTGAGTTTGCTAGAAGGTCTTATTTTGCTGATAAGGAGATAGGGGAATAGCTAACTGTTATTTTTATTGATTCTTTCTGTTTTGGAAATCCATGGAAAACAGAACCGATAAAGTGATAAACCTCCCTCCTCCTTTCGGTCTTTTTACTATCCCACATGTGATGCCAGATTGCAAATGATAGTTAAGGAAAAATGGACATAGGGTATTCATTTCAAGAAGTGTAAGAAAGATAATGCACATGAGAAATGACGTGGAAACTTGAAAGAGCATTCGGATTATGAGGTCTGAGTTAAGACTTCCAAAATTCTTATTTAGACCGATGTCCGGGAAAATGCATAGATCAGAGGCATCTTATACAGCCAAAATGGCAAGAATTTATCTATTTCTTCATGCCATCAAATGGTGAGTATGTCTCTTATCTATGCATCTCCCATAAAATTGATCTAAATAAAAATTTCTCTTAAATCTTGTGTTAGGGTATTTAGTTTAATCGTAGAATATTTTGATGTAGCAAAACCATACATTTATTACTGACAAGTTTATTGAGTGTGCAAGACATTTAATGTTAGATAGCAGTATTAGAGCATTTACTGTCTTGATACAGTATTAGAGCAGTATTAGAGCATTCATTGATAATATCCGAGAGATTAAGAAATCCAAGAAGATTCCGAGGAGATTGTGGATCCTGAGAAGATCTTGAGAAGATTGAAGAATCAGAAGAGAAGATTAAGGAAAACAAGAAATGAATCTAACAAGGTACTAGGCGCAAGAGGGCCTACTCGCCTAGTAGAGGAGCTTGCAGAAAAAGTGTTGTAAAAGTGGGAAAATAGACACTGAGCTTGTGTCAGTTGAAGAAATGGTTTAAAAGAGCTGCGTGCAGGTTGTAAGCGACTACATAGACGACTAAGAAAGGCCTAGGCGTGCTCGGCGCCTAGGTAAGTGTTTGGTAGAGAAAGTGCAGCGCATAGAAGTGCGTGCACGTGCGTGCAAGGACTAGAAGCATGCGTGTAGCTGCGTGCAAGGGCTAGGCAACTACATAGTCGACTAAGAGAAGGCTTGGGTGCTTGGCTAGGGGCCTGACAGGGTGCTAGGCGCCTAGTAAAGTAAAAGTGCAGAAAAGTGGGTATTTGCTGAAGAAAGGGCTCGAGGAACACGCATGCAAAGAGCAGGCGCCTAACCTAGTAAAGTTCAGTTTTGATCTAGTTTGAAGACCCGATCTACATAAGAGTTGAAAACGTCTAGTATGATGATTGACTAGGTGTCTGATAGATGTCTAGAGATATTGGTTAGAGATCAGAGGATCTGTATTTAAAGATAATCTTAGTCATAAGTTCAGAGGAGCAAATTTCGGAGTTGTTTTTTCTGAATGCATAAGGCTATAAATAGAAGTTGTTGAAGTGAAGTCAGTAAGGGAGAAGAATCAATCTCATGCACCAGTGTACGAGCTTAAACTTTAGTTTTGTTTACCAATCTTTGTGGTTGTAATATGTAAACTAAGAACTATGAGATTGTGAGTGAAAAGTGTGAGTCTTCTTATAAGGTTCTTTGCTACCCGTAAAGTCAAGCAAATTGTAAGGTTTCTTGCTACCCGTAAACTCAAGCAGTGCGTAAGATTTGCTTGGTACCGGAAACCCAAGCAAGTGTAAAGGTGTTTACATAGTCAAATTCAGTATACCAGATAGGCTTATTGAAAAATGAACATAGACACAATCATTGCCGAACCACTATAAACTTTCTATTCATTCCTTCTTTCCTTACACTTATTTTGGCTTATCTTTCTATACTTGTTTTAATTGTTTATTTGATTTTATTGTGCTAATAATCTTATTTATTTTGTAAAACCAAGTCACCACCTTTTGGTATTCCTAACATCTTGACCGACGGATAAGATTTATTTCAGCAGTGCATAAGTGATATTATCACTGCACTAGAGAATGCAACTAACTTTAGCACTCCTCTTCTTATCACTATCTAAGGCAACTATTTGTTTCTTATAAAAGAACAATTATATGTTGTGATATTTTGTATACTAGAAAGGGGCAAATCAAGCTTAAGGAGAAGCAGAAATTGCAGAACCAACCTGAGTATCATATCCCTGAGGCAACTGGCATATGAAATTATGGGCATTAGAAGCTTTGGCAGCTTCAACAACATCTTCCGTTGTGGCATCTTCCTTGCCAAAAATTATATTTTCCTTAATGGTAGTGGCAAAAAGAGCAGGCTCTTGACTCACCAAACCCATTTGTGACCTTAGCCACTTGAGCTGCAACTTATCAATGGCAACCCCATCAAGAAGAATCTCTCCTCCAAGTGGGTCATAAAATCTTTGTAACAGTGATATCACTGTAGATTTCCCTGATCCACTACCACCCACCAAGGCTACAGTTGCCCCTGCTGGAATTTTCAGGCTAAATTCCTTGAAGATTATGCTATCTGGCCTTGATGGGTAGGCGAATTCGACATGCCTGAATTCAACTTCACCTGAAACATTATCCAAAATTTCACCTTCCATATTGTCTGAATCAATCTTTGGAACTCTATTTATCACTTCCGCTATACGTTCACCACATGAACATGCTTCAGAAAAATACTTCAGGTTTGACAAACCAGCCCCTAATGATCTAATCAAACACGAGCAATCAAAATTAATTATGTAATTAAAAAAAAAAAACAGTTTATGATAGAACAGTAGTTGAAAAACTGTTTAGTGCGAAACCAGTTTTTTTTTAAGATAAATTCAAATTTTTATAAATAAAAATCATTTCATAAAATGTTTTTTTAAGAGTGATTGAATTAATTTCTATTTATTATAAAATAAAACAAAAAATAAATAAATCGCCTCAAGTCGAAAATCGCAAGGAAAAAAAATCAAACAAAGATATATTAAGGTGAATTATACTTACAGGCCACCCATGGCAATAGCAACACCAACAACAAAAACAGTCCCTCCTTGAGCACCATGGTACATGACCATTCTGCTACCATAGTAAGAAACGAAAGACCATATGGCAAAAACGACACCGTTACTGCCAATGGCCAAACCTTTAGCCAAGCCCTGTCTCAACCCCAATTTCACAGACTCCTGCAGTGCAGCAGAGAACTCTGCAGTAGTTTTGTTTTCACCAACAAAAGCATAAACGGTGCGTATAGAAGAAATTGCCTGCTCTGCTATTGTACCAGCTTTACTGTACTCTTTGCTGATTTTTCTAGCGATTCCTATCAAAGCTCTTCCATACATTAAACCAGGTATCACTAAAACCACAATGAAGGGAAACCCCACAATTGCTAGTCTCCATAACAACATGAATGCTGCTATGTAACACCCAATGAATGTTGCAGCATTCATCAAAAAGTTTGGGAGCTGTCACAAGTTAAAACACATTTATTGTTATTAGTAAAATTGTAAACAAAATGAAAAACGATTTTCTATCTAATAAAAATATAGAAATGGAAACAAAAATAAAACTGATTTTTATTTTTTGCAAACAAAAAACGTTTTTAAAACCAAACGCACACAAGGTATTTAATTTTCTTTTAAGCATAATAACCTTTTCACTAAGGACATCTTGAATTACGAGACTATCATTAGAGACGCTTGTGATCACATCAGCTGTACTTGTGACGTGCAAATCAAAGTAACCCACATCTTGTCTCAGCACTGCTTTCAAGTATCTGCCTCTCAATCTTGTGGCTTGTCTCTCTCCTGTTCTTGTCCAACAATATCCCTCTAAAAATTTAAAAAAAAATATATAGTTTAATTTCTCCATTTAATATCCTCTTTAATTCTTAAAATAACAAAAAAGGAAAAATTAAAAAAAAAACTTCACCATATTAAAAACCTATATACCTAGGAAACAAGCAACCCATGCCCCACAAGCCAAATACAACAAGGCCACTGCATTCTGTCATCCATAAAATAAAACCGAGTTAGTCTTTTTATTACATTGGCGGTTCTGATTTCGTCATTTTTACAGAAAAAAAAAAAGTAATGGTTGAAACCAAATTGGTCCTTTCCTGTGTTTGCATGTTTGTGTAAGAAAGATAATTTTTTTTTTTATATGTTTCGGTATTTGAGAAATTCATGTATCAAGAGCATTTAAGGAGAAATTTTCGTTTATTCTCCTTCCTAATCAACAACGGTTTACATGATCTGATCCATAAATTCCTCAAATTCTCGAAACATATAAGAATTTTTCAAAAAAATAAAGAGAGAGACCTTGTCAATGTTTTGGGTGAAGACATTCATGCTCGAACTTGAGGCACCACCAAGATGGTTCATCAATTTGCTAGTGACAATTAACAGCAAAGGGGTACTGAACCCATCACCAAGGGCTCCGATTAACCCGAAAGCCATCAACCAGAAATCTACACCGTCCGCATGCATGAAAATGGACCGTATAGACCCATTCTTCGTCTTCTTGAACCTACTACTACTATCTCCTTTCTTATCTTGACCCATATATCAGAGAAGAAGAAAGAAAACAATATTAAGATTCTCTCTCAGCACTACTTTTTTTTTATTTTTGCTTGCTTCCAAAAGGGTTATGTCTTCAACCACTGAGAAGAAACAAATTTAGAGAGGTCACATATATGTTGCTCTTGTGCTTGTGGTGCACTAAATATATAGAGGGACAACTAAGGCATCTTTGGGATTTGTAAAGTTTGGAATACCTAAATTTTGATTTAGAAAATTTTAATTATAAAATAATTCCTATTGATGCAGCCAATAAAATCGTCCTTCTGTAATCTGATAATTTGACACGTAGAATAATATTTTTTTTTTTATGATCAAACGACACGTGATCACTCTCGTAAGTCATCCCAAGTTATCTCGTAGTCTGTTGACACGAGACAATTCTCCTCCAGTGATCGAACGACACGTGGACGAGTAGTTGACGTAACTATCGTCACTCACGAACTCTCCATGCAAAAATGTAAGCGTAATTACGGGGATTAAATCGCATCTGAACATGCGACAAAAGCTTTTCATCAGAGAAGCGAGAAATCAAAGATTATGTCATTCCGAACACGTGACCAGCTTACCCCAAGAACACTATAAAAAACTCAAGGTATGTGAATTTAACATCATTTCCAACCTAGGATTCTTCACAGAAACACAAACTAACCGTCTATTTTCCTCCCACAGTCTTGTCTTAACAAAAACATCGAAGAGTCTTCAGAGGTATCATCATCTCTCTTCCGATGACTTTTTAATTTATCCATCGTTATTCGTACAGAACGGACATGAAACTTTTTCAGCAACATTCTTTCGACATCAACACCCATCAAATTTTAAAAATTAAAATATTCAAATTTATGTGAAAACACAATATACCACTAACTAAACTTCATAATTTTTATGGTAGAAAGTTAATCTCGACATCTCTTGCCATTATTTTTTATTTTTAATAAAAAAAAAAGTGCTTAACTTGGTGATGATAAGCATGTGGAAAGGTAATGATTAGTGAAATAAAGTTCAACTCCGATGGAAGAATATCACTGATCACGGTTGACTTTAATTTGTTTCCTCTCTGGTAATATATACTATACCTAGCTAAATTACCGCATTGTGTGGAAGGCAACTTAAATTAAAAAACCTCAAATTTTAACACTAAAATCTTAAAGTTACATTTAAATCACCTCCCATACAACGTTATATTTACTTGTTACTGGTATTAAAATTATAGGCAGTTCAGATCTCGCCTAAAAAAACCTTTCTTTTGGATATAATTATTAAAATTAATGAGAATAATATAATATGCAATGGAAGATGATATTATGGGAGATGCTTTTACCTAGTACCTAGTACATATTCATAAAAGTAAGGGCACAATAATTCATCTTATTTTTTAATGGCATGAGAATATGAAAAATTCTTATCCGCATTAGATGTAAAACATTTTTTTTGCATCTCGTGAAAATTTGACTGATAATTTTTAAAAGCTTTAATGATAATGTTAATTGAATATGTACGGATATTACTAATGAAGTTCCTTAAAATTATCAATTAAATGTACACCATGTGCAAAAATGAGTTTTACACCTAATACGAATAAGAATTTCTCTTAAAAAAAATATTTTTTAACTTTAAATTAATAGTAAAATGGGCCATTCACCCTTCTGTCAGATATGTTTCATAAACCGAACTAAACATGAATGGTATTGTGGATTTGAAAATAATTGCCATATTCCCTTTCTTTTATGGGTTTTTGAAATTGTTAGGATTCTTGGATGTTATTTACTCTGATGAAAATTTTTAGGTGATTGATTATTAATAAAGAAAAATAAAAGCGTGACCACTAATTATGAGATATCGTCTTTAGAGAAGATACGTGTTGATTGAGTTATGCCCAAATTAGAAATTATTGTGATTTTTATGCTTTCCTAATTATGTAGCTGTTCCAAGCTTGGATGTGATTTTTACGTGATTGATTATTAATTTAAAAAAAAAAGGTATCACTAAATTAAACTTTCATCTTTTTTGAAATTAAATTGAAGAAAAATTGATAAAATTTTACCACAGAATGTAGGAAATTTCCTTTATAAAAGAGTCATTGAACGCATTTAATCCCATACAATATGATGTGATGTTTATAAAACTAGAGGTTGATCCTTAAAATTACTAAATAAAAAAGATTTCAACATGTTATTTTATTATGTTTATTAGTCTTTTAGATATTTTTAAGAAAATAAATATATTAAAAAAGAGTGAGTGGAATATCTGGTAATCTTATATAAATATTTTTACAAGTGAATTAAATATAAATATTTAAAAAAAATATCAAATACAATTGTTAAATCATATCAAATCATTTCAGATAAAATTCTCACCATCTCATTTAGAGGATTCAAATTCAAACATTTTTATTAAAATTTAAGTAATCCCAATCACTATAAAGTTTTTGATGGTACAATCGTTAATCAATTTGATAATATTATACTTAGACATGGTTTGTGTAATGTTTGAAGTGGAGATTAAAATAATATTTTATTAATTTTTTTAAAAAATATTTTAATATTTATTTAAAATATTATTCAAATAAAATTTTATAAAAAATAATGTTTAATTAAAATAATTTTTTATTAAAAATTTGTTGTTTTAACATGAGAAATTTCAAGCGCGTGTCATTATCAGAAGTTACCATAAAAGGGACAAATCACAAGTGCACGCCTGGCTGATAATGATGTTTTTCTTTATCTCAAGTCATACACGTGGCCCAATTTGGTAACCAATCACATCTCAAGTAGATAATCAACTAATCCAACAATCTTCATGTGATCTTCTTTAGTAGGCTAGTTTTTCTTTTCTTTTTTTTGTATATTGTAAATTTATTCCACCATGTTTGTCACTTTATTTGTTTTTAATTGTTTCTTCTTACATTTTTTTTAAGGAATTTAATGATCGAACTGTTGAATTTAAGAGAGGAAGTGAGACAATACAAAGAGAAGAATTGTATTGAATGGTGTGATTTACTTACAAAGGGAGCTATCCTATTTATATAAGCTAATAGGAGAAGTAAAGCTATACACAACCAATGTGGGATTATCCTATTTATACAAGCTAATAGGAAAAGCAAAGCTATACACAACCAATGTGGGACTAAGCCCATATAATACATTAACATCCCCTCTCAAACTCAAGGCGGTAAGTGGGAGGTGAACTTGAGTTTGGAAACCAGAGAGTGAAAGCGTCCGGGTGGATGAGCCTTAGTGAAAATGTCAGCTGTCTGATCGGCTGAACTGACGGATTGTAGACGAACTGTATTCTGGAGAATGTGATCA
The DNA here is from genome assembly GCA_023935145.1 of Bretschneidera sinensis. Taxonomy (NCBI): domain Eukaryota; kingdom Viridiplantae; phylum Streptophyta; class Magnoliopsida; order Brassicales; family Akaniaceae; genus Bretschneidera; species Bretschneidera sinensis. Next base: position 124,121,762 of record CM043697.1, on the reverse strand, counting down.
CGGATGAAGTGGATATCATTCTCGATGTGTTTTGTACGCTCGTGGAAGACATCATTGTGAGCGATCTGAATAGCACTCATATTGTCAAAGTGTAGGATAGTGGCAGCAGGAGAAGAGATACCCATGTCAGCGAGTAGCCATCGAAGCCAGAGAAGTTCTTGAGTTGGATCAGCCATGGCACGATATTCAGCTTCAGTACTGGAGCGAGCACAGTTTGTTTCTTACTACGCTAGGAAATGAGAGAATTGCCTAAAAAGAAACAGTAACCAGTGGTTGAACGTCTGTCGGTGGGGTCTCCGGCCCAATCGGCATCAGAATAGGCTTGTAAAACGGGGGCAGACTGTGCTGAGAAATGAATCCCATGAAATAAAGTACCCTTGACGTACCTAAGAATGCGAAGAACAGTCGAGTAATGGGTGGTCCGAGGAGCGGACAAGAACCGACTGACCTGATGAACGGCATAGGCAATGTTAGGGCGAGTGACAGTAAGATATACAAGACTTCCAACCAGTTGACGATATAGAGTGGCATCCTGAAGAGGTGAACCATCGAGTGGGGTAAGTCTGATATTTGGCTCGAGAGGAGTAGTGGCAGTGGTTGCGTCAGTGATCCCAGCCTTGGAAAGGAGGTCCGAGGCATATTTTGCCTGAGAGAGAAAAGATCCATCAGAATTAGATGAGACTTCGAGGCCAAGAAAATAGGTGAGCACGCCAAGATCTTTCATCTTGAATTGGCCACTGAGAAACTTTTTGAGTTCAGAAATACCATGTGGATCATCTCCAGTAATAACCATATCATCCACGTACAGTAAAAGAAGGATAATAGCGTTGGCAGTATGGCGGATAAACAGAGCCGAATCATGAGCACTCGGTGTGAACCCAAATTGATGAATGGTAGTGCTGAATTTGGCAAACCAGGCACGTGGAGCTTGTTTTAAACCATATAAGGCACGACGAAGGCGACAAACTTTGTTTCGAGTGGCATCCAAGCTGGGAGGTGTATGCATATAGACTTCCTCAAGAAGTTCCCCATTCATAAATGCATTTTTGACATCCATTTGAAATAGAGTCCATCTTCGAATAGTGGCGACAGCAATGAGTGTACAGACAGATGTGAGCCTCGCCACTGGAGCAAATGTCTCTTCATAGTCAATGCCATATTCCTGAGCAAATCCCTTGGCAACAAGTCGGGCTTTATATCGTTCAATAGAGCCATCAGAAAGTGTCTTGATCTTAAACACCCATTTGCACCCAATAGGAGTTTTTCCAGCGGGTAGATCAACAATATCCCATATATGAGTTTTAGCTAGGGCCTGAAGTTCTTCATCCATTGCTTTCTGCCAAAGAGGATTAGTACTAGCCTCCTTATAGGATTGAGGCTTATGTAGATGAAGTATAGTAGAAAAACAATGATAATCACAATGGTAATCAACAAGATGAGAAGGGAGGTGAGTTACCCTGGTAGATCTGCGGGGGTGATCTGGAGGATGGCTCTCAGAGGGAGTCGGTGCAGACTCATCAGACATAGGAATATCCTCGGGCACAACCGATTGAGTCAGAGAGGTGAGGTCAGCTGATGGTTCTGGAGCTGAAACTGGATCTGGGTCTGGAGAGGTAGGATCAACTGGTGGTTCTGGAACCGAAGGGGTGATATCAGCTGGTGATTCGGAGGTGGACTCAACAGTACCTGAAACTGGACGAAAAATTTTGATATTCCGAGAGAATTAAGTTTGAACCATAGAAGAAAAATCAGAATATATTTGAAAGAGTTCAGATCTGCTTTTCATAAGAAACAACCAAGTATAACGAGAATAGTCATCCACAAATATAACAAAATAACGACCACCACCCATTGATGCATGAGGAGAAGGCCCCCAAACGTCAGAATGTACTAAATCAAAAGGTGCAAGGGAAACATACTGACTCTCATTAAAAGGTAAAGCTAATTGTTTTGCAAGTTGACAATGAATACAATGAAAAGACTCATGCTGAAGTGAACCTAACTGACCACTAGAAATAAGAGAACGTAGAGGGCTAGATAAAGTATGACCTAACCGAGAGTGCCACAATTCCACAGGTGAGAGTGCTGGGATGGATGCAGCTGATTGATTTGATGATGGTGAGGATGGGACTTGGAGATGAGTGAGCTCAAAGAGGTGTCCAACTTTACGGTCGGTTCCAAGTAGTTTTCCTATCTGAGGGTCCTGCACACGACAACCAGTAGAAGAAAAATGCACATCAAGTCCAAGATCACATAGTTGTCCAACAGATATAAGGTTAAGCGTAAGATTAGGAACTAAATATGTGTCGGGGAGAGACAAATGAGAACTATCAACATGTCCAGTATGGCTGACCAGCATATTTGATCCATTGGCAGTGTGAATAGTAGGCGCATACTCATCACGAGTTTTAGAGGAAAAAATAGAGGCATCAGAAGTCATGTGATTGCAACAAGCAGAATCGAAATACCATCGGGATGTACCTGGTGTAGTTGACATGGCTATATTGTTATCGATTTTATTTAGAGCCTCGGTAAGAACGGTGCAGAAACCACTCCAATCAGGTGGAGAATTTGATGAAGTTGGTGTAGCATCAGTGGTTACAGCAGCAGTATTCTTTGGCTTGGAATATGACCGATTGTATGAGCCTCGAGAGTGATATTGGTTCCCATTTGACTAATTTCCAGATGGAAGTTTAGGGCAGTCTGCAAGATAGTGACCCGGTTTTCTGCAGACTTTACATAGGCGAGAAGGACATTTGAGCAATTCATACCCTTGTGAATGACAATACTTGCAATATAAGGGCTTTTGGTGTGTGCTCTGTCGGTGGGGTAAGTCCGATTCAGCCATAGGAGCAAAGAGGAAGGTGAACCTCCAAGAAACCGGTGATGTGGCGGTCAACTGATGATGTGGCAGTCAACCGGTGATGTGGTGGTCAACTGATGATGTGGCGGTCAACGAGTAACGTGGTGATGACGCGTTGTTGGTGTGGTGCTACTGTGGCAGCAGCGTGTCTGAAACAGGAGCGGCAGCGGAGATGATGTCAACGGGTGACGTGGCACTGATGTGGCAGTAGAGATGATGTCAACGGGTGATGTGGCAGTGAGGTGGCAGTGAGGTGGTGCTGATGTGGCTTTTAGGGCTGACGTGGCAGCAGCGTTTCTGAAACAGAAGCGGCAGCGGAGATGATGTCGATGGAGAATGAGACTCCGACTATAGCGATGACCTGACAGGTATGAAAAGGATATACTAGAAGTTTTTCTGATGTGAAGGATCCACTAATAGTGGCAATCACAGAGCATACTCAACTCTTAATATACCGAGAATTTCTGATGTGAAGGATCTACTAATAGTGGCAATCACAGACCATACTCAACTCTTAAAATACCGAGAACCATTATGGCTCTGATACCATGTTGAATTTAAGAGAGAAAGTGAGACAATACAAAGAGAAGAATTGTATTGAATGGTGTGATTTACTTATAAAGGGAGCTATCCTATTTATATAAGCTAATAGGAGAAGTAAAGCTATACACAACCAATGTGGGATTATCCTATTTATACAAGCTAATAGGAGAAGCAAAGCTATACACAACCAATGTGGGACTAAGCCCATATAATACATTAACACGAACAATATACTATCACTCAGAAAATATAACATCGAAAATAGCAGCATGCACCTATGGAAATTGTGCCTGCTAAGTAAATGGCTATAGAAGCAACACATATGATATATGTCGAGCATTAATGTCCTCGATAAACGATTTGAATACAAAAAAGAACTCAAGAATGCCTTCTAAGTAAATTTGTGATCAACTTTAACCAAATCTAAGTAAAATTGCAAGTGTTGCAGACATGCACATCTGTAATTTCAGGTAATGTATTTTCTATAAATAAATTTTATTAAATTGTTTTCCAACGTAATGTATATATAAAAATTATTATTTCTTATTTTTTATTAAATTGATGCTATATATAAATACTACATTAAACTATTTGATTATGATATAAACATGTACTGTATATCTCAATACCCATACATAAATATAATATGGTATTTATATAACATAATTTTTAATGTTACATCATTTAATATATATATATATATATATATATATATATATATATATATATATATATATATATAGACACACACACACACATATGTTTTTAATGTTACGTCATTTAAGATATATAATATTATTTCATAAGTTTTTTGTAGTAGTATGGCATACAAGCCGATAACATTTGATGTTAATGTATATTATTTGTAAAACAATTTAATTCATATATATTGTTATCATTTTATTAATGACAAGGTTTATTTATCATGAATGTTACATACATAATTATGATTAAGTCCATAGAATAAGAGTAATAGAGATAGGATTTTGATCGATGTGATCATAATAATGAGTCATATTCTTCTCGAAAACTTTATTCTTAAATGTTATTGGTTGTAAGATACTAACTGGACATTAGTAATCCGGTTAAAGTAGTACATATGTTTTCTCAATTAGAAGGGTGACTCTTCTCAATTTCATTTGTGGATGAGACACTAAAACAAGTATGTGAGTGCTTATTGGAAAACGAGTTCACTAAACATAACTCGACTTAAGAACATCTACATAGAGTTTTACTTGCCCGTCGATAGGTAGTTCTTATATTGTAGTTGTGCAAATGATTCTTAGTTCAACATTTAATATGATTCTACTCATAGATCATTAAAAAGTAACAATTTGATCTAGTGGGTTTCATATGGAGATATGTGAGTGTATAATAAGTGATCTATCACTCTTAAGTAAAGAGAGAGAATGTCTTATGTGATATATTAAGATATAACTCAAGAAGTTCTTTGGCCAAGTGTCACGGTACGCACCATTTGGCATGGTTGCTACCCGTGAGTTGGCCTTTAAATGGGCTGTGTGGTGATCTTTGTGAACATTGTGTAGCAAGTCTGGCCTAGTTGTAGGGTAGATGGGTGTTAGTGGTGTGCTAGAGGGGCCCAGTGGCTTTTCGATAATTATGTGATTTATGCTCCAAGAATTAATGGGAATTTTTTGGGAATGTCTCGAAGATGAGCTCAATGATATGGTACGCTCAGATTCGGCAAATTATGGAAAATTGATTTATTAAAGGATTATGACAACTCAAGCATGAGGTATGTTTCCTTCTGATAATGCTCAGAATGACTTAAGACTCTATAGGGGGATAGTGTGTCAGGCTCTCCACCACCTCCGGTGTACACACATGGGCCATGATGGGCATGGTTTGAGCTATGTGTGGGCACTAAGTGAGTCTCCTAAGGAAACTTACGGTGCAGGTTTGGGGCCAAAATAGGGCGACTCAATCCTCCATGAAGCGATGAGCTTCATGAACAGTATAGGTGGCTCGTATGCACTATATTTCGCTCTTTTCCTATGCTTGAGGCTTTGACCTAACTATTGTTATCGTGCGGACTATCGGATATTATCTTGGCACTATGCATGCAAGCAGCGCGCGGTACTGTTATGGCAATGAAACACCCATGGAGGTATCATCGGTTATGTTGTGGGCTATTATTTGTGTGTTTAGCATACTGATGGGAGGCATTGTGCATTGATGGTTGAGCACTGCATCGACTATTTTCGATTGGACTTGCAGCATGTGTGCATGCATTCAGGTTTGAGAATTGGTTACAGGAAGCTAGATTTATGGGCGGTATGCTCTTCGTTAGGATGGTGGACTATCATCCATGTGTCTAGCACAAGTACAGAGAGAATTGTGCATCAGTGGGCAAGCAACAGTTCAGTGGCAAGCACAATGAGGGGCGACATTGTGCGTATTCGGTAGGCAAACAGTGTACGATAGATTGCAGATCATTGGGCTATAAATTGACACAGATGGCAACTCTATTAGATTTTTAGGATGTCTTAGGGTACCAATGGGACTTTATTCGTGTGATCTTAATTGGGTAAATGTTCATCATTGGGGTCTAAATGCATGAGGGCTTATGAGGACCATTAGTACGTGTTCGTGGCTATTCAAGTCAGTGGGATGTTTCAAGAGCGATGCAATAACCTCTAAGACAATGTTAAGTGTCTTGCGAGTTTCATGACAATATGGGTTTGAGTTTTAAAGAAAGTGTGTTGAGTTATATGGCTTCGAAAAGGTTGTCTTGTGAATTCTTGAGGTGAAAACTCAAGGTGAAGAAAGGCTAGCTAGAACTTGGAGAAGTTTTAGCGCCGCATGATCCTCTGGATTTAGGGCAAATCTGGCGGACCGTGACACCAAAGCAGGATGAGAATAAGAATAGGGGTTTCTAATTTCACCATTAAAGTTATAGTCCTGAGATCTAGATACATAATTAATGCTAAGGGTTTAATTGTAATTTCATACCCTAATTAGCTTAATTGGAACATTGCATGATAGAATGATTGAATTGCACGACAACTGGTAACGAAAAGATTCACAATTTCATAACCAAATTCATAGTGTCTTGGTAGTCATGCTATGCTGCTAGGTGTCACTCATGATTGTAGAAGCCGTAAGAATTATCTATGAACAATTAATTAATAAAAGGAGAATCAAAAATGGGTTTTTGATTCAAAATAAATTAGAAATGATTTTAATTAATTAGAAAGAGTTTTAATTGAAGTTACATAAAAGTTATTGCGTACAACCAAATTAATTTAAATTTAAGGGATCACACACAAAAAGGCAAAGTGTAATTAAAAAATACTGTAAGAGTTTATTTGCAATTAATAATTAATTGCAACTTACCCTAACATATAAATAGTTTATGTGTAAGCAGATTTTTGCTTTGCTAGCACAAAAATCTGCACTCATTTATCTCCTGAAATTTTTAGTCTCTTGCCACTCACAAGGGAAGAGCAAAATTGTTGGTAGAATTTTCTAATTCTAGATTTGTCTTGTATAGAGTATCTTTGGATATCACATACGTTTGCGATTGTTATGGATTCAAAAACGTAAAGAATTCGACAATACGCTTAGATTTGCGCAAAGAAATCAAGAATACAAAGAATCAAAAGTAACCATTCTAATTCTTGAATGCTCTTGTAGTTATATTAGATGTTTCATGTAAATAATAAAGTGATTAAAGGTTTATATGAATCGAAATAAATTTTAAATTCCTATTGCGATTTTCAAAATCAATTTCCTTCATTTTATGAGAACGATATCTTATTTGAGAAATATGTAAAACTGTTACATAAGTCATAATTCTTTTTAAAATAAATTGCTCAACAAGGTCACTAATTAAAGGGTATCTTATCTTCTATCGGTTTAATGGTTACGTATGTTGCGAAGCAGCTAAAATTAGAACAAATTTTTGTAGATGTATTTGTTTTCCAACAAAAGTGAAAGTGAAAACAATAAAAAAAATAATTTTAAAAAAACATCTTTATAATTTGACACAAACTACAATTTGATTATTTTATATTAAAAATATATCAATGCATTCTTAAATCTCAATCAGTATTAGTCTATATTGATTAAAAAAAATCATATGAAATGAGAGTATTTTAATCTGTTAATATTCAGTTCTTAACAAGTAGTGATCGTTATTATTTATTTTTATGATTTTTATTTTATATTAGTAAGAAAAAAATGAGTTTTTTATTTATCAATTTAAATATCTAGAACATCAAATCTTTAGGCCAACTAGTATCATTGCACAAGCAAATGATTTCATCTATTTGTATTTAGTAAAACTTGATATTAATTCCGAATAAGAGATATGGGTTCAAAATCACACTCTCCTGGAATGTAGTACCAAAAAGAGCTCAATAGAATTAATCCCAAGAATGTGATTAATGGAAAATGAAATACACCACGGGAAGTTATTTTGATCATGTTCTATTATATGCAATGGTGGATCCAAAATTTTTTGTTAATGGAGGTGGCATATATACATATTTATATTATACAAGCAAACAATAAATATATATATTTAAAAACAAAAGTAATATAAATATTGATGATATTTTTTTTTACAAAACTAAAACATATATTTATATTTGTAAACTCAAATACATGTTTTTTTCATACAATACAAAATCATTAATATTTTTCTTTCATTATAAAAGCTAACAAAAAAATACTTGTACTAGTTTGTCGATAACGAACAACAAGAAGATTTTTTTTTTCAATAATCTATAAAAAAAAATAAAGTTCAAAAGAAATTACTTATAAAAAATGGTAAGTTTAGAAGAAAAAAAAATTAAAGAATGCATCACTTACAACTTAATAATTCTGTTTTTTTTTATAAGTTACAGCCCAATAATCTATTTTAAAATACAAGTTTAAAAATGGATTGGTCACCAAACTATAAAATATTAACAATTCAACTCTTGGGTCAGTGGTGGTATCATTCTCACAAATGACTTTCTTACCAAAGACCCATGTACTTAATTACCACAAAAAAAAAAAATGCTACTATCTAAGACAATGCAGTGAAGAGAACTTAGAATAATAGAACCCAAAGACAAAATCACACAGGTGGAACATTAGGCAAATGTATAGACCAATACCTACTTAAGATTCAAAAAAGAAAAGAAAATTTACATACTCACAACATAAGATGACAGCCAAATTTAAAATTTAAAAATGATAAAAACATTACGTGTATCACTTAACATATATGGAAAATAACTCATAGTTTTCAAAAATTTTAACATCAAAGATTTTGAAATTCAAAAACCCATCAAATAATAGAATTAAGACCCAAATGGAGGGATTACATTGTTATCAGGAGTCGTATATATAATTTTTACCTATAGCTTTTAATTTCTAACAAAACTCACTTGAGAGACAACTAATTTCTAACAAAACTCACTTGATGAGCAACACAACTGTACTAAGAGGGAGAGAGACCAAACTTAAATTAAGAGACCCAAAAGATCAAAGTAGCAATTGAAAATGAAAGGGTAGAGAACCACCATTTCTGGTAGAGTGTTTGAATGTTTTAGTGTTAAGATTTCAAATTTATGAAAGCAATTATAAATTTTAAGTGAGGATAAATTTGTAAACATTTATAAATTTAATTTATTTTTCAAAAATAGGAAGGGGAAGTTGTCACCACTGCCCACCTTGTATCCGCCCCTTATTTACTTGAGCTCATCTTTGAAGTTGTTTTTTTTTGTTGAAAAAATTGGTAATGGAAAAGTGGTGACTGATACGAAAGAAAACCTTTTAAGGAAAATTGAAATTCTTGATGAATCCACGGTGTAAGGGTTGTTCTTTCCTTTGACTCAAGGAAAGGCTGAGAGAAATTGAAGGAAACTGTAAAAGAACTGTGACGCACTTGCATGCGATTGTACAGATTTATATATAAATAAAAATGGTTTGATTACTTATTTGATAAACTGCATAACTTTTATTGCTGGTTTTGAATTCAACATGATTAGAGTGCGAAGATACAGCAGAAGTTGTGCAACAAAAAAATTTAGATCCAAAGCCCATGAACAGTCTTGATTTGATGCTTGATGTTAATTGTAGTAGTAAAAATAAGGACAGAAGTTTCGCGTAACTAGGTATTTTCAACCTAAGCTAAAAAGGGCACGCATAATTCTTACATACTATATTATTAATAAAACTACAACTTATATTTAGTGTTTACTTTTTAAAATATTCTATAAATTTATATTTAAATAAAGTTTTATATGTAACTCAATTGACTTCAATATATCTTTTTTTCATGTTTTTTTCTCTCATTAACTCATTCAAACTTAACTTTTCTACTCTTTTTATCTCTTTTATTTTCAACTCATGCTTTTGTCTCTCACTATCTCACTCAAACTTAATTTCTCAGAGTAGATCAACACACACGTAACGTGTGTTGAGATACTAGTACCAAGTGAAATGAGAGTTATCGATCGGTAGAAATTATAAGGACCACGATCATATCCATTTAAAAAATGAAATAGAGGTCAAGTTGATGGTGACATTTAATGCCACATTAATAAATTTGAATTTGAATATTCTGCATTTAATGATGTGTCATTCAATTTCACCGTAAACTTGATTCCATTTCAATTTTCAAATTGAGAGAATCGTGATCTAAATTATAAAATGATTTATATTTTTAATAAGCAAAATTTAAATTAAAGACTCATAAAAAATAAGTTTTAAAAAATTAAAAACTATTTTTTTGTTTTAAAAGCTAAATTTGTGTCCGATAATTTATTTCCACAATTGTTTTACCAGGCGCAAAACATTTTTTTAGCTCCACTACTATTTGCCAAAACTATTTCTATTTTTAATAAGCAAAATTTAAATTAAAGACTCATAAAAAACAAGTTTTAAAAAATTAAAAACTAATTTTTAAAAAAAAAAAAAAACACTGAATTTGTGTTAGATAATTTATTTTCATAATTGTTTTACCAAGCAAAAACAATTTTTAGCTCCACTACTATTTTACCAGGAACTAAATTTTTGTTTAAAAACTGAATTTGTGTCAAATAATTTATTTTCACAATTGTTTTTGTAGTTATGCGGCGGATTAACAAGTACTCATTGATTCGATTCGAAATCTTTTTGTATTTAGACTCTTTTATGGTTCTTTATGCTTCAACCTCGTCAATGATCATGTGTGTTATCACATAATTGGAAAACACACTTGTTTCACATCACAGATGCCTTTTTGTTTCTTTATAAGTAAGAAAGTGGAGTTTTCTCTCTCTGGAACTTCAATTTCTTATCTCTATATATGTATATTGCTTTCAAGAGACTTTTCGTAAAGGATCTCTTCATTTAAAAATTGAAATTGAATTAAGTTTATAGTAAGATTGAATGCCACATCATCAAGGAAGAATATTCAAATTTAAATTTATCAATGTATCATTTAATCTCATCATGAACTTAATATCTATTTCAATTCTTAAATAGAGAGGATCATGGTCCTTTCATGAAAGGGAGTTAAAGGAAGTTAATAAACTTCTCCAAAACCTTTTCTATCCGAGTCATTTTGACAATTTCAAAAATCAAAACCATTGCTAGGTCAAAAGCTTTTTTAAATGCATTTTTTTTTGTTTGGTTTAGGTGCCAAACGAACAAAAAAAAAAGAAGGAAAAATAACACAATTTATCAAAATTAAGTTAATGAAATAGATTTTAAATAAAATACTTCTTCTTTTTATTTTTATTTCCTCCAAAATTATCTATCTTTCACCTACATTTTTCATGATACATGTAAATGGCGGAGGAAGAGGGGACCAGGGGCTCATTTGCCTTTGATTTTTTTTTATAAAAAAATTGGGAAAAATCATTGCTTGTTTTCATTTTTATTTTTAAGTTATTTTGATCAAAGTGTGTGTCATTGCATAGTAAAAAGATAGTAAAGAAATAAGATATAATTATACATTTAAATATAACGTATTTATAATAAAATTGATATTTAATAATATTATTGACTAATTTACAAAAAATTCAAAAATAATTTTAAAATTCATAAATTATATTCTAATTAACAAAAATCCAAAGAAATCCCACAAGGAGGTTGGATAAATATTGACAAAATATAACTTTAGTGAAAGAAAAACACCCCCACAAAAAAAGTAGGAGAGAGATGCAGAGTTGCATAGCAAGAGAGCATGTGGCAGAGTTTGAGAAAGAGAGAGACCTGGCGCTAAAGTTGATATTGGTAGTGTCCTAATACTATCCATTTGACTTCCATTGAGTAAATTTATATCAAAATAATACTATAAATAAAAAATGCTCTTACTTTGGCTCAAACATAAAACCAAAACCTATTCGGTATGGCAAACTTTAAGAGTGTCACATGTGACTTGTTCTTCTTGATAAAAATAGTTTGAAGTGAACCAAGAAAGTGAGACGAACCACATAAAATAAAAAGCGTTTTGAAAACTGGTACCTAAATCTATTGGTGGAAACAATGTTTTTTTAAAAATAAAAAGCGTTTTAATACTTTACCGAAGGATACCTTATTACCTTATCAGTTGGGGGAAACACAAGCTACTATTTAAATCATTAGAATATGTAAATCCACCAATTTATCATTTCTTTGTTGAAACTTGAGAACTGCACTTCTAATTGATGATGACTGACGACTAATAATCTCATTAAATATTTAGTGTAGGTTGTACTCAGTGCCACAGCAATCTTGTGTGTTGATAAAGAAAAACAGTCAAGTATGCTTAAGATCTTGACTTAAAAGGAAATTAGATAATCATTAGGAGCACCTATTTATACCACTTTGTGCAGATCAGTTCTTGTCCCGGGAAGGAATATAAAATTAAAGAAAATGGAATCATCAGAAAAATATTAAGATTTTGTTTGGAATAAATTTAGAAAATGATTTATAATTTTTATAAATAAAAACAAAATTAAATACCCAAGTTCAGAAAAAAAGAATGGTAGGGGTTTTAGAGGAAACAAATAATAAGCAAAGGAGAGTAAAGTTAAGCTTGATGACTTATCCTTATTTATGGTTTTATAAAGTAAAAGAGAGTAAATAAGTTTTTTTTTTTAAAAAAAAAAAAACTCTCTAAACCCTTCAAATTGGGTGTTAAAAAAATTGGAGGTTGAGGTTTTGGAGGGTTACAGGAAACCCCAAAAATCTTTCTTGTCCTTATGAAAAAAAAAAACTACTAATGAAGTTTTTAAGAGCATGTTTAATTATGAAAAAAAAAATTTATTTTTATTTCAATTTTTAAAAAAAAAATATTACACATTTTTAATAAAATTTGAAAACAAAATTTTTATTGTTTTTTTTCAACATAATATTGTAAAAGATGATAAATAAGAATATGTTGTTTTTCAAGTTATTTTCTAACTTTTATTAAGAATATACAAATTGTTCAGAAAAGTGTTAAAAAAATAAATATTGAAAATTAAAATATTTTCGGTAACTAAACATGCTTTTTAAGTAACCATTTTTTTATTTGCTTTATTTAATTGTCAAAATTATCTCCCAAACATAATGAAAGTGGGTTTTTAACATAATTAAAATTAAAAAAAAAGTTTTCAAGAATCTGACGTTGTATAAAAGTGTTCAAAGTTGTTCTACCAATCATAAAGTATTTTTTAATCCCATAACTGTTTTTTCAAATAATGTTTTAAAAACTAACTTGACAGTCATAAATCAAATGTATGATTTACTTAAAAATTAAAAATACACAATTGTGCATAAAATGCTAAGTTAGTAATGGACAAATCAATTTATTTTTCACCTTGCCTTGACATGAGTAGAGACAATCACATGTGTGTTGACACAATATGCACTTAGAGATGTTTTTAGAATTGAAGTCTCTACTTTATCTATATACAGAAAAACCCAATAACTGCTGCTTTTTCTCTCTTTTTAGCATCATAAAAAGGAGTACGTAATCTATGATAACATGGCTAGTTCCATATTTTATCAAAACCTTCTGGGTTTGGTACGCCTTAGCTAGAAGCCTCTAAAACTAGGCACATAGGCTAATGGGTAATGACGATGACTATGAGAAACAGAGGAGTACGTCACATAGACGTGAAACGGATTAAAAAAATTTAATCTCTTTGTTTTATCACTTGGTTCTCATAAAATTACCACTCAATTTTCAGAAATTATTAGTGAAATTTCAAAGTAAAAAAAATGGTATGTTTTGCTATTTATATGGAATGTTAATGCTAAACTGTATTTTAATATCGTTATTATTTTAATATCATTATAATTATAAAAATATTATTAATATTTTTATTATTATAATTATGTTAATAATAATAATTATTACTATAAAATTATTATAAATATGATTATATTATAATTATAATTATAAAATTATTATTATTATCATTATCATTATCATTATCATTATTGTTATTATTGTAATTATTATGATAATTATTGCTATAATATTATTATAATTATGATAATTATAATTGTTATCATTATTATAGTTTTTATATTTATTATCAAGGTAAATTATAGTTTCATATCTTAGTTTAGGGGGTAATTACATAAATATCCCGGTGGTATTGGAAATAATTGTTTAATACCTAAGGTTTGTCAGTAACATTATAGAAGCATACCTCTGTTACTTAACCCGTTAGTCAAGTGTGAAAATTTTGATCAAATGTCAAGTCACATCATAAAAATTTACAAAAACCCCTTAATACCCTCAGATAAACTTAGTTAAAGTTGTACAACTCCATTCTTTTTCCCCAAAGCTCCAGTTAACGCTGGTTGACTACAAAATATGATTGCCGAAACCACTACCACCTCCACCAGATTCAATCTTACATGTTCTTCCATATAAGTTACTGGTTAAGGTAACCACTAGAATTTCAACGATGCGAAGATTAGTAAATATTCAATTAAAATCAATCTAGACTAATAAATAGGGAATCAACACCATAGTCATAATTATGAAACAAATCCTATGATTGAAGTCAGTCTATACAAACCGCTAATATCACCAAATTCTTGCACAAGCACTACCCCTTTAAAAATCCTATTTCTTCTTTGCTCCTAACAAACAAAATACTACTAATAACAAAACCCACCCTATAAAAAATAATCATAACAAAACAAAAATTATAAACCCCACAACAAACACCCAAAAAAAACAAAGAAAAAAATAGATAACACCCAAATCGTCCACCAAGAGATAAAAAAGTACTAAAAAACCTCAAAAATCACCTCCTAGCCCTCATCCAATCCGTCATGTACTGCGACAAGGGCTCGACCTCCAATAAGGGCGTGGAGAGTGGAGTAGGCAGCGGTGAGTTTCGGATAGACGGGACAAGACCCATTGAGCTTAAGCCACGCGTCAATACAATAAAGGTGAAAGTAATGCTTGTACACATGCATCGTCCTCAGCATCTCCATGTCCTTGTACTCGCACAAACAGATCGAGCAAGTCGTGTTACTGTCATCGCCACCAGCGACAGATTCTTTGGAGAATTAGAATTTTGGGGAAGAGTTAATCACGAATTAATCGAGACCCATAACGAGGCTTTCATCTCCGACGACGTCTTGATCGTCGTCTTCAACAACGAAGACGATGCGAGAGAGGATTATGCCTCCATCACTAGTGTGGTGGTGGTGGGGTTAAGAGTGGTGGAGCAGCGGCGAGAGGAGCACATTGAAGAACAAAATACAAGAACTGGATTAAAATATAGGGCTATAGTTTTTGAAACCACAACCAAATTGACTATTGGAATTCGATTTTTGAAACCATAACCATATTCGACTAACATCAAAATAACTCATCAGTGCGATGAACTTGGCAACGATTCTAGATTCTTGTAATCATTTGAGAAATCAAACTTCGTACATAAAACTGCTTATGATTTCGACTTCTAGGGCCAGTGATTATGGTTACGAAATTTGGGGATTTTAGGTTAGGATTTGAAATTGGGTTTATCAATTCTCTGAGTATGGAAAGGAGAAAAGAGAAAGTGTGATAAGAGAGAGAGAGAGTGAAAGCAGAGTGAACTCGTCAGGTGGGTTAGGTAAGATAATTTAAGGAGGGGTAACATCGACATTTCTCATGCTCCGTTAGGATTTAATGAATTCTGTGAGTTCAACTTTCTGACAGGTATTAAACAGTCATTTCTAATACCACATATATGTTTATGTAATTATCCCTTAAACTCAAGTATGAAACTGTAATTTATCCTTATCATAATAATATTATTATTACTATTATAATAATTATTTTTAGTACTTATTTTTATTTAAAATATTATTATAATAAAAATATTTTTAATAATATTATAATAATTATTTATATTATTATTATTTTTATAATAATTATTATTATTCAAGAGTAAAAATGATAATAAAAAATTTAGTCCCACATGCATGTGATAAATTCTATCCCATTGGGGGAGATGAGACAAAAAAGTGGGATTATAACTAATTTTATCTCATTTTAATCTTATATGAATAGTGAATCCTTCCAACAAAATGAGAGATAACTATTCATGTGGGGTTAAGTTAGTCCAATCCCACCAACCAAACAGCCCCTAAGAGTAAAAACAATATTCCTAGGACACGATCGAGAAAAAAGATTTGTTGCTTTGATACCATGTTAACAAGACAATCAGATGATCAATTATTCGAAAAGCTTACAATTGGTCGCCTAACTATCTCCTTAATTAAAACCTTTAAATCTTTTAAAACTCTAAACAATTTAATTTTTTCTTGTGTGGAAGTTTTTTGTAAGGGTGAGCATGAGTCGGTTTGACCTAAAAAATCAAATCAACTCAATTATACCGGGTTGTAAAGATATCGACCTAACCCAACCAATGAACCCATCCAACCCTAGCTCAACCAAACTCATTCAAATCAGTATGAGACGATTTAGGTCATCAGTTTAGTATTTTTTCACTTAAAAATTAATGAAAATATATTATGTAAGAAAAAATATTATACTACAATTATTCATCATTCATTATATCCAAAATTAAATTCATGCAATAATTTGTTAAATCTTATAAACCATCATTTACAAATTAAGTACCTTAAATCACTTCACACAAAGTTCAAACAACATTAATTTAATATAAACCATTCAAAAGTAAATAAAAATTAGATACTAAAGGTGTTTGATTAATAAAATTCTTCAAAACTTCAACACTGGTATATATTTGATCCAAGAATCTCCATAACTAAGTTTCATCATATCACATAAAGTGAATGAACATAAGATAAATTAATCAATTCAAAAAGTTTTTGAAAAGCATATTAAAAGTTTAAAAGAAATATTTTCACGAGAACAAACAGTCTTCTTCAACTAAAAAGTATTAAAAAAAACATGTTCCTCACATATTTAAATTCTAATTGACATTTTTTATGGAAATTAACATTTTTTATTGGATGGTTTCTAAAAAGAAAAAAGAAATAAACACACATATGAAATATATATTGCAATTCAAACTTCACAATATGAATATAATCCATCAATCCTTAAAGTAAGTATATTTTAAATATATAAAATATAATTATATAACGATCGGGTTGAAATTTTTTAATCCGTGACCTAACCTAACCCACCAAGTTAAAATTTTACCCAACCCAACTCAACTCATTACACTAGTTTAGGTCGGGTCCATGGGTCTATCAGTTTTCATGCCCACTCCTAGTGTTTTGAGTGAGAGTAAAGTACTAAATTAGAGCATATATGAGATTTGGAGGGATACTCTTTTACTCTCTTCTTCTTCGATCCTAACATACCCTAAAAAGTCAAAGATCGTGGAAAAAATAAATGAAATCAAACACGAGTAAATGCGAATTAAAATGTCAAGAGAAAAGGTAATGTTAATTATCCCCTTTGAAAGTGATATATGACGCTAATATCTTTTTTTCTTACATTAATGGGGAAAGAGATCAAACTCAGATCATATGAAAGATCGATGGGTGATCTTTTGACAAATGTCATTTGCTCTTGTTTTACATTTTTCTTTTGACAATGGGCTGTATGCATTGTGCTATAATCTTCTTTATTAATAATCTTCAATAGCTCGTTCCATTATTTGGTGGGTCATGAGCGATGTTAATTCAAAAAATGAGAGTTACATATTTGAAAGAATATTTGTAGCATTTAATTTAGCTGCTTTTTGTGGTTTTGGTTAGAGGTGAACATGGATCGGTTTGGGTCAAGTTAGTCTAAAATTTCAACTCAACCCAATTTAATCATACCGAGTTGAAAAAATCTTAATTCAACTCAACCCAACCTATGAATCCATTCAATTTCAACTAAATCAAACCTATTCAAATTGGTTTGGGTCGGTTTTGACCCATTGAGAGCTATATTTTTATACTAAAAAATTAAATCATACATATAACATAACATAAAAATATTCTACCAAATTCAAACAATAATTCATTAAATCTTAAAAATTCATCTCTTATAAAGTACCTTAAATTACTTAACACAAAGTTTGAAAAAAATTTATTTAATACAAATCAAACAAAAGTAAATAAAAACTAGATTTTCGTAGTGCTTTATCAATCAAAATCTTCAAAACTTCAACACCATAATAGACTTAGCCTTAAAATCTTCATGATCTAATTCTTATACAATACCAAGCATATTCATCAGATAAAAACCATAAAATAAATGAAAATAGAGAAAACTGAAATCGTTTTTTTCTTGTTGGAGGAATTTTAGAAAGAAAAAAGAAAAAAAACGAGACACACACACACATACCCATATCAATCCAAACTAACTTACCAAAATGAGACATAATTTTACACACCCAATAGTTAGAATGAGCATTTTTATAATTATACTATAATTATATATACATTATTTTATATTCAAATAAATATAAAATATAATTATATATTTGGTTGGGATACCAGTTTGGATCGTATTAAAAATTTTGAACCCATGATCCAACCCAACTCAACTTCTAAAAAGACTCAACTCAACCCAACCCAATCCAACCCAACCTAACCTATTATATCGGTTTGGATTAAGTCTATGGATTGATCGAAGTCCATGCTCACCCTTAATTTTGATAATTTTAAATGATGGTGGAGGTATTAACGGTGGGGGTTTGAAAATGGTGGCTGTGTATTGTGATGATCTTCAAAGCTTTACCAACACAAACGCAAGTGTCCATAAATGGGAATAGATTCTTCTTAAAGCAGAGATCTGTTCTTCCGGATTTGGAAGCTGAAAAGCTATGGTGGAGCTTGAAACATTGTCTAGTATTGTACCTTTCTACGGGTAGCATGGAGGTCCACAAGCACTTTTACTGAATTATATCGAGGCAAGCACCCTCACTTTTTCTTTTGCATAAATCGGTTCAAAACAACTATATAAATATTAAAATAATAAAATTAAAAAAATATATAAAAAAGATAATTTTTATAAAATAATAATATATATTTATTTTTATATTTATTTTTTAACATCATATCTGAAATTATTTTATTTTATTTTATTATTTTCTAATTATTTCGATTCACCACAGGGACGCCTGTTGTAACTTGAGATATTGTTTACACCTACTGCAGGGGCGGAGCTCTGCTGTTAGATGGGTCAATGGCCACCCTAAAGTTGAAAATTTTCTTATAAGTATAGGCATATTTTAGATCTCCAATGGTAGTACACAAAAATGTTACCCCACAATAAAAAAAACTGTAGTACACAAAGGGTTGCCTCCCCAATAAAAAATTAATCCTCCCACCACGAAGGTTACATTTCACTCTCTTAATAAATAACAAAATATTCTTTTTAATTTTATTGATTGATTTTATATTAAAAGAGGTATTATATAAATTGTAACTCAATCTGACAAACATATAATTATTAAACTTCTTAAAGTTAACTGCTTGACATATCCCATTTTCACAAGATATCTACTTTATTGTCTTCCTTAATGCTTTATTACTAAACAAACAAATAATGATATTCATTTTTTTTTTAATTTTCACTTTTTGGCGTCCATAATAACAAATTAGAAGAAACTTTGAAGACATTAGGTGTGTTTTGGGATCTTGAGCTTTTCTTTATTTCCTTCTAACTCTGTTTAACTGATCCGAATGTGGATATTTTACATTTTATTTCTTTTTATTTTATAATTGTTTTTCTTTTTTTTAATTAATGTTAATTAACGATTGTGATACAACTTAAATATATAATATATCTTAATTTTTACTTGTTTTTATATTGAATTTTTTATTTTTTAATTTGCTTCATTAGTCCGTAATTTTATATTGAATCCTCCGTCATAATTTATTACTACAATTACTTGATTTGTTGATCTAATGTGAGTCAATAATAGGAGAATCACATTCTTCCTTCCAATTTTTTTCTTAAAAAAAAACTAGCATACAGGTATCTTTATAGGTGGTTTCTCATTTTTCATAAAAGATGTTCTCATTTTATTCTTCTTTTATATATAGTTTTTAAAAATATTTTTTGATATTCTGTTAAATCTATATTACTAAAAGAGGTATTTTTTTTTACACCTTTAAGGTTATAACTTAATCTTAATATATAATGAAAATCAATTTTTTAAAATTTAAAATTAATTTATATTTTTCACATTTATCAATATTTTCAAAGCACTACCCAGCTCCAATATACAATTCCTGATTCTGCCCCTGACGTACTGTCAACCACCAAGTTTACAGTAAAAGTCATGTTACTTTCAAGTTTAAAACAAATCAATAATTGTCATTTGATGACTCTTAATTACTAATTGCTAAGATCAAACAGCTATGATTAACTTGATTTAATTTCATGGCTCAAAAGCTTTTGAATATTAACTTATCACATATAAAGCATAAGTGGTCTTGATACCTCACTCAGAGGAATTTTGAAGTATTTAAAAATTCTCTGTCATCCGGTTCATAAAAACAAATCGATAAAACCACGTCAATAATCAGCTCGTGGCGTTGTGATCAACAGATTTAAGTCATTAAATTCAAAGGAAAGGCGATGTGTGGTCGTCGGCCAAATGACGCCAAATCAAATGTGGCTAGAATTTGGATTCTAAAAGCAACACGTGTAGTGTATTCATGCGATGGTTGACATAGAAATTAGATTGAAAGGTAGATCGATGATTGTTGACTCCAACATCATAGGTGGTGCAGCTTTCAGTCCATCTTTTCACAGAAAATCGCAACCTCTAACGGTTTAAAATAAATAAATGACCTTTGTTAAATTACACTTCTGCTCTTTGATCCTAATAAATTTGGGCTGTGCGTGAGTGCGTCTCAACCTAATTTTTAGTGCTGGTACATTGAGGCAAATAATACAACACTGACCCTAGGGCATAAACAAATTCCTTATTGCAAAAGAATCTATACCGCACCTCCAGCTCCAGTGTTAAAAAGTAGATTTTGATAATGGCCCTAGTAACCTCCCACTACACTTTGTGTATCTGCCTATCACAGTTTACTGTTGTCTGAAGTGAAGACAACCTGTTGACATTTTTGGAAACGCTTAAAATTTTCAAGCACCTTGAAACTTTGGGCACAATATGCTTTAATTAAGAACATCAAATGGTTTGATTGGCAGCAATTAATTCCCAATTTGAATCAAAACACTTTGTGGTAACAAATTCTAGTTGAAATTGACTGCAAGTCGCTATTATGTTGTAGACAATTTGGGATGGATTTAATCATGAAAATCAATATGGTGGATATTCAACGTGTATCTTTATAACTTTTCAACATTTTAACAGTGTAACCAATTTTTTCACTTTTGCTTCTATTGGATTACCAATATTCTTTTACAGTGTATGGTGATACTCTCTGCTTCCTTTGACTACAATATATATATATATATATATATATATATATATTACTGATAAAGAGGTCATTAAATCTGAGTCTTTTATACTAAAGATCTGAAAATTACTACTAAACTAAGACGCCAGGTTATAATATATAGCTAACTAGTATATATATTTAAGTGTATCAGTTTCTTAATTAGTTTAGTTTTGTGATTAATTATTTAGTTTTCCTATTTCCTTTAGGTTTTATATTCTTAGTTTTTATATATAGGCTATATATTCATGCATTGGTCTTTCATAGCACATCAGTAATACACATAAAATTCTTCTCTAATATATATATATATTTTTTTTAACATGGTATCAGAGTACTCGTTGATTCTATTTTGAGAGTCGTTTGCTTGTCTAGACATACTTTTTCTTCATGCTTTAGATTTTTATACTTATATTTATTTCTTATGTTTTTTGTTCCTTTGATCGATTTACTCTCTCGGTTTGTAGTTCAGTTCAGATTTAATTTCTTCATCAATTTCATTATTGTTAAATCAATTCATATCCAGTTTATTATTGTTCTTAAGGTTTTTATCGAATTTAGACTCTACGAAGAATGTGCTTGCTTGTGATGAAGAGTCTCGCTTTCTCAAATTTCGATATTGAACTTTAATAATCTCTTTACTTCCGTATCCCTCGGTAATCCTCACCAAATCTTATGAAGGGGTGTTAGAGCCGAGCTTGTACTTTTCATTTTGTTTTGACTCATGTTTTGGTTTTTTTTTTTGTTTCCAACGATGGCATATGCAAGGAGGTGAGTTTACGTGTTTTGGAGAGTTTCTTTCGCAGAGTTCTTCATCAAAGCTTAGTATCAACATGCAAAGTTCTCCATCGGAGTTTGTTCTTCTCGATACTTCTTTGATTCGTTTTACAAGTTCAAGTTGACATCTACTTTAGCACCATGAGTTTAAAAGGGACTATTAACGTATATGATGTTTCCAAATCCCAATATTAATTTCCTAGTTCCATATGTATCCGTTTTCTAATTAGTTTAGTTTATTGATTTATTATAACTTTAGGTTTTATATATCTATTAAGTTTTATATTCTTAGCTTCTATATATATAGGCATGTATTTGTCTTTCACAATATATGAATAATATACATAGAATTCTTCCCCGATCTTTTTTTATTTTAACATTCTTGATGATTCAATGAACATTGTTGTGTTTCTTTCACAAATGAGAAAAGGAAAATGATATGGTAATTAAACAACTTTATGTTATCCTCTTAATACTAAATTTTCCTTTAAATATTTAAAGAACATTAATCTAGTTAATTCACCCATCAAATAGATCATCATGGGAATAACAAAAGTAATTAAGAACTGCATGATTTTCTTCGTAATTAGTTAATTACATTATTTACCCTTTACCAATAGAAAAGTTCTTATACCACGTCAATCCTTAACCCACACATTTAATGGTATGACATGTTATGATTGGTGTATCTCATAAAACCCATGCCTATACAAATGTTTCAACACGTCGAAACGGGTGTTCATGGAACTATCACTCAGTAGAAAAGATCCATAAATATTGGGCCTAAGCCTATAACAAATGGACTACAAATGTTTTTTTTCTTTGATATAAATGGACCACAAATGCTAAATCATCATTCAACCTTTTTTTATATTTTGGGCCTCTTTCATCATATGAAATAGACATATTTGAGCCTTACACTTTTTAAGACTAGCTCATAGTTATCACCTATATAAGCCCAACGTTTGGGTCTGGTGACTTTTCCATCATTTCCAACTCCCAAGCTTGATTCGTACAAGGGAGGCGCGAAAGAGAGAGCTCAAGAACCATTCATGGCGGGAACTAATCCACAGAAGCAACTCCTGTCCCTAATTCGCGACTTTGCCTCTGAAAAATCTCAAGGAGGTAGCGTCTGCTCCGTACATTTCTTCTCTCGCTTTTCCGTTTGTTCCCGAGAAAATGTTGGAAAACTAGGAAAGAAAAAAAAGAAAGTCATAGTTTGAATCTCATTTCTACCACAACAAAGCGAGATTGTTGATTTATGCAAAAACTAGTGAAGATATTCCGTTCTATTTGGTAATAATGATATTGATAGATGATTTAAGTTATTTTCTTTTCCTTTCGTACATTTTCTCCGCAACCAAACGGAGGGTTAATTGTATGCTGTATGTGACAATGAAACGAACTGATACACGCTCGGGGATGTCTAGAGAGAAGAGTCATCGGTTTGAAGAAGCGGATTGATGAGCTCAGATCTGAGCTAGAGACAGTGAATGCGGAGCTTGAAGATGCCAAGCGCTTCAAAGAAGCTACTGAGCAAGAGCTTAAAGGCTACGAAGTTGAATTGGCTATGAACAAAGCTTCAATTCAAGCCCTAGAGGTTCATTTTCGTTTTTAAGTTTAGTCACTTACGATATTTTGAGCGTTTTATTTTCCAATTGATTACATTTTTTTTTTAACAATTTGATTGGGCTTTTGTTTCAAATCACATGCAGGCAAGGATTTCTCTGTTTCAAGATGGAATTTCTACTGTTGGAAATGATGTAGAGTTACTTAAGGTATCAATCATGCCTTGTTTTGTTTTGTATATATATAACTTATCAGCTAAATTGAGATTGATTTTGCTTTGTACTCTTGATGTTGTTGATAATTTCTTTTTCTACTCTCATATTGTTGATAACTTCTTATGTTGAACTTCACTTAACGGAAAATTTGCTCGGATAATGCAAGAATGAAGAAGGAGCATCACGGTAAAGAACTGTAATCTACATTGCCGATTTAGTAACTTCCATGTATAAAATCAATGTTACCTACCACATTAGATGTTCTCAATGTTTGTGCAGAGATCAGTTTATTAGCCAGATGTTTGAGCTGAACGCTAAAATAAGGTAGGTCTCAGGTTTCCATATCCTGTTATTTTTACTTGCATTGTCATCATGCTCTTTGTCCTCACTGATTCTTGGCAGCATAGCCACATCTTTGCAATAAATAATTTATGTATTTTGCTTTGATAGTAAAATAAATCTTAGGAGTTAATGTGTACATAAATTTTCAAAGTTACTTGACCTTGGATTGAGTAGAAAGTTAAGAAAAATACCCTATGAATGATTTCTACTCTTATATCTGTCAGTCATAAATACGGTGGACAGAAGTAATATGCTCTGGAGGTTGTCTAGGGTAAGTATTATCCATTGCTCAGCAAATGATGTGTGTCAATCATGAAAATATTCGGTCAACTAAAAAAATCACTATCATCATTTAGATGCCAACATATTGGAGTAGTCGTAGTGTAACTTTTTAATTCTATCTTATAGTTTCACTTACATTCCTGCTCCAATATATTGTGATGATCCGGTGCTTTATTTTCTATACTTCCAATGCTAATGTTGCATAAACCTTTCTTGCCATGATAATTACTTTGAAAAATGGCAAAGCTTTGTTATGTTTTCAATGCGAAATGTAATGCCATAAAGGTTTCTCTGCCTCTGCATGTGTGAACCATTGACAAATTTAGAGATTAGGTAAACATCTTTTGCTATAACTTGTCTGAGCTTTCAGTTTGTCTGGTTACTTAATTCAAATTCTTGTTACAACCAAAATTTGGAAGTGGTTAGGTTGCTATAAGTTGGTTTTTCTCCGTGTTTGAACGTGACACTGCACTATGATCTTTTTGCAAAGTTACTGTCATGTTTTTGCTAATTGCCTTCACCATTAAGCTATATATAAGTTTTGGCATATCTTCTAATGGGATTTTGATGCCTCCTCAACCTTGGCTGAGAATCTTAATATCATCCACCTAATACAGGATCTTCCGCAACATCTTGGTTGACCCTCTTGCAGTTGAAAAGAAAGTCCTTGGAGCATTATTAACTATATGTTGTGTTTGCTTTGCACCATTGGACTGATATTAGATGAATGCCATCAGTATGCTACTTTGAAATATGCATTCTTGTATTCACTACTAAAAAATAATTAATTTGTTAACTGGTTATGTGTTAATGTAGGAAATTCCAAGAAGCAATAGCTTGCAATTTCCAGAAAGATAAGGGCATTAGAGCTGCAGCAGGTGATGTCTATGAAACACAATTCCACTTTTTCCTATGTTTGGACCTCTTAACACATGTTGTTCCCTCTTCTGATTCTTGTTATGGTTGTTGATCTTAATTCATGGCAGGACTTTTCATTTCTTCTATTGTCATTATATTTCATGTCTTTTAATATAAGCATGTTATCTTTCCTATTAAAAGCTTAAACTTCCATAAATTATATAAATCCTCACCTTCACATTCCTTATCAGGCAATCTACTTTAACTCAGAGTGAAGACCTTATGAATAAAATTGATTCGTTGTTTGC
This sequence comes from Bretschneidera sinensis, assembly GCA_023935145.1. Classification (NCBI taxonomy): domain Eukaryota; kingdom Viridiplantae; phylum Streptophyta; class Magnoliopsida; order Brassicales; family Akaniaceae; genus Bretschneidera; species Bretschneidera sinensis. The sequence continues at coordinate 124,096,176 of CM043697.1, read as the reverse complement.
AATTTCAGTAGATTTTCATAAATAAATCGTTCTTTTACGAGATTGAAGCCCAAACTGAACTATAACTTTCAAACTAGTGCTCTATAAGGAATGCTTATATGAAAAAAAAATTAGTTGAATAAATGTAAATCTGCATTAACTGGAGATTTCTTAACAGACGACACCCCCCCCCCCCCCCCTTTCTCAGTTTTTAAACAGAATCTTCTGTCAAATGAAATTCATTGCATCATGTGTTCGATTTAAGTTATGAAGAAACATTGTCATTGTTTCAGAAGCAGACAACAAATTTGCTAACAAGGATGGTACTGAAATAAGAAATCTCGAGGATATGATTGCTCAAGTGGTTTCTCAAATAGCTAAAGAGGAAGAAGAATATCTGGCAGAACAAAATATTCAAAAGCAGGTACGAATTTGCTTCTGTGATTTAAGAACTATAATACTTCATTTTTAAAAGGTTTAAATGTTTTATTTTAGTTATAGATAGTATTTTTATTGTTTGTTCTTCTACATCCTCTGTGATTACATGAAATTTTTTCAGTTTTACCCCGAAAAATTATCTGAGTATGATAAATTGGTCCCACCCCTTGCAGGTCCAGCTGGAGTTGATTGATTATGAAAGGAAGGTGTCTCTGATGGAGGTGATAATGAAAGAAACAAAAGCATTGCAGGATCTAACAAGATATCCTTATCAAATTTGCATTGATTACTATCAATTGCATGGTCAGGTCACAGATTAAGCATAGGTTTCTGGGTGAAAAAAAATCCGGCCAATGGATTATGGTTAATTGATGGGTAAATGATCTATAATGAACAAGTATATAAACAATGAATGTCATCATTTGAAAGATGCACATTTTCAAGAACAGTTCTTTTGGGTTGTTTGTGAAATCTGTTTATTGAAAAATCTTTTTCCACCAGTTTTCCGGTGTATGGAGAAAAGCTGGAAAGAAAAGAGACGCTGGGAAGCTTGTAACTAACTGAAGTTCGAATTTTATACAAAAATTATTAAATCTGGCCATCTCATCCATCAAAAGAACATCAATGTTTGGAGTTTTCTTCTTTGATTTAGGTTAGGCCATCTCAGCAATCAAATAGAACATATTTAGTTTTTCCTTTTGTTTTTTTTTTTTTTCAATATTTAGGTGAGGAATATAAAGTAAGTTAGTTCTCTGGCTTTTGTGGTCCAGAATATTTTTTTCTTGAGGTATTGCCCCAAGTAACATGTCTTACACCCAAAAATGTTTCTTTGACTGCAAACAAGCAGACTTCTGAGTTGGAACAGACATGTGCTTCCCTTGGTGAGGAGCTGCAGAAGAGGTGTGTATGTCCCAGTTGTCACTTAGAAAATGTGGAGGCCTTGGGTGGTATTCTTCAGGCAAATGAGGCAAGTTGATTTTTGCAAGTATATTTACTGCTTCATCTGAGGTGTTGATATTATCAATTAATTGCCTCAAATGAGAACAGAAGGTAAAATATGGCATTTCTCTTGATATTGTATAGCCATTATAGGATCCTGGAAGTCTTGATAAGGCCTTTAGTTTGGAAAAGACTTACGGGGGCCCATTTAGTGCAAAAGATGGGAGAAAACATATTACACATGGTTTGAACTAATTTTTGCATTCTAACACTATGGATTGCTCCAGTTTTTTCCAATAATACTTTAAGCATCCCAAGCTTAAACCCTTATTCTCTTTCCCTTAATGGGAAGCAACATGTATCTTGTTCTTAATGAATTTTACTTGCATTTATTTGGTTATCAACTCAATTTTCCATCTGTTAATCTAATTTATATCACCAAGTAATCAAACTCCCTCCTAAAGCAAATGAATGATGAAGAAAAAAACCAAAGGAAATTTCAAGATAATACCATTTCCCCTGAGGCAGCCCACAGTGACAGAACTAGCCAAAGGTCAGCAACAATATTCACTCTGATCTGTTTTATCTACATCTTCTGAGTATGTGTTGATGATGCTTCCATATCCTTTACCATTAGTGATAACAATGTAGATTTGGCTTCATCACTGTTGCTATTCCCCTGAAATGATAATTGTATTCTTCTTGTTATCACACAATAAAACCCACTAACTTATTATGCGAACCAACTTGACTCACTACTACAAAAAAATTGATATGTTATGAGGATGATGTTAAGTTTATGTCTAAGGAAACACCAATATAATCAGAGTTTTAGATCTTACGGTTTGTCTTGGAGGCGTTATGTTGGGAAGAATGTACTGCAATGCGGTAACTCTTTGATTGCTAGACTTCAGGACTTGTACATGTGTAGAGAATAGGGCAGAGACTGGCCGGTGATCAGAAAACTTACTTTCACTGCGAAGATAGGAGAGTTGTTTCACTCCTTTTCCGTACCATAGGATTCTGTCACACCTGCCACCAGAGTCGTGCATTATTTTTACAGGTTTATATGTAAACAACTAGTAATATGGAGATAGACAATTTACTTCATGCTAAAGTTTCAAACTTGGCCACAGCAGGGATATCTAGAAGGTTAGACTTAGAGAGGTACAGATGCTATACTTTTTTATTGTTAACCTTGTCCCTGCAGAGGCTGTTCCTACATTTGTAACAAGAATCTAACAGTAAAACCATAGTTAATTATACCATGCTGGAGTCCTTTGCTTTTCTCCTGATTGGCTTGGAAGGCCACCTGAGTACCGGTTGCAATTTGATGAAGAATACTTGTATGTTGGTGCAAATTCAATGTTTCCCTCTTTCCAACCTTGGAATACTCCACCATCTTCTTGTTCCTTACGGAGCTGATCAAACTGTTGCAAAGCTTTCCAGTCTTGCTTCTTTATCAGACGTCTAGCTAAATTATCTTCCAAGTATAGCCTATAGTTGAGATCCCCAAACCAAAATATTTGACTGTTCCACAGTATAATTTGAAGACCCAATTTAGATATCTTAACTTCAATTTGCTATCCATAAAATAATTTGTATTATGATTCCTCCTTTTAATTTCTTTCCCCTTGTGCACTTAGGTCAGATGGCCATCTTATGATTTTTATATTTCGTTAGAATGCAAAATAGAAGCTTAATGTCAGAAGTGCTGTTGCATATTCATGATTTAGAGAAGGTATATATTATTTAACTTTAAATTGTTGATATTATGAAAAATTATGTGACTTGATATCTTGTTGAAATTTAGAACCTTGCTTGGTATAGGACTGCATCATTGCTTATCAGTTATTAGTATTAAAGTTGTAAACTAAAGAAATTGTAAAAATACATTTGTTAGGCTAATGATATGCAGAGATTGTTAATGTCAGAGCAAAATGATTTTAAATGACAAAATTTCTTCCAATTGTGAAAGAGGAATAATGAATGGTGAATGTGATTTTCCCATTTCAAAAGTTTTTGCTCTGGTATTAACAATTCTTACCCTGGCAATATCTCTTTGAAATTTTAAACCTTGTTTAGATCTTTCACCTGTTTAAATTGTTGAAGAACAATGGATGATTTGAAATTTAGATTGCTAGGTGTCAACCTTTTGTCTTTAATTAGCTTGTTATATCTCTTGTTTGTTGGGGAAAGGAACACTTACTCATGCCCTAAGATTGTGAGAGGATGAGGATTGTCATCATCTTTCGAGGATCTAGGAAAAGAAGTTCGCCGGAAAATCTCAGAGACTTGGTAATTCCTTCGGCTTTCATCACCCTTCTTCTCACCCGAAGCCAAATGGGCAGCGATAAAGCAAAAACTGGTTCCATCGATTGACATTCTAACAGAAACAGAACCTTTGTTTCCCAAATAACCCATGATTCCACAAGCCACTGAACAAACTTTTATATTTGAAATGCAATACTTCCTGAGCAATTCCTTCCTCATCCACACACTTATAAATACACCAACCATCTTCTTGCTTGCTATTAGCTTGTATTTACTGCCTCCAAATGGCTTCTCATTTTGAGTTCTCGACTGATCTCTCATGGGGGTTTCTAAACGGCTGCTAGTGCTTGTCCTCCTTTCAGAGTCAGGAATTCTAACATAGTGGTAGTTGTCACTCGAGATTGGATTCAAAATTGGTGTCAACCAAGGGCACCCATATTTGTCGTTGAGGGCTTTCCCTATTAGCAGGTTCCAGTTTGTTGCGTCCGTTGGGTCTTCTGCTCCGATCACAGTTCGGGTCACTAAAGGTACAATCTCCTGAAATCTGCAAGCATAAAAGTTTTGCTGTTGAATGATAATTTGGCATCATTATCATATTGAAAATAGATGACCTTGAATTAGTACATACCCGAGAACATACATATGGGCTGCATCCTTGAGGTTAAGCCACTCATCCAAATCTACAGCCAGGCTTCCTACGGGCGATTTTCCGGCCACATTCCAAGTACCGACAAAAATTCTGAAATATGCACGTATTGTGTTATCAAACAGAAACGGAGAGAATAATCTATTTTCGTTTATCCCATTTTCCATAGCAAATTATAGCTTCAAAGCCTCACCTTAACTCATTGGTTGAAATGCATGGATCCTTCTCCATGGACCCAACGTAAACATCATCCATGTAGTCACAACCTTCATCTTCTTCCCCATCTGCGAGAAAACCCATAAACTGAAATAAATCCAACAGAGACTTAGAGAATGAAAAAAGAAGAAGAAATTCCTGCCGAACCCAAAGCATTAGACAAAAGTAGAAAGATCAAGAAGTTAACCTGAAATTTCACCCAAACTGTAAGGATCAAGTCTCTTGTGTTTCCTTTTGAACCATTTACTTAACTTTCTAGATCTTGACTTCTGGTTCTGGTTATCCATAGCTTGTATCATTGATCCAGTCCGTGCCACGTTACAAGAAGATGGAGTTGATTTGTGTAATGCAACTTCTCGTACTTGCCTTGAATGAAAACGGTTTACCTCATAGCAGCATGCTTGCTATTTTCATCAATCTAAACACCTAACGTAGGTTTTGCTGTCAACAATCATTGGGTTAATCGCCATATAGCAAAGAAATGAAACTGAAAGAAAAAGACAACCCCTTTGCTGCTCAGGATGCCTAAATTGTATATACTTAAAAACGATAATTCCCAGGGGAGAAAGATAAGAGAGTTCAATATTTTAAGGTCAAGGCTTGATAGTTGATAAGGAGGAAGCTTCCTAATACATGATTGTGTAATTAATTTAATGTATTTGAAATTGAGAGGGGGAAGGAGAAAGATGTTGGCCTCACAAGGTTCTATCGTTTGCTTGATAATTAGAGTTAGGCGGTGGTGCTGGTCACGTGTGTCTGGTGGATTTGTACGTGATGTAAGTTTATTACATGTCCAAGTCAAGCAATCTAATATAGCATAAGGGCACATAAAAGAACCGATTATAGTAGATATCCTATATCCTATCCCAAACGGTGACTTAGTTGAAATTTCCACATTGATTTCTCTTCCAATTATGCAATTTCTCATTGATTTCTTCTTCTCTTTTTTTAGTTGAAATTTCCACATTGATTTCTCTTCCAATTATGCAATTTCTCATTGATTTCTTCTTCTCTTTTTAAAAAAGAAAGAAATACTTACAAACAGTCTTAATACCCAACTTATAAAAAAAAGAGAGTCGTAATACCCAATCCCAATCTCTTTCCCTGGCCTCTCCTTCCCTCCAATCTTTTCTGTCTCAAACATATTGTTTGTGAAAAAGATTCTCACCACGCGCTCATGTAAACAGTTTATTTCTCTTCCTCTTGTAAAGGAGAGGTCTTGGGATCGAAATCTCCCAACAAAAGAGGCCTGATCCTCTCAAATTGCCTGAGAGCGCACGCATTTAAGAGTAGATCTCATGTGCATGAGAAAGATGTTCATAATACTCATAATAAATAAGATTTCACATAATATAAGCCATTATATGTATTTTCCCCCTACAAGAATACCGCAAATCTTTTAGCATGCTGACGAAAATTTAACCAAAACTGATCGTATACGTTTCTAGTTTACTATGGGTTTTAGGAGTCGTTTCTGGTTTAGCGATATAAATGAGTATATGGAAAGTTCCTATCCCAATCAGACTTTCAGGATCAGTCCAAAGGCAATATAGGTTATATATGGCCCATATCATTAATGATACGAACCCCCCCACTTGTGTGGTGGATTTGGACATCCCCTGAATTGATTCATTATTTAATGCTACTTTAACACTAACGCAAGTATATTTCCTCTGCACTTTTATTTTGTCTCATGGAATAGAATATCCTGTGTGCATACTAGATGATGTGCTTGCCCTTCTGTTTTGCCCCATTGGAGGGAGTTTTTACCATCTAATTTGTACTAACATTTCTTCGACTGAACGAGGTCCAAGAAATGAATTGTAATTATGGAATGGCAGAAGTTCGGGGCTGCAAGCAAGTTTGCCCAAATCTAATGTATTCCAAGCTGGGATCCCAGTGTCTAAGTTGGTTGAAATCAAAAGGATTACTGGTATGGAGGAATGTAGTTTCCCTTTTAGATACTTGGGGGTTCCTTTGGCATCTTCCAGGTTAAATGCTGCACACTACTTCCCTTTAATAGACAAGCTCTCTACTTATGTCAATGCTTGGGCTGAGACTTCTCTATCCTATTCTGGTAGAAGTGAGTTGATTAAATCAGTTCTACAAGGGGTGGAAAGTTTCTGGTTAGCTATATTCCCAATCCTTGCTAATATAGTGGAGAGAATTATAAAGCTGTGCAGAGCCTTCTTGTGGAATGGCAGAAGTTCAGGTCCTAGAAAGGCCTGGTGGCATGGGATGATATGTGCAAGCCCAAAACAGAAGGAGGGTTAGGTTTTATTGATCTTAAAAGCTGGAACAAAGTTCTTCTTGCTAGAGCCTTATGGAATATTCATTTCAAGAAGGATTCTCTATGGGTTAAGTCGGTGCATCATTACTATATGCAAGGTTAATCAATATGGGAGATCAATCCTAAGCATGAAGACTCTCCCCTCTGGAAAAAGATCCTGGACATCCGGAATGACCTTCTAAATCAAGCAGTCTCCTCCCAGCAAGCTCAAGATATTCTGATAGAATGGGGTGATCAGAATGATATTTGCATAAGAAAGGCCTACAACTCTATAAGAAAGAAAAGCAATAAGGTCAGATGGGCTCCCACAGTAAGGAGCAACAGTTGCTACCCTAAACAGTCATTCATACTTTGGCTGGCCATCAAAGGCAAATTACTCACCAAAGACAGACTCCAACTGGAAGGGGAGGACAAAATTTGTCCCTTGTGTAAAGAGGTGAATGAATCAATTGAGCACTTATTCTTCTCCTGCCAGATAAGTAAATCTACTTGGGACTTGATCAGATGTTCGTTAGGATGCAGAAGGAATATGTCAACCTTGACTAGTGCTATCAAGTGGATCCAGAAAGAAGCTAAGGGAACAGGCCCCCCAGCTAAAGCAAAAAAAGCAACCCTAGCAAGCACAGTTCACACCCTCTGGATGGCTCGGAAAGCAAAGCAACTTGAAGGTATCTCAGTTCAACAAAACTGTTTAGCCAGGAAAATAGAAACTCAGGTGTATAGAATGGTGTATGCCTCTTTCCCTGATATTAGGCTCTTCTTGTAAGCTTTTGTTTTGTTAGTGCTCTCCTTGTATATCCCCTGGGTATGCCCAGTGTATTTTTGTATATTCATAGCTCAATACTGGTTTATTTGCAGATAAAAAAAAAAAAAAGAAATGAATTGTAATTGTAATTGTATGGACAAATCTATATATGTGAGCATTGCAAAAGCCTTGCCTGAAAAGAACTAATCTAGGTCCAAATTTTGGGCTGTGATTCCGGGTCCAGCTTTTAGTTGCCCTTTTTCCTTTTATTGGGATGTCTTTTGCCCTTGTACCCAACTGCCTCAGAGGACAATTTTCTCTTCAAATATATTTTTTCAGCTAAATTATGATTATATTTTCAGTATTTTGGGGTGAATCTATTTTATTTTCTATTCTTTCAATTGCTTCAATTAAAAACATCAGCTTCATCAATTGCATTATTTATTTCTTTCTGTCTAAGATTTTATCAAATTACTAATCGAAATTCATATAAAACACCTAATCCAAAAAAAGAAAAATAGCTTTTTGGATTTGAAAAGATAAACAATCTCTCTTTATTTTTCCGTTGTTAACTTTAATTTAGAGAGAACACCTAATATTTGTTTAGTTAAAAAAAACATATGCTTAGTTGTTAAATAAGTGATTATAAAATAAATTATGATTGATTAATCTCAAACTCTTTACTGACTTGATCCAATTTTAGTCACATGATGTCTACATCAACATTTATCTAGCGTTTACATGAACTTTACTTCCGTCAAATCCAATCACTTTTTGGACTGAAAGTGAGTAAATTGAATAATTGGTTAAGTTGATGAAATATGTCTGATGGGAACAATTCAAAAATAGAGAGTAAAATAAATAATCTCTTCCTATTATCTCCTTTTCTCCTTTCGTTAAAAAGAAAAGAAAAATCTTTTCCTGTAGGTATAGATACTAGATAGGGTAGAGGTGCCACACGTTAAGCCTAAGGTATATATTTATGAAACATCTATATCATACACTGGGAGCCTGGAGGCCTGGGACGTAAATATAAGTGGTGTAGTTTTCATAGGTTGGGGACATTCTAAAGAGAAATTGATGAGATTGTGCTGTTTGTAGATATCTATCAACCTCTGTCCATAAGTCTGCCTTTTTGTCATAGGGACCATCGATTCATTTAAGATGAGAAACAACCTTACCCTCCTCCATTGCCAAATTGTTAGAATGAAATGTTCAGTTTTTTAGCTCTCACATAACACCAAATATCTTGATTAATTGCTTTTCTCTCATAAAACTTTTTTCTTTCTTTTTATACATTGCATAGGAGATCGAACTCAATTTTTTGTCTTAAAAAAAACTATAATTACCATATCAAAAACTCATCTCTCTCATAAACAATTCGGTGAATTTAATTTATCTATTTACCACATAATATACTGTTCCGCTATTTAATTAATTTAAAATGGAGATCTCTTGGTAGATTTTTATCTGCTTTAATTGTTATCCATACAATTAATTTTTGTTTCTCCCTACCTTGGTAGGTCATAAATCATTTATGAAAGCTTGACTTGTACTGATTTCAATTTTTCTAAGCACCAAATCAGTCATTAATGACTGGTTTTTTTGAATATTTAATTTTCTATTTTTATACATACATAATTTCTTGTCTTCCGTTTTCTTTTTTCCTCGTGCTTTGTTTGATATTTTTTAAAACTAAATTAAATCAAATTTATCTTATAAAAATTACTGAACAAGGTTAATTTTAATTGGACTTAAATAAAATTGATTAAATTCAGATTTTAAAAATAATAAATAAATAAATAAAAAACCAAACTTCATCGTACAGAGTCTTATAATGGCTTTGCCAAAAGATTGTCCCCTTGTAATCTACAATTTTCAAGTTTCAACTAAGCATTAGTCTCGAACCATACGGAGTTCCCTTGAAAGCAAAGAAATCAAACTTTTGCGTAGGTTTTCCCCAATATTTAGTAAAGAAAGGGTCCCACCAGTACTCAAGCTTTGCTCTTTTTAATCATATGGAACAATAGAGAAGGCATATATACCTTCCAATCTTGTTAGTTGGTGAACCATAACCAGGGTCGAAGAGCAATGATAGACTACGTCACGCGTGTACAGTAGGTTTTTTCATTTTTTCTTTAAAATTTTTATTGGCAATTTTTTGAAAATTTATTAGTAAACGAAAGAACTCTGTTATGTGATTTTTTTTTCATTGATCAAAGCTCTGAAATGTATATTTTGTTATATCCAAATGACGTTTGTTTATCTTTAAACATTACAAGATTAGAAAAATGTAACAAAATGTGTTAAGGCAACCATCAGAGAGTGGAAATGGAAGGAGACACTTGCAATTCTTTGGTGGTATTCATTTAATCCTACAGGAGAGGAGAGGATTAAAGGTAAAAACAAAAAGCAAATTCTTGGTATAATATATTTATGTTATAAAGAATTTTTCTTTTTCAAAGAGGGAAATTAAATGATATTGTCAAAACTCATCATACTGAATTTGGAGGAAATGATGTATCAGAAAAGTTTGCCTAAACTTAAACCGTAAAAGATACTTACATTAGAGGAGACACCGTTCGATAACACAAAAAGAGAGAAATTTTTACCATCGAATGGTGCTCTATACCTCCTGTCCCGACATTTCTTATGAAAGTCTAAACAAGAATTTCTATTAGGACCGTAACATCATGATGCAGCCTTCTATGATATATAACTAGTATAACACACTCAAAAGAAATAATAATGCACATTAATTTGCATTTGAATGTTGATAGAGGGAAAAACAAACTACACAGGCCAACCATCATGTTTTGGACTGATAGCAATTTTGAACGTTAAGTTCCAATAAATGTCAAAATGGAATCTAAACCTCCAAAACAAAACACTCGACTCCTTGAGTTGAAAAGGTCATGCTAGACCCCTTGTGCAACTTCAAAATTCCATCCGCTTGTTTTGTCTGTGTCTGTGATAAAAGCTTGTCTCTACCTTTTCTTGCGTCTAAAACCAAATGCTCCTTAAACATTGCAATGAAAGCTTCCACTCTCTCATTCAATTCCTCCTCTGATAACCCACAAGGCTCGCTTTTTTCTTCGACATCCTCCTCTTGCTCTCTTTCGCTTTCATTCCTTCTTTTCTTATGTAACGCGCTGCATTTTTTGTGCGCTTTAAAATGGGAAGAATGCTTCTTTTCCTTCCTTCCTTCAATATTCAGTTTTGCAGTATTGTTATTGCTCTCTTGATTTTCACTTGACTTTGTGTGAGTGGAAGTGAAGAAAATGGCTAGGAGGACAAGGTTGAGGACTAGGAAGACCCGAGCTCGCCATTGCTCAACTAAAAGCATTACTAATGCACGTTTTAAACATGCCATTAAAAGAATTGTTCCTGCTGTGAATAAAACTGTGAGTATATTCTCTTCTTCAACATCTCTCTCTTTTGTTTCTCTCTTGCACTCTTCCTTTATCTCCATATGTATCACTTTGATTTTTTTTTTAACATAGGGAGGTTCTTGTGCTATATATATAGACATTTAGTGGATGGAAAACAAGAATATAATGCCCCTTCAACTTTTGGTTTATTTGCTGCAATGCCTCTGGTAGAACTTCGTGTTTATGGGTGGGGTCCAAATTGAGGGGCCAGCTGTGATGATCAAATGTCGAGCAAAAGAGAAAGATTGTGATGATCATAGGATGTGACTGCACAGGTGAGTGTGCAGCTGCTGGAGGAGACAAGCAGACATTCTATACCTGAACTACTGCAGACACCATATGATTGCTACAACTTGGGATTTAGTTATGTAAGTTTGTCTTTGTTTGGGCATGGCGTGCAGCTTTGGACTGTATGGTAACAGAGGGAGGGATGCTACTTTGTTCGACAGAATAATTCTCTCACATGTTCCAGTTCAAAAATCAATTTAACTTGGCCATCCATTCAGGCTCGGCGAATAAGACGACGTCAAGGTGGGTGGAGTCTTCAAAGTTCCCTTTTTGCTTGTTTGTTACCACTCCTACTTTTCAAATATCCACAAATGCCCAGTTAGATAAAGGATGCCAAAATCGGATGATTCCTATCACCACCCAAACGTAATAGTTCTTGAAGGAGTAGCAAAACAAAACAAAAAAAAAACTTTTTCTCGTTGGATGATGATTTGGTGAAATCGAAATTTTTGTAAGTTGAACTCCTAATCCTTGAATCAAAAGAATAATTGAACAGCTTAATGAAAAAAATATTCGAATATTTCTTTAACCCAACGATTATAAACTCAAGCTCAATGATCACTTCATATGATGGCCATTCAAAGTTCTCTTTTTGCTCATTTGTTACCACTCCAACATTTCAAAGTTACTACTCAAGCATCCACATCTGCACGCTTAGATAAAGATTGTCCCTACCACCACTCAAATATTTTAGTTCTTGAAGTATTTGCAAAAAAAAATAAAAACTTTTCGCATTGGAGGCTGATTTGGTGAACTCGAGCTTTTATGTAAATTCAAACTCATTACAGTTGGATCAATAGAATATTTACATTGTTAAATTTAAAAAAATATATTCGAATATTTTTTTATTTAATCTAACAATTGTGAACTCAAACCCAATGGTTAATTTTCCTTTTGCATTTCGGTATTTTAAACCCTTTTAACTTATCTGTAAACCCTTTTAACTTATTCGACCAAGATTTAGCAGATTCAGTGTACTAAAAGGAACTCAAACGTAAGCTTGATGCTTAATGTAAAGCTGAAGCACCGATGATACCAATGATAAGGGAAGGAAAAGGGATTTCCATGGGTGCTGTGGTCACTTGTTATAAAGTAATTTCAGATATTCAAGCAAAAGTGCACATAGAAAAGTGAGGAATCCTCCTGCTCAAAGTTCCAGACAACGCATGCTTTGTAAATTCAAACAAAAAGAGAAGCAGATTCCTGTAAGGTAATGAGAGTTGCTATGGAATGAAAAATCATAGTCTACGGCACGCTTGGTTTATGCACATGTCATAGGAAAATGACCCCACATGTTCCGTTACTCAAACATCAGAGAATCATCTCTTTGACATGTCCCCATAAAGATTTTTTCTCCGAAAAAGCAACAAAATTATTTTCATGTTTCTGGTTGGCATAATTTTGGGCCATGAAATTTAAAAGGGCATAAAACATAACCTCTACCTTCTAGACCTTAGAGATTCTCCACCAATATTTCAAATGCAACAGGCATCCAGGAGCAAGGCATAATGTTGTGAACAAAAAAAACTACTAAACTCATCTTAGTTATACATTAATTATGATGTCAGATCAGTTATCAGAAGATTACCCAAGATTTTATCAGGCATTATCAGTCAGTAAGTAAACATCCACTGGAATGCTGGAGTGCCATTTCTCAAGAACCACCACAGAGGTGAGCTGTTTGGAATGCCCTTCATCTCAAACTTTCTCCTGGTTAGACTTCAGCAACGGTCACTTTTTATCACCATTTTTTCACAGACAAAGAAATAAGCTGCAAAAAGGAAAGAGGGAAACGAGATTTGGCAAGATTTTTATAGTTTAGTAAACACAACCAAGCATGAAGAAGCATTTTTTTGTTTGCTTGAAAGAAGCATGAAGAGAAATTAAAGCACTAAATAACAACACACAAGAATCCCATTGAAGTGCATATTGGATAGCATGCTCACTATGCTCCAAAGCACCTCTTTTCCTAGACAATCATATATTATTAGCAGCAATCTCAAATTCAGGAATCTTGTTATGGTTCTGCCAGTTCTTGCCAAATTTTGTGACTTTCCTTTTCTTCTTCGTCCTTAATGTTCAATAAAAATGTTACAACATCAGATTCTAACCATAGCCTTGTTAAGCCATATGCAAATGTATATGAGTGAAATTATGCCAAGTTATCAAGGACACATATCATATCTATAGAATGTATTTAGAATTCGCAAAACATGATTCACCGAAATATGAAATCACAGCAAGTTCTCAAGGTCTTAAACACAATAGAGAAAGAACCTTATAGGAGTAAAAAGAAATCTACCTGACGAGCCACCTGAGCCAGTCGCCGACTGTCCCTGGATGATTCATTTATCAGGCTAGATTGTTGTGGCTCTTGCACATCATTTTGCTTCTCATCTGCCCTCCTCTTTACAGTGCTCTTTTCAGGACAATTGTCTTCATCGGGGTCACTAAAGGATCCCTTCTTACGCTTCCTTTGGAAGAAGTATTTAAACAGCCCATTGCTCTCTGCTTTACCGGGAGATTTATTAGTTTCTTCAGATGCTTTGCTATCTTTCAAGTCAGAGTACAACAGTGGTACATTTACCATCTCAGGAGACGGAACCATTGAGTTCTCCACTGAATCAGCTTCCAGTGTTACCAACAAAGAGTCATCACTCAATTCCGTGTCCTTGTCTGCAGCAGTCTGGTTAGGTCTTGATCTATTAAGTGCCTTCACACTCACAGTAACATTTGTTGATCCTGAAATAGGATCCACGTTACTTCTAATTAAAGTCAACCCAGGATCCAAACGAGGTAATATCTTTATCTTAGCATCATTATCAGCTACCTTTAACTGATCTTCACAAGATTTCACATTAACACAGACCAAATTAGAGTAAGTCTTGCAACGGGTAAGAACAGTAGATTGCTGAGAAGGCTTGGTGAGATTATCAGGCCACATGAATGAGGAAGGAATGACATCTCTACATTTCACTCTCCTGTTTCTTTTCCCTTTACGAATGATCGCAATTTTATCATTATAAAAGCTGCTTCTGTGCTGCAGTTGTTCTTCCAATCCGCTAGAATTTTTCACCATATCCATCTTCTCAGTCTTGATAGAAATTTGAGTGTGTGAACCTTCATCAGGTTTAACATTTCCATTGACTGGGTATGTTTTGCAATGAGAAAGAACAGAAGATGATTGACAAGATTTCATGAGCTGAACAGGACGAGACCTGCGTGAGGTAGCTTTTGCTTTCCCGAATCGTGTCTTTCTTCTTCGTAATGTGCAGAGTTTAATAGGTTTCCTTAATCCTTCCCCAGAGTAGTTCTTCATCATGTCCATGTTCTTGGCCTTCAGTGAGGGAACAGTACATTTTCCATCATCCTTAGCATTCGTTTTAGAGATCAGTTCATTCTTTCTGAGGGAATTTGGATCATCTACATCTCCAGAAGGAGGCAACTTTGCATCCAGCAAATTTCTTTCAAGTGCACAAATTCTTTGTGTACATCCATTTCTATACAGTTCAGGCTCCTTGCTTCTCATAATTATGGAGGGTAAGTCAGAGTTATGAGCATAGTCACTCTCCAAATGAGAAACACTCAATTCTTCAGTTTGGTTTGCCGCATTACAGCACTTATTATCCAAAGGGTTCTGGTTCAATAGGGTGTCCCTCATGTCAGAAACTGTCAGAGTTACAAGACCTGAATCTGTAGAGGAGGCTATGATGGGGGCTGCATTTGGATAAGAAAATGCATCTTCCTTTGTATTTTTAACGTTCATTGGTTGGCCTTGGTTGTTCTTCACCTTCTCCAATTTACCCCTTACCAATTTCAACTCTGTTCTTAGATCAGTTATGATATCCTCTGCCTCATGAAGCTGCGCTTCAAGCTCATCAATCCTTCTCTGCTGGTTTGAGGACGTAATCTCTGCATCAATTGTCTGCAAACAAGGAAGGATGTGGTCAATTCTCTATTAGTTGCTTACAACACCTAAGAAAAAGATATCAGAATAGGCACGGCAAGTGAAATTCAAGTTGTCTAAAAATATTAACCCACTGAGACTTCTAACTGGCTGGTTGGTGATTAAAAAAAAAAAAAAACTGTTTCACAAACTTATACTAAATTTTTTGCATTATTTAGTTTGTTCAAATGAAATTCAACATGAGAACAATCAACTAGAAGTGAAAATTACTCGACTAGGAGGTGGGGGACCAACCAGAAAATCAAAATTAATTGTGATATTAATGAAAGATTTGCTCCAATCAACATAAAGGACAAAATCACGTAGTCTAAGCACATTCTGCAGTGTAACCAAGGCATCAAAAAGATTATTATCCTCATGCACTTTCACGTAATGTCTTCCTCTTGCTGAAAATGAATTTTCTGATTTTTTTGGCTACCAAAG
Source organism: Bretschneidera sinensis (assembly GCA_023935145.1). Taxonomy (NCBI): domain Eukaryota; kingdom Viridiplantae; phylum Streptophyta; class Magnoliopsida; order Brassicales; family Akaniaceae; genus Bretschneidera; species Bretschneidera sinensis. The sequence goes on along the minus strand of CM043697.1, from coordinate 124,080,540 downwards.
CAAATGCTAGTTCCAAACATCCTAAAGAGGCGTGCTGAATCCAAATACCTGATTCCAGAGAAGACATTGCACAATCGAAAATCCTCAAAGAATGATGTCTTCTCTATGGCAAAAGAACACAACAAACATCTAGAAATCAAACAGATCAAAGAATACCTTTTTGTGAGATGTAAAACCTTCAGACAAAAAGTAAACTTTTTCTTTGAGGGATTTTGGTTTGAGTGAGAAGGGAGATTGTAGACAAGGAAGGTTATAGAAAGAGGGAATAATAGCAATGAAAAGAAAAAATTAAGACAAAATAGAGTGTCTTTCTTTTTTTCCCTAATGTTTTGTACTTCTTTTTAGGTTCCATATATGTTTTACTCAAACTAATATTCAAACAAAATTGAGACATTCAAACATATGTGAAGCCATTGATAACATCAAACATAGACTTTCATATCAAATAGTTAAAACCCAAGCTACAGATCCATCCATTCTATATCCCTTATGCACACAAAAGGGCCTGGCATCTAAAAAATGCAGATGAACATGGTCGTTAATAATATATATTTCCTCATAAGAGAACGAGATCAAAAGATTGGGAAGCAGGAATTCACCAGCCTTTTATTAAAAGTCAAAACCATTAGGTTTATACGCTGAATAAAGTCAACTTTGGTACATGAGAAGGTGACTGCATTAAGGCAAGGGGCATGAAGAACGAAAGCAGCAAGAACTTCAGTTCATCCACTGCATGCAACATTAGAAATCAGTTCTTTGAAGCTTCTTGGCATCAAAACTTTGATTCCGGGAATGCATACAAAAACGTGTAACGTTCTAATTCAAGACACCATCACAAAAAATGCACCCCACATTTGAAAATGTGGGGTGGCGGGCAACACAAACTAATTCTAATGTGGTCATCCTTATATTGTTCTCACCAAAGGGGAAATCTTAGTTTAAGAATATCAATCAGATTAAAAACTTTCTAATTTTCAAGCGTTCTAATTGTAGTCAAACACAAAATACTCCACACAAAGACTCTTACCTCTGAAAGCCCATCATATCCTTTCTCAAACTCTGTATTCGCTAATTTGTACTGAAGTTGTAGTGACTACCTCCTTCCTAATCCTAAATTGTAGACCTTCATAAACAAATGTATCGACGATGAAGCCCATAGACAATTTATTATAAATGAATGCAACTTTACAAATAAACTGGTAGTTCTTCCATAAATACGGTTGAAATACTGAAGTCACCCATAATATTCTCAAAGCATTTCCATATTGCATGGACAAAGGAGCTAATAGTAAAACGATTGTGCACTATGCATTTTCAGTTCTTATCAAGAAAGGAAAAGGCTCATCACAAAGAACAGTTATTGTTGTGATTCTCACATTCACACATCTACTATTGCAACCCTAAAGCTCACTTCGCCAGCCATTTCTTCTTCTACTTTGCAGTTACTTAGAAAAATAAACAAACTAAGTGAGGAAGATGTTGCATTGATAGTTTCGAAGCCAAAGGCATAAGGTGAGAGGTTACTGATATTGTTTCCTCAGCCAACAAGGAGTCTAGAGCTCTTAGAGAACCTGACTAATCTCATCTGCTAGCACTCGCAATCCCCCCAGTTCGATATGCCTCAGGTCATTACAAGGATAAATCCCTAAGGCTGCCTCAAAGGCCTAGTTGTAGGATTTGGTCTTTGGGCAGGCTACTACTATTCTTCATATTTTCAAGGTTACAGAATTGAAAAATATGATACACAACACCAAGCCTCATGCCCGGAAACTAAATCTCTTAACAATCTAATATCAAGCATCAGGAAGGGAAAAGAATAAATCAATAAAAAGCAAATGAATATTGTCTCAATTCTCAAAAACCATAATCTGTTAATGATGCTGAAAATCAACAAAAATATTTGGCAAAACCTTACCAAAACCATGGAAACTTCACTTTTACTTGATAAATGGGATAATCCAAACACTTAAATCTGATGATCCCTACTTCAGCATACTCAATAAATCAAAATTATAACTTGTTAAGTCTAGCTGTCTAGGTAACAACTATGACGTTGACTTCACTGAAGCTGCAATGCACATTACACCACACACACTCTCTTCAAACATTTAAAAGGCCCAATTTAAATTCCAAAGTTCGAAAAGATCTGTAAGTATTCTTTGGTTAGAATTTAGGAAGTACTGTCCTTGATTTTGAGCAATAAAATTACTTTTATTTTCCCTATTAAAAAGTAAAAATAATAAAAAAGGAGCTGCAACATACTAAGTAGCTGCTAAACTATAACTCCAAATGCCCTAAGGCATCATTATGTTCAATATTTAAACTAAGCTTCCCGCTTTTAAAATAAAAATCTACTATTATTATGCAGAAGGGAAAAAATTACTTCCCAAAATCAAACCTAACAGCAACTCCTTCCTTATCCTGAATTCTGAAAGCAAACTTTTTGTTAAGCGAGTAATTTTCAAAAAGTTATTCATCATATCACCATAAAATAACTTATTTTACCATTTCAAGACCTCAAATGATACACATTTTCACACAATGCAGAACAATAACAGTAAAAACCTATCCCTCAATTTGGTTCTCAGTAGAGCTAGAGGGGAAATAAAAGAAGAGATAAACACACTCACGAAACAAATCTATTTTCAGATAAAATTTCTCCAGTTGCCTACCGTTTTCCATTCAAGTACCAAACGAATCTAACTTATACATCAATGAGAGCGACACTAAAAAGATCATCGAAGCTGAAATTCAAAACGGAATACCCACATCCGCAAGGGAAATTCAAAAACCAAAAATCGAAATCGAAAGTACATTTTGAATTTAATTTTGTGTTTCAAAAATTACCTTAGCATCGATCGCCTGCTTCAAACGTACAAGCAATCGAAGCGCCTCGCCTTTGGTACTACTCAGATCCTGCTGGAAGCGAAGCGCTTTCTTCTCCGACACCATTATCCTCGCCGCCGCTTCTTTCGCGGTGTTCAATATTATCTCCGCGTATGCTTTCTTCAAAGCCACCGTTTTCTACAACAAACAAAAAGCACTTCTTTTGTTTCCTAAAAACCTCAAAAAGAAAGAAAAAAACTCACAACAACAAAATCAAATCGAAACAAAGAAAGCGTTATCAGAAAATTTACCTCTGATTCTTTCATGAGTAGTTTGTCTGATTTGGGGGTTTTTAGAGGCAATAAGACCGCCCGGTGAAGAGAGAGGGAGCTAAAAGGGGAGGCTAATTTACTGTTATCTTCCTTCTCTGTCTGTTAGGAACTGGAAGGTGTTGTGCCATTACGGATTGTGGCACCATGAGTACGGTCTGTTTGTTACTCTGTTTAGGGTAAAATATGGACAGGTCGTTGGGGGAGTTTTGACAAGGAAATTTCTAGTGACAAGGAGGTGAAACGGCGTAGCTTTGTTCGTTGTAGAGTGCTTTTTTGTGTTTCCGTTTTGCCCATTCAAGGTGCGCTGTGAAAGGGGTGGGTCCCACAGGAACCTTCTATTCGTAAAGGCGTTTTCAGGTATACGTTCTAAAACGCGCGGTCATTGGGAGGAATTTTCGATTTTAAATTTTTGAATAAGACGCGGGCCCCTCTATGTGAGTGGATCGGTCAGGCTCTCATTAGATAGTAACCGCCTGATTTTCTGACAAGGAACAAAGACCAATCATTGACCGTAGATTTTATCCTTTAGCAAGAAAAAAAACTTATGATTTTACCACGGTGGCAGTTGAGTTACTTGGGTTTGAAGCATAAAACCAAAACACCAAAGAATAAAAACAGTTTATGCTTCATAAAATAGTTTTAAGTAATTTACGATGACATAGCAGTGAAAGTATGAACAGTAATTTTTTTCCAAAATTAAGGTACTTAAAATTCTTAATTCCGAAAATGAGATTGTTTCAAGTTTATTTTCTAAGCTTTGGTAATTTTTGTCATATTATCAAATAAAAAAAACAAATTACATTACTAATCCATTAGTTTAATATAAGGATCAAATTAATCCCTAAAAAACTTATATCTGCAACCCCATTTTTTAACCTCATTTCCTTCTTCGAACCATACTTCTTTCGAAAATAAAAAATTTAAATTAGCCATTATATTATCTCTAAACAATGACGATATAATTTACCATTAATCGTACAACACAAAAACAAATGTATACCATATGTATTGCGTTGATAATGATTTTGTATAAAACCATACTAACCTTCCTTACTGTTGCAACATTATGCAGTCAGAATATACAAACCCTAATTTCAAAAAAACCTATATCTGCAACCCCATTTTTTAACCTCATTTCCTTCTTCGAACCATACTTCTTTCGAAAATAAAAAATTTAAATTAGCCATTATCTTATCTCTAAACAATGACGATATAATTTACCATTAATTGTACAACACAAAAACAAATGTATACCATATGTATTGCGTTGATAATGATTTTGTATAAAACCATACTAACCTTCCTTACTGAAGAGACTAAAAGAGAAATTAGGGTTTGTGTATTCTGACTGCATAATGTTGCAGCAGTAAAAACTCATATTTATAGAGTTTGTGCATAAGAGTGTCTTAATAGGACTGAAGTTTCCTATTTACAATAGACTGAAATTTTCTAATATTATTTACATTAAGAATATATACATTTACATGCCTCCGTAATTCGAATAGGGTGAAACCACGAAAAGATTGGTTTTATATTGAAGAAACTATTGTGATGACAACCTTTTTTGTGAAGATATCTGCAAGTTATGCATCAACAGGAATATACCGAATCTGAATATCTCATTGGGCTACTTTTTTGCGAACAAAATGAAAATCTATCTCGATATGCTTGGTGCGAGCATGGAATACTGGATTAACATTAAGATAAATGACATCAATTTTATCACAATACACTCAAACGGGACGGGTTAAGAACACATGTAAGTCATAGAGACGCTGATGAATCCAGTAGGTCTTAACTATAGCATAGGCAAGAGATTGATATTCAGATTCAGTGCTGGAATGAGACATAGTGGGTTGTTTACTTGCTTTCCAAGAAATAAGATTTTGTCCAAGGAAGACACCATAACCCGTGGTGGACTAACGACTATCAAAGTAGTCAGCTTAGTCGGCATCTACATAACAAGAAGGAGAAAAATCCTTTGCAGAAGCAAGAAGTAACCTATGATTAGTAGTACCACATAAATATCAAAAAAATATGTTTAACAAGCTGAAAATGAGCCATGTGAGGAGCACACAAAAAACTGGCAAGTCAGATTAACATGTGCAATATCAGGTCGGGTTATGGTTAAGTACTAAAGACCTCCAAACATACTCCTAAATTCATAAGGACCTGCTAGTAATTCACCATTGTGTTGTGAAGGTGTTGTATGGGAAGGTAGGCGAGTTTTAACTGGTTTAGCTGAAGACATAGAAAATTTAAGTAAAAAGTCTTTGGTGTATTTAGTTTGAGAGAGAAACAACCGGTGGGACAACAAACAACTTCAATTCCAAGAAAATAATGAAGATCACCAAGATCCTTCACAACAAGTTGGTTAGATAAAGTGTGAATAAAACGAAGAAAAAAAAGAGTGGAATTATTACCTGTGAGGATAATGTCATCGACATACAGTAAAGTTAGTTTTCTTAGCTGTATTATTTGTTACTGCATCATGTAAGTCTACTCACTCTCTCATTATTTTAGCTGACATACATTGTTTTGATTTCTAGTTTTATTCATTTATTCATATAGTAAGTGTCTTGCAATTATTAATTGAGTTTTAATAAGTAATATATATACATATATATATATATATATAGATATATATGTGTGTGTGTGTGTGTGTATATATACAATTATATATATTTTTCATATTTAATTTCTTAAAAACCAAACTACTTATTTATAGCGAAAGTGTTGTTTAAACAATGAAAAATGGTGGCAGGTTTCTCCCTAGGAATTAACGCAGATGATATGAGAGCGAAGGATATTCCATGCAAAGTAGATACAACATGTGTTAAACCTTGTGGTTGCACAAATGTCTTTTGCCTATCTAGCTTTCGTATTTGTGCATGTGGAATGAAAACTAGAGGAGTAAAGTTTAATCTAGATCCTTAAAACGAAGGCTACCAATAGCAACGTTTCTCATCGAATAATTAACAATCACATTCAATAAGTTTGTCCAATTATGTATTATACTAATTTCAAGAAATAAAATTATGACTTATGCTTTGCATTATGGGAATCGATTTGGTAATTACTAGGGAAACTTTCTTAAAAAAATAAGGCAATTTTTCTTATTCATGCATTTTTTTGGTAATACACATACTTTTGCTGGCAAATATTTTGTTTTCGTTTCTACCATGAATGTTTATGTATTTATATCATCAGAAGTATTAATTGACTACCATAAGTATGAGTTTTTTCGCAAAATATATAGGTAAGGCAAATTGCGTTATTGCTTTTATCAAGAAAACTTAGAAACCACTTTCCTTTTAATAAAATTGTTTATTCTACTCATTCAAACAATAACTATTGAGGCGTATTGGCATGGTTGGGGAACCAACTTTAAGTGGGATTAAATCAAACTTTTCTTAGCTTTTCTTAAGAAAAGTTAGATTTAATCCCACTTAAATTGGTTTCCAAAAATTCCAAGTATACCATGGCTCTTGCAAAGGATTCATTTTCGGTTTCGATGTGGATTAGGTAGGAGGGACTAAAAACTCGAATGGGAAGTTTTTAGAAACTTTAGTGGTAATTTCAAATGTGTATACAGTGGATGTTTTGTGGGGTGTCCGATTTGAATGACTCTTATAGAAATTTCATGAATGAAATGTTCCCTTTTCAAAAATCTTTAATCATCAGCATTCATGTCATATAACTCAATTCGTTTAACCCACTCAGTGTTGCAAGTGACTCATTTCCGCTTTCTTTGGCAATAATTCTAATAGTTATAAACTCAATAATCGTCTTTCCATATCATGGTAGTAAATTTTTTTTCCATTTATGAATTATTATCTTAAATTCCTCACTGGAAATAAATCAATATGCAATTTTCTTGTATAATCTTAGAATTAATTCTTTTCCAATAACAAATTGTGATCCTAAAAGTGTAATTATTGTCATGGAAAAAATAAATAATACTTTTACTATATAATGCTAGATTTGGTTGCTTTTTGTTTACAAATTGTGATCCTAAAAGATTTATTTTGATCTTGAAAATAAATAATAATGATACTCTCAGTTATAAATATGGTCCAAATCCATACTTTCCAACACGTAAAAATAATCGTAACCTAGCAATATTAATAGTATATATACACCTAATATAGCTCAAATAGCACAATAATCCAATTACATGGAGAAAGCATCAGTTAAGTTAGTTTTCTTAGCTGTATTACTTGTTACTGCATCATGTAAGTCTACTATCTCTCTCTCTGTCTCTCTCTCTCATTATTTTAGCTGACATACATTGTTTTGATTTCTAGTTTTATTCATTTATTCATAACGTAAGTGTCTTTCAATGATTAATTGAGTTTTACTAAGTAATATATATACATATACACATATATATACATTTATATATATTTTTCATAGTTAATTTCTGAAAAACCAAACTACTTATTTATAGCGAAAGTGTTGTTTAAACATTGAAAAATGGTGGCAGGTTTCTCCCTAGGAATTAACGCAGACGACGTGAGAGCAAAGGATATTCCATGCAAAGTAGATACAACATGTGTTAAACCTTGTGGTTGCACAAATGTCTTTTGCCTATCTGGCTTTTGTGTTTGTGCATGTGGAATGAAAACTGGAGGGGTAAAGTTTAATCTAGATCCTTAAAACGAAGGCTACCAACAGCATCGTTTCTCATGGAATAATTAACAATCACATTCAATAAGTTTGTCCAATTATGTATTATACTAATTTCAAGAAATAAAATTATGGCTTATGCTTTGCATTATGGGAACCAATTTGGTAATTTCTAGGGAACTTTTCTTAAAAAATAAGTCAAATTTTCTAATTCATGCATTTTTTTGGTAATACACACACTTTTGCTGGCAAATAGTTTGTTTTCGTTTCTACCATGAATGTTTATGTATTTATATCATCAGAAGTATTAATTGACTACCATAAGTATGAGTTTTTTTTTTCGCAAAATATATAGGTAAGGCAAATTGCGTTATTGCTTTTATCAAGAAAACTTAGAAACCGCTTTCTTTTTAATAAAATTGTTTATACTACTCATTCAAACAATAACTATTGAGGCGTATTGGCATGGTTGGGGAACCAACTTTAAGTGGGATTAAATCAAACTTTTCTTAGGTTTTCTTAAGAAAAGTTAGATTTAGTCCCACTTAAATTGGTTTCCAAAATTTCCCAGTATGTCATGGCTCTTGCTCCTATCCATTCCAACCCTTCTCTAGTCCCTCAACGCTTTGTTTTGGGTGATAAGTTGTAAAATTAATTTGAACAACTTAGATCTTGGTTTTGTAACACTTACATTATCGTTGTTAATTATCTTTGATTCGTGGAAGCATCCGTGTTTATTAAATCAAATTAATTTCTCTTTGTATGGTATCATTGCCTCTCATTCTTTCTCTCATTATCATTAGATTTTTCATATCAGATGCCTCAGCTCACACATCCTATTTGTAGTACAACATTAAAAATTTAACGTTAATTTATCGACCCATTCTTAGCGGGCTCGACCCGGATAGAATCGTTACTTTTATGCACCGAACACTAACCTAAAATGGCACCAGAGTACACACTTCATCATTCAAAAATTCTATTCAATTCATTACAACATACTATTAAAATTTATCCAAAGGCAATATTGTTGGAATTTTGGGTTCAGATATGTTATAACATTGTACATGTAGACCCGTTATCTAATAAAGGACCCAATTAAGTGATATAAGTTTTATGGGTCTCTAAAGTATCAAAGTTCTTTAGTATGGGCCACCTTATATGTAGAAGCCCGATGTGGTATGGGTCTTTGTTAATAGGCCAAAGACCCAATGCACATGTGTGAGGTAACTATTAGGGTTATGGTCCCTAAGGCACAGGGATATAAATAGACATCAGGGGAGGGTGTTTAGTGTGTGTTAAAATTTATTGAAACAGACGGTTCTTCTCCCTCCCCTCTAACATTCAGTTGATTGGTTCCCATACCAAAGGTGGTTCTCCCTGTAGTCTTAGAAGATCAACCCAATGAGGATTGCTTGCAAGGGATTCCGGTTAGTTTCTAACTCATCTTTTCAATATATATATATATATAAATTCTTGACAAGTTTAATATGAAAAGATCTTGGCTGTATCATTGATTATTTGTGTATTAGTATCAAGATTAAAATCTAACAAGTGGTATCAGAGCCTTTCATGTTAAATTGTTGAGATTCATGTGAAAATTGAGTTTCTCGAATTTTCTTAAAGATTTAAGTTTCATGATTTATGAACTCCAGATTTCAGAATCTTGGAAAGAGAATGTAGCCTTAAAGCTGCTGCTTGTCTTTTAGGAATCAGAATTTTAACAGTCTTGATTTGTGTATTCAGTTAATCTACTTAGGTAAGCAAAATAAAATAATAATAATAATAATAATTTTTTTTAAGAATTTTGTTCCAAATTTTATGTTTAATGTTTTTGATGAATGAATTGAAGTATTATGTTGCCAAAGCAATCTCTAATATGTAAATTTATTTATTTTAAGACATGTAAACATGCTATTAATATGTGAAAATAATCGGCCCAAAGGAAGGTTATTTTTGCATTGTTAAAAGATTAAAATAGCTGTGAATATGTGACAAATAAAGGTTGCCATGCGAATAATGTGTCGGTCCAAAGAAAGGCACATTATTTGGCAGGTTGGGTTGTCAATATTCATGAACTATATTTGAGATACCACTTACAAGTTGATATTTCTGTCCAAAGACTAAGTATTAATGTTGTGCTAGGTATCTTGTTATAGGCCCACATGCATGTATATATTTATACAGTTTTGTTTTATTCATATATACATGAGTTGTTACTAATTGTGAGCTTTTGTTCTTGTTTATAGCAACATCATTTCTGCTAACAGCAACATCATTCCCATGCTTAACGACATGAATTTCAAGAAGTGGCAAGATCATGTTATGATCGTGTTGGGGTGCATGGAATTAGACTATGCATTGAGGGTCGATCACCCCGCACCTTTGATCAGCGATAGTACTGCTAAGCAAAAGGTTATATATGAAAAGCGGGAGCGATCAAACCGCATGAGCCTAATGATTATGAAGCACTCGATTCCGGATACCATCAGGGGTTCTATTCCTGATGAAAATGATGCTAAGAAATTCCTCTCCCAAATAACAGATTGATTCGCTGCAAACGAAAAGGTCGAGATAAGCACCATATTGACTAAGCTTGTCTCAATGCGGTACAAGGAGAAGGGGAATATAAGAGAGTACATTATGGAGATGTCAAACCTTGTGACAAGACTAAAGGAATTCAAGTTGGAATTGCCAGAAGACATTCTGGTGCACTTAGTCTTGATCTATCTTCCTACACAATTCAGTTATTTCAAAATCAGTTACAATACTCAAAAAGAGAAATGGACTTTGAATGAGCTGATTGCTCAATGTGTGCAAGAGGAAGAGAGACTTAATCATGAAAAGGTTGAAAGTGCTCATTTAGCATCAACTTATCAGGACTCCAATTCCAGCAAGAAAAGAAAGAGGAATATTAAAGGAAAGGAAACTGTAGAGTCTGGAAATTCACACCATAAGGGACAACAAAAACAAGATGAAGGTATAACTTGTTTCTTTTACCACAAAGCTGGTCATGTAAAGAAAGACTGCACAAAATATGCCAAGTATGTGACCTGGCGTGAAAAGAAGGGTAAACTTCTAAACTTTGTTTGTTCAGAAGTTAATTTTGCAGTAGTACCTAAGAACACTTGGTGGATAGATACAGGTGCAACTACTCAAATAAGTGTTTCTATGGAGGGGTGCATAAGGAGCCAAACGCCAACTGATGCTGAAAGGTTCATCTATGTAGGAAATGGCGAAAGAGCTCATGTGGAGGCAGTTTGTTTATTTAGATTACAATTAGAATCTGGTTGTAATTTGGATTTGGATGAAACTTTTTTATATATCGTCTTTTAGACGGAATTTGGTTTCAATTTCATGTTTGGACAAATCAGGTTTTTCTTGTTCATTTGGAAACAGAAAGTTTAGTCTATTTCAGAATTCAAATTTGTTTGGTACTGGTTCTTTAATTGATAATTTAAATAAACTGGATATGATTACCTCCAAAGAAAATGAATCCTTGCATACCAGTAATGTTGGTATTAAGCGCAAATTAACAAATGAGAATTCATAAATGTTATGGCACAAGCGTTTAGGACATATTTCTAAACAAAGGATTCAAAGACTTGTGTCAGAAGGAATTCTTGATCCCTTAGATTTGTCAGATTTTGAAGTCTGCATTGAGTGCATTAAGGAAAAACAAACAAATGTTAAAAATAAAGGTGCTAATAGGAGTAGTAGTGTCTTAGAATTGATACATACGAAATTTGTGGTCCATTCCCTACAGCTTCTTGGAATGGACAACAATATTTTATCACTTTCATAGATGACTACTCCAGGTATAACTATCTTTATTTAATTCATGAGAAGTCTCAATCTATAGATGTGTTCAAGAATTTCAAAGCCGAAGTTGAAAATCAATTAGGCAAGAAAATTAAGGTTCTCAAATCTGACCGTGGAAGTGAATACTACGGTAGATATGATGGATCAGGTGAACAATGTCTCGGACCCTTTGCCAAATTTTTGATAGAATGTAGGATCGTTCCTTAATACACCATGCTAGGGACTCCTAGTCAAAATGGTGTAGCTGAGAGATGAAACTGAACCCGAAAGGATATGGTAAGAAGTATGATTAGTCATTCTTCTTTGCCAGAATCGCTTTGGGGTGAAGCCATCAAGACTGCAGTTTACATCTTGAACAGAGTTCCAAGTAAAGCAGTAGCTAAAACCCCATACGAGTTATGGACAAGCAAAAAGCCTAGCATTAAGCATTTGCATGTTTGGGGATGTCTAGCTGAGGCTCGGCTTTATAAGCCAAATGAGAAGAAGCTAGACTCAAGGACTGTTAGTTGCTATTTTGTTGGATACTCTGAAAGATCATAATTCCTTTAATAGATCCTTTTTTGAAATGGGCAATGCCAAGTTCATTGAGGATGTTGAGTTAAGTGGGAGAGACCAACTCAGGCAAGTCAATTTTGAGGAGGAATATGTTTACATTTCTATTGTTGCAACTGAAAACGTTCAAGTATCCATACCTGATGTTATTCAAAATGCAAATCCAGAGATCCAACACATTGATGACGAACCTGAATTGCTGCCCACTCAAAATCAGGAACTACCTAAGGTTCATCAAGAGGTACCTCAACAATCTCAAGTGGAAGTGCCATTAAGGAGATCCACTAAAGAAAAGAGAAACGCGATTTCAACTGATTACGTCGTGTATCTCCAGGAACATGAGTTTGATATGGGTCTGAAAGATGATCCGACTTCTTTTAGTCAAGTCACACAATATCCTAATTCTGAAAAGTGGATTGAAGCCATGAAGGATGCGATGAAATCGATGGATGACAACGGTATTTGGGACTTAGTAAAGTTGCCCAAAGGTGCGAAATCGATTGGTTGCAAATGGATATTTAAAACCAAACGGGATTCAAAAGGTAACATTGAAAGGTATAAGGCCCGCCTAGTCACCAAAGGTTTCACTCAAAAGGAAGGCATTGATTATAAAGAGACTTTTTCGCCGGTTTCGACGAAAGATTCCTTTAGAATCATTATGGCACTTGTAGCTTACTATGATTTAGAGCTACATCAAATGGACGTTAAAACAACGTTTCTCAATGGAAACATTGAAGAAACAATATACATGGTGTAACTGGAGAACTTTGAGTCCAAAGATTCAAAGCATCTTGTATGCAAGCTCAAGAAGTCCATTTATGGCTTAAAACAGGCATCCCTTCAATGGTATCGGAAATTTGATCAGGTGATTACATCCTTTGGATTTAAGGAAAACACCGTTGATCAGTGCATATATCTCAAGTTTAGTGGGAGCAAATTTATTATCCTGGTGCTATATGTAGACGACATTCTACTGGCAAGCAGTGATATAGGCCTATTGTATGAAACCAAGAGATTTCTATCAAGTAAATTTGAAATGAAAGATCTTGGTGATGTGTCCTTTATTTTGGGTATACAGATCCATAAAGATCGTTCCAGAGGTATACTTGGACTGTCACAGAAGGCTTATATTGATAAAGTGCTAAGTAGATTTGGCATGAGTGGTTGTGCACCAGGAAACACACCCATGGCAAAAGGTGATAAGTTTAGTTTGCTCCAATGTCCAAAAAATGAACTTAAGAAGAAGGAAATGGTGAAATGTCCCTATGCTTCGGCTGTTGGAAGTCTCATGTATGCATAAGTATGTAACTCGGGCGTGGATAATTGAAAAGCAGCTAAACGGGTTATGAGATATCTACAGAGAACGAAGGATTATATGTTCACATATCGGAGATCGGATATTTTGGAGATCGTTGGGTATTTAGACTCCAATTTTGCTGGATGTCTCTATAGTAGAAGATCCACTTCTGGCTATGTCTTTATGTTAGCTGGAGGAGCTATATCATGGAAGAGTGTGAAACAGTCACTTGTAGCTACTTCCACCATGGAGGCAGAGTTCATAGCTTGCCATAAGGCATCAAATCAGAGAATATAGCTACAAAATTTTATCACTGGATTGCGCACGGTTGATGGTATTGATAGACCATTAACGATTTATTGTGATAATAAAGCTGTCGAGTTGTATACCAAGAACAACCGAAACTCGTCGAGGTCAAAGCATATTAATATCAAGTTTCTAGTTGTCAAAGAGAGAGTTCAGAATTCTCGAGTGTCAATTAAGCATATCAGTACAAACTCTATGATTGCGGATCCGCTTACTAAGGGTTTGCCACCCATAGTGTTTCATGAGCATGTTGCTCACATGGGTGTTGTTCTTTTGGACCATATGCCCGTATAGTGGGAGTTTGTATTTGGCCTTTTACTTTTGCTTAATTGACATGGTTATGTTGATTACTCTATGATGACTTTCATTGCAGTTTTGCATTTAATGTTTGAAAGTATTTCATATGATTCTTTTGAGTCATATGGAGGACCAGTTGGAAATTGACATGTTTAAGATCACGTTTCATGTAATTTTCATGCTACACATCCATACTAGATCTATGTCGTTAATTGTGTTAGTGTTATGACCATTGATGGGTCTTGTTACGATAAATGTGATAAAGGTCGCTTTGATCCTACATTGATATGGTTAATGGACCAGATTATTGTTGGATATTTTGGTTTAGATAGCACAAATGAGCTCAATTAAGGTTATCTTCATGTACAATATAAAGAATAACATATGTAACCCAAGTGGGAGATTGTTGAAATTTTGGGTTCAGATATGTTATAACATTGTACATATAGACTTGTTATCTAATAAAGGACCCAATTAAGTGATATAAGTTTTATGGGTCTCAAAGTATCAAGGTTCTTTAGTATGAGCCACCTTATATGTAGAAGCCCGATGTAGTATGGGTCTTTGTTAATGGGCCAAAGACCCAATGCACATGTGTGAGGTAACTATTAGGGTTATGGTCCCTAAGGCACAAGGATATAAATAGACATCAGGGGAGGGTGTTTAGTGTGTGTTAAAACTTTATTGAAACAGATGGTTCTTCTCCCTCCCCTCTAACATTCAGTTGATTGGTTCCCATACCAAATGTGGTTCTCCCTGTAGTCTTAGAAGATCAACCCAAGGAGGCTTGCTTGCAAGGGATTCCGGTTAGTTTCTAACTCATCTTTTCAATATATATATATATATATATATATGAATTCTTGACAAGTTTAATATTAAAAGATCTTGGCTGTATCATTGATTATTTGAGTATTAGTATCAAGATTAAAATCTAACAAATATAACATTTCTCTTTTAATTTTGGGAACTATACAATTAAGGTTTATATAAATATATATATTGAGAGAGAAAGAGAGAGAGAACATATTTCTAGTAAATGAATACTCAAAGTCACACCTCAACCCGAGCATAGGCCGATAACACGACAATGATTACCCACCTATAGAGTTTCCCTTACAAGTAAGAAACGACCCTTAAAACTCTAGCAAATTAAATGACCAAAGTTTCATTTTTTAAGGACTTAGCTTTACATACTTTTTCTAAGAACTGTTTAGTGAATAAGAAAATGAATTGGGCAAGTGTTTGTATAGAATAGCTTCAAATTTATGTTGGTTTGGGAAGTTCTTTCTCGTATAGAATTAAAAGATGTTATCATGAGTTATACAATTATTTTTGTAGAGGGATTTGGATTCATAACAATTTTTAAGAAACTAAAGATGTGGATTAATGAATAATTAATTAAACTAACTTTAGGAACTAAAATTTTATAGTTTAAAACTATATTAACTAAATCAAATATGAATTATATATCTTGAGTTTAAATTTGGTTGTTTTAGTCATAATTGTATTTTTAGTGAATGAACATGGTGAAACTATTGATTAAATTCTTAGGGGAAGGTGAACTGAATCCTTGAGTTTGATACTCTAGCATGGAATCGAAGTGGTTCATATTACTTTTAGTACACGAGAAGAAAATTAAAGACCTAAAACTTGGTTAGTTGGTGGTCATGGAAATTGAAATATGTACATATAATAAAATGTTCCAATGTTATGAATGGTTGATGTGTGTATGAATATCATTCCAAAAAAGATAAATATTATACATGTATGTAAAATGTGCATTGTATGTGATGATTGCCTTTTGATTAGATGAGAATTGATGCATTGCGATTTTTGTGATGTGGTTGCCTAAATATGTTAGTTGGTTGGGAATATGTATACTTATGTGGATGAGTGGAAATACGGGTTACCTTGTTTTTCATTTTGTGTTGACTGTGTATGCATTGTAGGACCATAGAAGGAGAGTGTAGTCTAAGGGTAGGTAAGACAATGGAAGGGGAATGTTGTTTGATGCCAGTTAAGATCATGTCCATGGTTGGTCCGAGAGCAGGTTCAACACCTGGATTTAAATCATGAAAGCAATTAAGATGATTGATTTTAATAGAATGACTGAAATGATGGTGATAAAGAGATTACTGGGGATATGGGATGGAGGATGGCATGGAGAAAGTGGGGCCAAGTGCATCATTATGTGTGGCTTTGTTCTTAAAGTGTATTAATGATATGATTTAAAATTTTGGTGTTTCGGAGAAATATATGTTGATGTGAAATTAATGGTATTATGATGATTTGACGTACCCGTACGTGGGGAGACATCCCTGTTGTTATGTGATTAGCCTAGTGAGGGTGTTATGATGATATAAATATATATACTTTATTACAGACCTCATTGTATTCGTATTTGAATAGCATATCGTTGATAATGGATGTGATGATGGAATTGACCCATGAGAGGTAACTATTGTAAATTTCCATTGAGAGGCTTGTGATGTATTGGGCTCGGTGAAGGGAATGAATGTCGTTTATGTTGATTGGAAAACATTGGGTGGGGGACTCCCCATATTTTATCGACCTTATAATGTATGTATTGTGGTAAACTTTGTATGTATGAAATTATTATAAGGACTGATAAATTCTTAGATTTATGTTATCTTTTGGTTGTTATGAAATTGAGAAAAATAAATGGAGGGAACTTAAGAATCTTTTTTACATGTACTTAGTAAGTAAATAATCTATATTATTTCATTGAAATGATGAATTCCTCTAATACGATTACTTTTCTTAAAGTGTTTCTAAAAGGTGGCTCACTTTTTATTTTAATAACATTCCAAGAAGCACTATAAGTTTCTCGATCAAACTAGAAAGGAGTCCTATTAAGGGGCTCGATTATGACAACATCATCTTTTGTGTTTTATTAGCAATTTACATCTAAGTTATGGATTAGTTGTTACAAAAGAAAATGCATCAGCTAGTTTTAGTGGGGGAGTTTTCTTTTTTTTTCGTGTCCTTTTGCAAACTTTAAAATTTTGTTTATCTTGTATTGTACGATTATTTGAGTTTGTAAGTGGAATGTTGAATTTGACAATGTGTTTCTGGAATTTGTTGTTATGAACTGTAAGTTGTATGTTTGCGTCTTAAATTAATGAAAGGAAATGAAACTATTCTGAATAATGTCCACTCAGGATGGGTCGCTACAAGATGCCTTCGCTCACCCATCATATTTGTAACATAACATTAAAAATGTAGGTTAAGTTGACCGTATGGTAAAAGGAAAGTTAAAAAGCTCTAGAATCCCTAAAACAAAAGGGAAATTCTTAACCACTAAAATTATTTTGCCACATGTCCCTAATCGGAGTTTTCACGAAGATGGTTGAGTGAAGGCTCCAATGGTGAGGAGCCCGATTCAATATACCATGAATTATTCTTTCCATCAAATTAATATAATATTTAAAAAAATCAAGATTTATTAAAAAATTATGTGTATAATCATATTATATCCTTCTATTTTGGGGGTAATTATATCTTAATCTTATTCCTTAAAAAACAATAAATTCACCCTACTGGTAAGAAATTTAATTTCAAAAAGCAAAAAAAAAACATCTTTTAATTAATATATATTATGTATGTGAAATTATGTTTGAGTAGAGTCGCAGATATTATATGCTAAGTGGCTATCAAAACAATGTTTAATAATTTTTACTCTAACTATTGGTTACTTTTTTTTATACGATATAATTGTTAGTTACTTTAATTTCTATGTAAATAAAACTTAGATGTAAAAAAAAAGAAGTAAAACTTTCTATGTTATTACTGTATTAATTAAAATTATAATTCATTTTTTTAATATTTTCAAATTTATTTCTATAACTATCAACTATTCTGCTATAACAACATTGAGACCGCAAAGGATTCATTTTCGGTTTCGATGTGGATTAGGTAGGAGGGACTAAAAACTCGAATGAGAAGTTTTTAGAAACTTTAGTGGTAATTTCAAACCTGTATACAGTGGATGTTTTGTGGGGTGTCCGATTTGAATGACTCTTATAGAAATTTCATGAATGAAATGTTCATTTTTCAAAAATCTTTAATCATCATCATTCATGTCATAACTCAATTCGTTTGACCCACTCGGGGTTGCAAGTGACTCATTTCCGCTTTCTTTGGCAATAATTATAATAGTTATAAACTCAATAATCTTCTTTCCATATCATAGTAGTAATTTTTTTTTTCTATTTATGAATTATTATCTTAAATGATTTATTTCCTCACTCGAAATAAATCATTATACAATTTTCTTGTATAATTCTAGAATTATTTCTTTTCCAATAACAAATTATGATCCTAAAAGTGTAATTATTGTCATGGAAAAAATAAATAATACATTTACCATATAATGCTAGATTTGGTTGCTTTTTGCTTACAAATTGTGATCATAAAAGATTTATTTCGATCTTGAAAATAAATAATAATGATGCTCTCAGTTATAAATATGGTCCAAATCAATACTTTCCAACACGTAAAAACAATCGTAACCTAGCAATATTAATAGTATATATACACATAATATAGCTCAAATAGCACAATAATCCAATTACATGGAGAAAGCATCAGTCAAGTTAGTTTTCTTAGCTGTATTATTTGTTATTGCATCATGTAAGTCTACTCTCTCTCTCATCATTTTAGCTGACATACATTCTTTTGATTTCTAGTTTTATTCATTTATTCATAACATAAGTGTCTTTCAATGATTAATTGAGTTTTACTAAGTAATATATATATATATATATATATATATATATATATATATGTATATGTATATGTATACACATATATATACAATTATATATATTTTTCATATTTAATTTCTGAAAAACCAAACTACTTATTTATAGCGAAAGTGTTGTTTAAACATTGAAAAATGGTGGCAGGTTTCTCCATAGGAATTAACTCAGACGACGTGAGAGCGAAGGATATTCCATGCAAAGTAGATACAACATGTGTTAAACCTTGTGGTTGCACAAATGTCCTTTGCCTATCTGGCTTTTGTGTTTGTGCATGTGGAATGAAAACTGGAGGGGTAAAGTTTAATCTAGATCCTTAAAACGAAGGCTACCAATAGCATCGTTTCTCATGGAATAATTAACAATCACATTCAATAAGTTTGTCCAATTATGTATTATACTAATTGTTGTGAGTTTTAAATTACTCGCAAGCGCACGAGTCGTTTGCAATATAGTGTTGTGCAAGTACGAGGTCGAATCTACATGGAATTGCGGTGTGAAAATATTTTTATCTAAACTAAGCCTATTTTAACTTAGTTCCAAGTTTTGAAGTGTCTTTTGCAAACAAATATAAACTAAACTAAATTGATTTAAAGACTAATAATAAAAACACTAAGGTTTCTGAATCTACCCACCAAAGTAAAACGTATATCTTCATGTTCTATATAAAAATAATCTATCAAAACATTCCATGAATCCAACTTTAAACAAATTACAACAAATATCTCAATTAAACCAAAACAATCCAATGTATCCGCTTTTAATAAATCACAAAGGACATACAATTTAATCAAAAACGATTCGATGTATCCATCAAATAAAACACACGGAATATCCAACAGAACAATTTAAACTCAATCAATAATAAGATTTTACTCAAATAATTGAACAGAACATTTATACTAAAAAAACATCAGAATTGTATAAACAAATCTGAAAATATTATGCCAAACAATAGCGAGGCTTCATCTTCAACCTTAACTGAAGATTTTAGCCGCTCATAATCATGAAACTAAAGTTCACAATAACAGTGCTAAACATTAAACTTTAAAACTAACAAAAGCAGTAAATTAAAAACTGACTATACATGGGGAGAAATTTCACTCACTGTTGGGCGGCGCTTCCCCTCGTGATAGCAAAGCCTTCGGAGATCCACCAGAATGCTAGTAAAAGTCCTCCAAATTGCACTAAAATGGCACTTGGATTGCTTACTAAAGATAAAATGAAGAGAGGGTTATATAGGGAAACATCACAAGTGCAATATGCTTCCAATCCGATGTGGGATACTGTAAATTTCAGCTTTTGCTCTTTGACCTTTGTCTACTAAAACTGCCATAACTTTCTCTAGAAAAATCATTTTATTGATCCGTAAAATTCTCCAGAAAATAGACATCGGGATCTTTCCAAGAATATATGGATCTTCTCTTGGTTCTTTCTGAATCAATACAGTTTGATCTTAAAAAATGGCTGATCTGTACAAGCAATTCTGACAATTTAGTGAAACTCCTTTCCAAGCTTGTAAACCTGTAAAACAATGAAAAATAACTCAAAGTAACAAATTCCTAAGCTAACAAATGTAAATTAAGGGGCCAAAATATGCAATATTTGGCATTCAACAAATACCCCCAAACTTACATTTAGCTAGTTCCTTAGCAAAACAAAATAAAAGACTAAATGAAAAATAAAGAACATAAAGATAAGTTCATCACTCATGGTATCCAAAAATTTAAGGAGCACACATCACCATGATATTCATTCATGAGCAAGCTTAAAAAGATAAACCCATCTTTGCAATGAATAAAAATGTTAAAATCTAATTACTTACAAAAGGCAGGTTAAGGCATCATAAGTCTGACACTGTGTAAAGTGAATTAGCATATAAAAATGAAGCTTCCAAATAACTCTAATGTGTAAGGTCTCAGTGTCTCAAGATTCACCAAATTTCTCATCAGAATAAACGAAAATGACATAGTTTTTATTTTCTTCTTTTTTTTTTCTTTTTTTTAATAAGGCTCTGCTATGTTTAGTTCCCTTAAGCTTTCTAATTGACCTATGTAGCGAGTGTTGAGTCAATGACTCCCAAACCAGATGGTTTTAGGGCATTAGATTTAAAGACACCCCTAAGGACTTACTAACTCGAGTAAAAAAGGCTACAAAATTAAACTGGCCTTAATACTACCAAGCAAAATTTTCACCTTTTGACGTGAACACTCACTGCTTACTGAGGCAAGAGGTCCAGTTACTCAGTGGAAAGTTTATTTATGATCATCAAATTTTTTTTATATTTTTTTTTGCCAAAGTGTTTATCCAACAAGTCATCCAGTTTCAGTTAAGACAAGGAAAGGTACATATTAAAATCACATATCATACCTCACACAATTTGTGCTAATGTGCTCGTGTTAGATTAGATCAAACATGTGAATTCTCAAATGCCTAAAGTAAGTAACTAAATTTAAAAACTTTATCACCAGATCATGTGTTCAAAATTTTAAGCTCACCAATGACATCACATCACAAAAATTGTTTAGATCAACCAAAATTTCAAAATAACATGAGCATGCATTTACCTTCTTTCTTTTTTGTTTTTTTAAATGAAGAAAAACAACAATAAATTAGGACAAAGTGTGTGTAATGTGCCTTCCATACCCCCAAACTTAAATTACACATTGACCCCCAATGTGTGAATAATATGGAAAGAGCTGACCTGAGATATTGAGAACTATCTGGACTGATATGGCTCATAGCATACCCCCAAACTTGATCTGAAGTACGCTTTGTCCCTGAAAAATAAAGACTGGAAAACAAAAACAATAACAAGAAATATGTAAAATAATAAACATATAGAAAAGATATGCTGTGGGGTGCCTCCCATGAGCACTAAGTTTAAAGTCTTTAGCCAGACTTTCCATAGTAGACGACACTCAATCAGAGTAACTAGGGTCCTCTAACAATATCTTCTCAATGTCCGGACTCCTCAACTCCAAGAATGGTTTTAGCCTCTGCCCATTTACCTTGAAAGTGTTACCATTCTTTGGATCCTCAATCTCGATGGCCCCATTAGGAAAAATTGACCGAATAATAAATGGGCATATCCATCGAGATTTAAGCTTGCCTGGAAACAGATACAGACGTGAGTTGTAAAGAAGAACTTTTTGACCCAGCTTAAAAGCTCGTCTCAAAATGTGTTGGTTATGAGTCTTCTTCATTTATGCCTTGTATGACTATGCACAATCATATGCATCATTCCACAGCTCCTCTAATTCATTGAGTTGGAGCTTCCTTTGTGAGCCAGCCTTGGAAAGATTGAAGTTCAGCTGCTTGATAGCCCAATACGCACGATGCTCTAATTCTACCGGAAGGTGACATGCCTTTCCGTACACAATACAATAGGGAGACATGCCAATTGGTGTCTTGAAGGCCTTTCTATATGCCCACAGTGCATCATTCAATCGCAGAGACCAATCCTTTCTACTAGGGTTCACAGTCTTCTCCAAAATGTTCTTGATCTCGCGATTGAAAATTTCCACTTGTCCACTCGTTTGTGGGTGATACAGGGTGGCAACCTTGTGCATGATGAACAGTCCCATAAAATCAATACCCCACATGTCAAAAATCTTAACAATCAGGATAGGGTTGAGGGGCATCATATTCCTCCTAGAAAGACTCCCTAGCTTTTGGTAACGCTCACAAGATACACAGTAGGTGTGAGAGTCTCGGAATAAGGTAGGCCAATAGAATCCACACTGCAAAATCTTCGCAGCGATCTTTTTAGCACTGAAATGGCCTCCACAAGCATGATCATGACAAAGGCGATGACATTAGATTGATCATGCTCAGGAATACACCTTATGATGATCTGATCGGGACAATACTTGAACAGGTAAGGATCATCCCAGAAAAAATGTTTTACCATGGCCAAAAACTTTGATTTATCTTGTTGCCCCCAATGCAAGATAGTTCACTATATCAATAAACCATGGTGCGGGAGTGTGAGCAATGTGCATCAATTGCTCATCCGGAAAGGTCTCCAAAATAGGAGTTGCGGCCTCAGTGAAATCCACAATCAATTTAGACAAATGGTCTGCCACCACATTTTCGGAACCTTTCTTATCCCGAATCTCTATGTCGAACTCTTGAAGTAGCAAGATCCATCAGATAAGACGAGATTTAGCATCTTTTTTTTAGAGAAAAGATACTTTAATGCTGCATGGTCCGAGTAGATAATGACTTTAGATCCTAACAAGTAGGATCTGAACTTGCCTAATGCAAAAACAACTGCTAGCAACTCCTTCTCAGTGGTAGAGTAATTGAGTTGTGCGTCGTTTAGAGTTCGACTTGCATAATAGATAACATGGGAAAGTTTATCAATACGCTGCCTCAAAACAACTCCAACAATATAGTCTGATGCGTCACATATAATCTCAAAAGGCACACCCCAGTTGGGTGGCTGAATAATGGGTATGGACATCAGAATTTTCTTCAGATCCCCAAATGCTTTCTTACAGTCTTCATCAAATACAAATGGGGCATCCTTCATTAATAACTTGCACAAGGGCCAGGTGATCTTGCTGAAATCCTGGATAAATCACCTGTAGAATCCTGCATGGCCCAGAAAAGAACGAACCTCCTTCACCGTACGTGGGGGTGGAAGGTTGGAAATCAGATCCACCTTCGCTTTATCGACCTCAATCCCCCGATGGGATATGACGTGCCCCAGTACAATACCTTGCTTGACCATAAAATGACACTTCTCCCAATTAAGCACCAGGTTCTTCTCCTTGCACTGCCCTAAAACCAAAGTGAGACGGTGCAGACACTCCTCAAATGATGAACCGAAGACGGAGAAGTCATCCATGAAAATCTCTAAGGAACGCTCTACCATGTTAGAGAATATGCTGACCATGCACCGCTGAAAAGTAGCAGGTGCATTGCATAATCCAAGGGGCATGCGACGATAAGCAAACGTCCCAAAAGGACAGGTAAACGTTGTCTTCTTCTGATTTTTGGGGTCCACAGGGACCTGGTTATATCCAGAATAATAATCTAAGAAGCAATAGTAATCATGCCCAGCCAAGCGCTCCACCATCTGATCAATAAATAGAAGTGGAAAGTGATCTTTCCTTATGGCAGCATTCAACTTACGGTAGTCTATACACACTCTCCATCCTGACTAAACACGAGTTGGCACCAACTCATCGTCATTATTCTTCACTACCGTCAATCCAGCCCGTTTGGGCACGACACGAATCGGGCTCACCCACTCGCTATTAAAGATTGGATAAATGATCGCTGCATCCAACAACTTTATCACTTCAGTCCTCACAACCTCTTGCATAGCTAGGTTGAGCCTTCTTTGTGGCTCCCTCGATGGCTTGGCATTCTCCTCCAAATGTATCTTGTGCATCACCAACGAGGGGTTGATTCCCTTGATATCCTCAATAATCCAACTGATAGCTTCCTTATACTCTCTTAAAATGTCCACTAATTTCTCCTCTTGAGCCTCAACCAAATCTGAAGCTATAATCATAGGCAAAGAATCTGCTGGACCTAGGAACTTATACTTAAGATTGTCCAGTAAAGGCTTAAGTTCCTTCTTGGGGGGTTCAGGTGCTGTGGTCTCCTCTGTCTCACTGCTCTTCCAAGGAGCAGACTCCAAAATGGCATTCGCTTGCTCAAGTACTGTATCCAAATCCAAATCCTCTCCAAATTGAGCAAAGCATGCCTCCAAGGGGTCCTCAATGCGGGATTCATCAACAATCTCCTCTGTCTCGCTGTTCTCCCGAGGAGCAGATTCTAAAATGGCATTTGCTTTCTCAAGTAACTTATCCAAATCCAGATCCTCTCCAAACTAAGCAAAGTATGCCTCCAGGGGGTCCTCATTGCTTGATTCATCCACAATCTCCTCTATCAAGCATACATTTCTCACTTCATCAAATTCTAGTGGTTGCTTAGTGATATCAAAGATATTTAACTCCACTGTCATATTTTCGAAGGAAATCTTCATCACCCCTGTCCTACAATTTATCAAGGCATTAGCTGTGGCTAAGAATGGTCACCCTAGAATCACTGGTATCTAAATCCCTACATTCTGAATCGGCTATGTGTCTAGCACAATAAAATCCACGGGGAAATAAAACTTATCCACATTTATCAAAACGTCCTCAACTACTCCTCGTGGTATTTTCACTGATCTGTCAGCCAATTGAAACGTTGTGGATGTGGGCTTCAATTCTCCTAACTCTAACTGCAAATAAACTGAGTAAGGTAGAAGATTCACACTCGCTCCTAGATCTAATAGAGCCCTGATGAGAGTCATAAAATGCATCTAAACAATACTTAATTGTTAACATTTTAGGGCTGATCTTGGTCGTAATCGCACTTTTACATGTTGATAACTCTAAAGTGATATTCATAAATCATTAACTTAATTCAATGCATTTTCAGGTGCTTTGAGTACAAAAGAGATAATAAAGCGATCCATGTTTAAAGCACCAAAAGATCTTGGGTGTCGGTGCTCATTTTTGTCCAAGGTTTAGATGTGTCCAAACATGATTCAAAGATGGTTAAAGTCTAAACCAAGGCTGGAGTAATAAAGTAAAGTAAGTTAAAAGACTGCACACAAGTGTGTGCATCACTTTGGAGCAAGATAAGGGTAGGCACACTAGTGTGTACACTTCTGCATACAAGCTGAAGGAGTTTCACTGAATTGCCAGAATTTCCCGTACAGATCAATCATCTTTGCAGATTAAACTGTATTGATGTAGGAAGAAACAGGAGATGACACATATATTCTTAGAAAGATCCGGAAGTCTATTTTCTGGAGAATTTTACGGTTTGTAAAAAGGATATTTCTTGAGAAAGTTATGGTAGTTTTAGTGGAAATAGTTCAGGCCAGCACAGCAGGCCCAAGCGCACAGCACGGCCCACTCGCCTCTTGACCGGATTAGGGTAAGCAAATGACATTCTCCAAGACCAAAACACCTCCTCATGCTCTATAAATATATCTTTATGGAGTGTGCAGCTGGGCATTGAAGAGAGAAAGTAAGGAAGAGAGAAAAAAAGAGAGGATTCAAGGGATCCAAATCCAGCATTCTTCCATTTTATTTCTAAGTTTTCTTTGGTTGCAAATCAAGGGGAGAACATCCATATTGTTCATCCACCTTGAACTCCATGGCTAAATCAAGGGGAGAGCATCCTTATTGTTCTTCTACCTTGATTTCCATGGCCAACTAATCATTTTACAAGGGAAAGGGATGAATCTTTAGGGATTTCTTGTTCTTTATTTCCTGTTCTTGATTCAGTTGTACGAATTTATTGTTAAATATTGTTTATGAATTATTCATTGATTAAGTAAGGAGATTTGAGTTCATGTGATAGATGTACTTTTTATTCTTCTTCTTTTAGACTCTTTTAATCCAGTGATTGCATCATTCTCCTCCATTGAGGTTGTTTGGATGTGATTGATTCCAGTAGATTTATCTTATTGATTGTCCATTATTGCGATATTGTCTTTTAAGATATATTGTCATTTCTTGATAATCTTTAAGATCGGTCATGTGTGCATGAACCGAAATCAATGATTAATTCGTAGCAATTATATAAGAGTTATAAATGTGCTTGATTGAATATATTCCGATTGCTTGTTTGGGAGTTGAAACTTGCAATCGAGATAAAATAGATTGAATCAAGAGTGGAAATAGGGAACAAACCTAAGGAGGATTCTCGGAACCTTGTTATTTCTCATTTATATTTCATTTACGTTTACGCAATTTTCCTTTACATTATTTCACTATCAAAGCTCAAAAATATTTAGTTTAACTTTTATCGTTCGTTTTAAGGTTCACACATTTTTCTTTGTACTTAACTTGTTTCCCTGTGGAATCGACACCCCAAAGCCATACTATAATAACCGTGTTATACTTTGAGCATAATCAAATTTTGGTGCTGTTGCCGGGGAAACACTTTTAAGTACAAGGAAACTTGTCAACTTTTAGTGTAACGGTAAAAAAAAAAAAAATCGTAAATATCTTTCTTTTCAGCAGTTTATAAATACGGTCATATCATTCCTTTACTTCTGTTTTATTTATTTGTTCATTATTCTGTTTTATTTATTTGTTTATTATTCTGTTTTATTTATTTGTTAATTATTCTATTTTATTTATTTTTCTGTTTTATTTATTTGTTCATTATTCTATTTTATTTATTTGTTTCCCCCACTAAATTAATTGGTGCATGCTTAGACTGAGAGATTCGCGAGGTAGATTCATTAGAGGACCCGAATTAGAGTTACACTCTTTTTCCACCTCCATTGGTGAAACCTCGCCTATATCAAACCATAGTGCACCCCCATCAGAAAATTTAGAGGATTTTGTTAACATGGCTGAAAATCCAAATGAGAATGGTGCTAGGATTCTTAAAGATTGCATACATCCTAGTCGGACAGCCACACCATCGTGCATTATGTTTCCAGCCAATACTCGTCATCAAGATTTTAAAACAGGGATGGTACAACTTTTCCCTACTTTTCATGGCATGGAAAATGAGAACCCTTATGTGCACATTAGAGAATTTGAGGAAGTAGTTGCGACTTTCCATAGTCATGATGCAACTGATGATATCGTGAGACTCAAGTTTTTTCCTTTCTCCTTAAAGGATAAAGCTAAAAGTTGGTTATACTCACTGAGACCATGATCAATTGGGTCATGGAATGAGATGACTCAAGTCTTTTTTAACAAGTACTTCCCTCAACATAAGATTAGCGCTTTGAAAAGACAAATCTCCACCTTTGCACAAAAGGAAAACGAGACTTTGTATCAGTCCTGGGAGAAATTTAAAGAGCTGTTAAGTATGTGTCCACATCACGGGTACAAAAATTGGCGTTTAGTGAGCTATTTCTATGAGGGACTTACCTATAGAGAACGCCAATTTGTCGAGATGATGTGTAATGGAGAGTTTCTACAAAAAGACACGGATGAGGCTATTGAGTACCTAAATGAGCTTGCTAAGAAAGCTCACACATGGACTGGGCCTAGTGCTATTGAGAGCACAAATAGGTCACGACCTAGTGGTGGAGGAATCTACCATCTTAGGGAAGAGGATAACCTCAAGGCCAAGGTCGAAATGCTTACTAGGGAGTTGGAGGCATTTAAAATGAAAAAACCAACACACATAGTTAATCAGGCCGAACCTTTAGAATCATGTTTTTTGTGTGGCGGGGTTGATCATCCCGCACAAGATTGTCCCACATTTGTTGACATGAGAGGGATGTACGAGGAACAATGCAATACCTTAGGCATGTACAAGAAACCCTCAACACCCTTCTCTAACACTTATAATCCGGGGTGGCGAAATCACCCCAACTTCAGTTGGAATTCTGAAAATCAGCAGCATGTGCAACCCCCTAGATCGTACCCAACACCTTATCATGCACCCTCATTCTCTAGGAACTTTTTAGAAGACACCTTACATACTTTTATAGAAGCACAAGGCAAGACAAACCAAAAATGTGAGGCATTAATTACACAGTTGGTTGAGGAAAACAAAGAAATAAGGAGCCAAGTGTCTAAATTAATGAGCTCCTTGAGTGTCACTGAGCGAGGTAAGTTCCCTACCCAAGCTCAATCCATACCTCACGGTCAACATATGGCACAAGGAAATGTGAAAGATATAAATGCCATTGTGACCCGAAGTGGTAAGTTACTACACATTCCACCAGAGAATAAACCCGAGAATGTGAAGGGTCAAACTAGTAGTGAAACCGAGTTGCCTACAGACCCTGAAGTGACCAAAAGTCCTTTTAAGGCCCCATTCCCCCAAGCCTTAAAATCCAACAAGAAAAATCTAGAAATGAATGATGAAATCCTTGAGAACTTAAGGCAAGTGAAACTTAATCTCCCCCTTTTGCATGTGATTAAACAAGTCCCAACCTATGCAAAAGTTCTCAAAGATTTATGCACAATTAAGAGGAAACATCATATCAAGAAAACAACTTTCCTAACTGAGCAAGTTAGTGCACTAATTAAGCAAAGAATTCCCCTGAAATACAAAGATCCAGGCTGTCCTTCCATTGCTTGTAGCATTGGAAATCATGAGGTTGGACAAGCCTTACTAGATCTAGGAGCTAGTGTAAACCTGATGCCATTTTCCATTTACTTTCAGCTGGGGTTAGGAGAAATCAAACCAACCGGCGTGGTATTACAATTGGCTGATCGCTCAGCCAAAGTACCCCGAGGTGTGGTTGAGGATGTTTTGATTCAAATTGATAAATTTTATTATCCTGTTGATTTCTTAATTCTTGATACTAGTTCTACTGTAGACACTAACTCTAAAATCCCTTTGATTTTGGGTAGACCTTTTCTTGCTACTGCGAATGCTCTAATAAATTGTAGGAATGGTCTCATGAAGCTTTCCTTTGGCAACATGACCCTTGAAGTAAATATTTTCAATGTTGCAAAACAGCCCGAAGATGAGGACGAAAACCACCAACTTTACATGATCGAGTCACTCGTTAATGAGGGAGTTTTCTTAACTGATGATTATGACCCTCTTGAAAATTTTCTTGTTAATTCTGAGATAGATTTATTTGATGATAAAATTGATATAATTGATATATGTGTTGTTTTTGACAAATCTCAGGATTATGGAAATCGGGCATGGCAATCAAGATTCGAGGAGCTGCCCGAAAGAAGCAAGACTCAAGTCCCCTCAAGTGTGGAAGCACCTAAATTCGAATTAAAGCCACTACCTAAGGGTCTAAAACATGCCTTTCTCGGTCCAGGTGATACCTTTCCTGTTATTATTTCTTCTGAATTCTCTGAGACCCAAGGTAAGAGATTAATTTAAACTTTAAATGAACACAAATCAGCCCTGGGATGGAGCATGGCTGATTTGAAGGGAATTAGTCCCCTGATATGCTCCCATAAAATAAATTTGGATGAATGAACCAGTCCTCGTAGAGACCCTCAACGTAGGCTTAACCCCACTATGAAAGAAGTAGTGAAAAATGAAGTACTGAAACTATTAGATGTGGGTATTATATATCCCATAGCTGATAGTAAGTGGGTAAGCCCTACGCAAGTCGTCCTGAAAAAGTCCGGAGTCACTGTGATAAAAAATGACCTAGGAGAGTTAGTCCCTACCAAACTTGTGAACGGGTGGCGTGTGTGCATTGATTATAGAAAATTAAATGCTGCCACCAAGAAAGACCACTTCCCACTCCCTTTTATTGATCAAATTCTTGAGTGTGTAGCTGGTCATCCATTCTACTGTTTTCTAGATGGTTATTCTGGTTATTATCAAATAGAAATTGCATTAGAAGACCAAGAAAAGACCACCTTTACTTGTCCCTTTGGCACCTATGCTTTTCGTAGAATGCCATTTGGATTATGTAACGCCCCTGCTACTTTTCAATGTTGCATGATGAGATTTTTTAGTGACATGGTTGAAAATTGTATGGAGGTTTTTATGGATGACCTAACTGTTTTTGGATCTTCATTTGAAACATGCTTAATGAATTTAGAAAGAGTATTAATTCGCTGTGAGAAAAAAGAATTCGTTTTAAATTGGGAAAAGTGCCATTTCATGGTACCATCCGGTATTGTCTTAGGGCATATTGTCTCTTCTAAAGCAATAGAGGTTGATCAATCTAAGATTGAGTTAATCTCTAAATTGCCTACCCCTAAGACAATAAAGGATGTGAGATCTTTCCTTGGTCATGCAAGTTTTTATAGGAGGTTCATACAAAATTTTTCAAAAATATCTAGACCACTATGTGCCCTCTTAGTTAAAGATACCCCCTTTGAGTGGAGTCAAGCTTGTCAAGAGGCCTTTAAAACGTTGATTGGCAAGCTTACTTCCGCACCTATAATACAGTCGCCAGATTGACTACACTGTAGGTGCTGTTCTTGGACAACGAAGGGAAGGTAAACCTTTTGTCATTTACTATGCTAGTAAGACTTTAAATAGTGCTCAAATGAATTACTCTACAACTGAAAAAGAGTTGCTAGCTATAGTATTTGCTTTAGATAAATTTAGTGCTCATCTAATTGGTTCTCCTATCCTTATTTTTACAGATCATGCAGCCCTCAAGTATCTTCTTACGAAGAAGGATGCTAAGGCAAAACTAATCCGATGGATCCTCCTCTTGTAAGAATTTGATATCACCACCAAGGATAAAAAAGGAGTGGAGAACATAGTAGCTGACCATTTATCCAGACTCACTTTTGAGGACACTTGTGATGACATGCCAATCAAAGATGATTTTCCTGATGAGCAATTACTCTCTTTTACTTCTATACAATGGTTAAATTATTTGGTTACAGGTGAGATACCTATGGATTGGAGCGCTCAAGACAAGAAGAAATTCTTATATGACGTATGTAATTTTTATTGAGATGACCTCTATCTTTTCAAGTACTACCCTGACCAAATTCTAAGGCGTTGCATCCCTAATGAAGAGATTTCAAGTGTCTTAGAATTTTGTCACTCCCAAGCTTGTGGAGGCCATTTTTCGATGAAAAAAACCGCTGCAAAAATTTTGCAGTGTGGATTTTATTGGCCTACTTTGTTTAAAGATACAAACACCTATTGTCACTCTTGTGAAAGATGTCAAAAGTTAGGAGCTATGTCTCGCCGAAATATGATGCCCCTGAACCCTATTTTAGTGATTGAAATCTTTGATTGTTGGGGCATCGATTTCATGGGACCCTTCCCTCCTTCCTTCGGGTACCAGTATATCATTGTAGCAATAGATTATGTATCCAAGTGGGTAGAGGTAGCAGCTTGTCGAAACAATAATAATGGAACGGTGATTAAATTCCTTAAAGAAAAGGTGTTATCTCGATTTGTTACACCACGTGCTATAATTTGTGATCGAGGTACACATTTTTGCAACCGTTCCTTTGAAGCTTTAATGAAAAAATTTGGGGTATTACATAAATATCAACTACCTATCATCCTCAGACTAGTGGACAAGTAGAGCTTGCTAATAGGGAGATTAAACAAATTTTAGAAAAAATGGTTAACCCCGATCGCAAAGATTGGTCTTTGAAACTAACTGATGCGTTTTGGGCTTACCGTACAGCCTTTAAAACTCCCTTAGGTATGTCGCCCTATCGGTTTGTTTTTGGAAAGCCTTGCCACTTACCCATGGAGCTCGAGCATCGAGCTTATTGAGCCATTAAGTCTTGTAATTTTGACATGGGCGAAGCGGGTAAACTTCGAAAATATCAACTAACCGAGTTAGAAGAATTAAGAAACGATGCTTGATTATGCCCAAAATATAATGCGGTAGTTGTAGTATAGTTTTGGGGTGTCGATTCCACAGGGAAACAAGTTAATTACAAAATAAGGTATAAACCTCAACACAAACGATAAAAGATTAAATGAATCTGAGTTTGTTTGAGAAAAAAGGGTAATTGTGTGAATAGGTTTGAAATATAATTAAGAATGACAAGGTTCCGGAAATCCTCCCTAGGCTCGTTGCTCTAATCCTAACTTGATTCAGTTGTTTTTATCTCGATTGCTAGTTTCACTTTCCAAACAGGCAATCGACATATATTCAATTAAAGCGCATTTATAAATCCTAATGTAATTGTTATGAATTATTCTTTACTTTTAAGCACACATGACCCAACTTATAAATTATCAAAAGACGACAATATATCTAACGACAATACCGCAGCAACGGACAAATCTATAAAAGAGGTTTATCGAACTCAATCACATCTAAACAGATACACATAAGAAAAGCATGGCTGAACTTATATGGAAAGGAAGCATACAATCACTGGACTAATAAAATAATCTACTAAATTAAATTAAAGAATAAAACATAACAATGTTTGATAAAAATAATACCAACTACAACTGAATCAGATAAAGGAAAATAAGAACAACTACACCTAGGGATTCATCCCTTCGCCTTGCTTAGAGATTTGTTGGCCATAGAGCTCATGCCTCATTGAGTTGCCTCCGGCCTCTCAACGATCATCCTCAGCTCGTCCTCCAAATTTTATACTTTGGATTCCTCTTAAAGGCCCTATGGATTTACTCCTAAAGGCCCTCTAGAGTCACTCTCTAATGATCTCAGAAGATGATCTTAGAAGAGCTCCGATTGATTGATGATTTCAGCTGAGCAGAGTGGGTCTTTATATAGGCAAACTCCCGGAATGCTATGTGTTATGTAGCCGATGTGGGATACTGTCCGGGTGCGCTCGATCGCAGCCCGAGTGCGATTGATCGCGGCTTGTGTGCTTGATCGCATATGCGCTGCAGAGTACCTTGCTCGATGTGGGATGTGCGCTCGATCGCACTGCTTGTGCACTCAATCGCAATTCAGGAAACAGTCCATCTTGTCCTTCCAGAAGCATGGGATCTTGGTCTTTTAAGCAACGATCGCTTCTTTTTCTCTTTTAAACTTAAAGTACCTGAAAATTACACTGAAATAAGTCAGTGGTCCAATAATATTACTTTAGAGTTATTAACATATAAAAGCATAATAAAGACCGAGATCAATCCTAAAATGCTAACTATTAACCACTGTTGAGAGGCATTTTATGACTCTCATCACAACCCCCAACTAGCTTATTGCTAGTCCCTAGCAATTCAAGCGAAATTAAGAGATGAATTCTATGGTGGGAATCAAAGTAAATGAAAAACAATATTAGTGTTAACCAAGATTAATTCACATTTTGTCTTAAAAATTGCACATAACACACGACACAAAGAATCATTAAATTTCACCCAAATCCAAAAGTAATTCAAACATCAATCTTAAAATTATTATTGACTCTTAACATCCATCTTACCACAATCCATTAATCCAAACACCCAGATGATTTTATGCATAACATTTATGAATACAAGTCTTGGCCTCTAAAAACATAATAAATTGCGTGACATCAATCACAAAAACAAGCTCCATATGCTTACATTTCAAACCACTCTCCACTATTGTAGAAAAGTCACACTACATTGGATCAATAAGTCTTTAATAAGCTTGTAACGTTAGGCTAAGGTAAAGGTTAAGAAGGAATGGGAAGGATTCAACAAGTAAAAGAACTTAATCTCTTAGTTTTGAACACAACTCTTTAAGCACTGGATAACCTTACTTCAATACCCAACTCTTCCAACCATTTTTCGAGCATTTCTTTCAACAAATCACCATTTTTTCTTTTCTTTCTTTCTTCTTTCTTTGCCATAATTTTTTTTTATTATTTTTTTGTTTTTATATTTTGGCACATAACCATTCATCTTCTCTTTCGTCATTTTTTTTTCTTTTTCTTTTCCACAACCCCCAACTTATCTCCTTTAATGTACTTGGGTTGTGGTAGTAATATTTTTTCATATTTCCCTCCCTACTCCTTTTAAGTGCTTCTCAACAAATGTGTATAGCTAAGTTCTTTTAAAAGGAAGGTAAGGATAAAATATTTTAGGCTCATAAAGGTGAGTAAATTGGCTATTGAAAGAAACAAGGCTCAAATTCTTTTTCAAGAAAAAGGCTCAAATAGGTGACTAGTGATAAATATAGCAATGGTAGGTTTGAAAGGCTCAAATGGTTCAAAAATGGCCTATATCATATCCTAAGTAATGTGCATTCTAGGAATTCGCCTCAAGTGATTATCAAGTAAGTTCTAGAGCTTGTCGAGGCCACACAAATATTCACAAAATAATCACACATAAAACTTTTCTAAATGCTTTCGATTAATCATACAATCTTACCACAAGCTAGAGTCTTTAACTAGATCAAGATTGATACTTAAATTAATTTCAAACCGAAGCAAGATTTAACTACTTCTACTATCTCAATTAAGTTTTATATCATTGACATGTAAATTGACTCTAAAGCTAACATAAAGCATGCTAAACACACACCAAGATGACACCAAGCAGTTCAACAGTTCAATGGTATGGTATGCAATAAGAAATGTGTTTCCTCCACCCCTAACTGAAGACAAACATTGTCCTCAATGTAAAAGAAAAAATTAAGGAAACTCTCTTTTTAACCAAATGTGCGTGGAGCTGAAAATCATGCACGACCAATTGAACCTTATCTCAACTTCTTGTTGAAAGTCCGATCTACAACATAGAACAAACAAAAAAAGAAAGCAACTGCAGTGTACTACCGTGTGTTAGCACACTAAAAATTAAAATGGACTCAATAATAAAATAAAATAAAAACAAAACAAACAAAACAAAAGAAAGAAAAATAAAAGTAAATACATACGTGTGTTGTGTGGTCAAGATGCATAGACCGGATCCATAAGCGGAATGTCTTCCACTTTCAAATCTTGTCTATCGACTAAGATCTTAAGTCGTTGACCATTGACTTTGAAAATTCGACCATCCCTAGTATCTTCAATTTCTACTGCCCCATTTTCACAAACAGTTTTCACTATAAAAGGGCCGGTCCACCTTGACCGAAGTTTTCCAGGATGCTTATGGAGTCTAGATTCGTATAAGAACACCCAATCATTAGGTTTAAATATTTTTCTCAAAATATTTTTATCATGGAATATTTTCATTTTAGACTTATAGATTCTAGAGCTCTCATAAGCATCGTTTCTTAACTCCTCCAACTTGGTCAATTGATATTTTCGAAGCTTACCTGCTTCTCCTATGTCAAAATTAAAAGATTTGATTGCCCAATATGCTCGATGCTCGAGCTCTTAAGGTAAGTGACAAGGCTTTCCATAAACAAGCCGATAAGGTGACATACCTAAAGGAGTTTTAAAAGCTGTACGGTAAGCTCAAAGCGCATCAACTAGTCTCAAAGACCAATCCTTGCGATCTAGGTTAACTGTTTTTTCTAGAATTTGTTTAATCTCCTTATTAGCGAGCTCTACTTACCCACTAGTCTGAGGATGATAAGCAGTCAAAATTTTATGTAACACCCCGTATTTTCACATCAAAGCTTCAAAAGAACGGTTGCAAAAATGTGTACCTTGATAACTAATTATAGCATGTGGTGTACCAAATCGAGATAACACATTTTCTTTAAGAAATTTAAGTACCGTTCTATTATCATTGCTTCGGCAAGCTGCTACCTCTACCCACTTAGATACATAATCTATTGCCACAATGATATATAGGTATCCAAAAGAAGGAGGAAAGGGTCCCATAAAATCGATGCCCCAACAATCAAAGATTTTAATTATTAAATTGGGGTTTAAGGGCATTATATTTCGCCAAGACACAGCTCTTAACTTTTGACACCTTTTGCATGAGTGACAGTAGGTGTTTGCATCCTTAAACAAGGTAGGCCAATAAAATCCACAGTAACAAAATTTTTGCAGCGGTTTTTTTTCATTGAAAAGTGGTCTCCATAAGGTAGGGAATGACAAAATTCTAAGACACTTGCAATCTCTTCATTAGGGATGCAACGCCTTAGAATTTGGTTTGGGCAGTACTTGAAAAGATAAGGGTCATCTCAATAAAAATTATGTACCTCATATAAAAATTTTCTCTTGTCTTGAGCGCTCCAATCCACAGGTATCTCACCTGTAACCAACTAATTCACAATGTGAGCAAACCATGGTAAGGCAGTAACAGCAAGTAAATGCTTATCGGGAAAGTTATCTTTGATCAGCATGTTATCAGACGTGTCCTCAAATGTGAGCCTTGAAAGATGGTCAGCTACTGCATTCTCTACTCCTTTCTTGTCTTTGATGGTGATGTCGAATTCTTGTAGGAGTAGAATCCATCGGATTAGGCGTGCCTTAGCATCCTTCTTTGTAAGAAGGTACTTAAGGGCTGCATGATCTGTTAAAATAAGGATAGGAGAACCAATTAAATATGCACGAAATTTATCCAAAGCAAATACTACAGCTAGCAATTCTTTTTCAGTTGTGGAGTTATTCATTTGAGCACTATTTAAAGTCTTACTAGCATAGTAAATTACAAACGGTTTTCCCTCTCTTCACTGTCCAAGAACAGCACCTACAGCGTAGTCACTAGCATCACACATGATTTCAAAGGGTAAATTCTAATCAGTTACTGCATTATAGGTGCTGTAGTAAGCTTGCCAATCAGCATTTTAAAGGCCTCTTGACAAGCTGGAGTCCACTCAAATGGGGCATCTTTAACTAAGAGGGAATATAATGGTCTAGATATGTTGGAAAAATTTTGTATGAACCTCCTATAAAAACCAGCATGACTAAGGAAAGATCTCACATCCTTTATTGTTTTAGGTGTAGGCAGTTTAGAGATTAATTCAATTTTAGATTGATCGACCTCTATTCCTCTAGAAGAGATAATATGCCCTAAGACAATGCCGGATGGTACCATGAAATGGCATTTTTCCCAGTTTAAGACCAATTATTTTTCCTCACAACAAATTAAAACTCTTTCCAAATTCATTAAGCATGCATCAAATGAAGATTCAAAAACAGTTAGGTCATCCATAAAAACCTCAATGCAATTTTCAACCATATCACTAAAAACACTCATCATGCAACGTTGAAAAGTGGCAGGGGCATTACATAATCCAAATAGCATTCTACAAAAAGCATAGTTGCCAAAAGGACAAGTGAAAGTGGTTTTATCCTGGTCTTCTAATGCAATTTCAATTTGATAATAGACAGAATAACCATCTAAGAAACAATAAAAAGGATGACCAGCTACACACTCAAGAATTTGATCAATAAAAGGGAGTGGAAAATGGTCTTTCTGGGAGGTAGCATTTAATTTTATGTAATCAATGCACATACATCACCTGGTCACAAGTTTAGTAGGGACTAACTCTCCTAGGTCATTCATTACCACAGTGACACCAGACTTTTTGGGAACGACTTGTGTAGGACTTACCCATTTACTATCAGCTATGGGGTATATAATACCTGCATCTAACAGTTTCAGTACTTCATTTTTCACTACTTCTTTCATAGTGGGGTTAAGTCTACGTTGAAGGTCTCTACAAGGACTGGTTCCTTCATCCAAATTTATTTTATGGGAGCAGATGAGGGGACTAATTCCCTTCAAATCAGCCATGCTCCATCCTAAGGCTGATTTATGTGCAATTAAGGTCTGAATCAGTTTCTCATATTGGGTCTCAGATAATTCAGATGAAATAATAACAGGAAAAGTATCACCTGGACCGAGAAATACATGTTTTAAACCCTTAGGTAGTGGCTTCAATTCGACTTTAGGTGCTGCCACACTTGAGGGGATTTGTTTTCCGCTTCTTTCGGGCAACTCTTCAAACCTTGGTTGCCATGGGCGGGTGCCATAATCCTGAGATTTGTCAAAAAACAGCACAAATATCAATTACATCAGTTTTATTATCAAATAAATCAATCTCAAAATTAACAAGAGAATTCTTAAGAGGATAAAAATCATAAGCCATGGAAACTCCCTCATCGATGAGTGACTCAAGCATATATAGCTGGTGATTTTCATCCTCATCTTTGGGCTGTTTTGCAACATTGAAAATGTTCACTTCTAAGGTCATGTTTCCAAAAGACAGCTTCATGAGTCCATTCTTGCAATTAATCAGAGCATTTGCAGTAGCAAGGAAAGGTCTACCCAAAATCAAAGGAATTTTCGAGTTAGTGTCAACAGCAAAAGTTGTATCAAGGATTAGGAAATCAACAGGATAGTAAAATTTATCAATCTGAATCAACAAATCCTCTACCACACCCCGGGGCACTTTGACTGAGCGGTCAACCAACTGTAACACCACACCGGTTAGTTTGATTTCCCCTAAACCTAGCTATATATAAATGGAAAATGGCATTAGGTTCACACTAGCTCCTAGATCTAGTAAGACTTGTCCAACCTCATGATTTCCAATGCTGCAAGCGATGGTAGGACAGCCTAGATCTTTCTATTTTGGGGAAATTCTTTCCTCAATTAAGGCACTAACTAGCTCAGTTAGGAATTTAGTTTTCTTGACATGGTGTCTCCTCTTGATTGTGCATAAATCCTTGAGAACTTTTGCATAGGTAGGCACTTGTTTAATCACATGCAAAAGAGGAAGATTGAGTTTCACTTGCCTTAAGTTCTCTAGGATTTCATTGTTTAAGTCCAGAATTTTCTTGTTTGACTTTAAGGCTTGAGGGTATGGTGCCTTAACAGGACTTTTGGTCACTTCAGAGTCTTTGGTCAGTTCAGTATTACTACTAGTTTGACCCTTTTCCACATCCTCAGATACATTCATTGGTGGGATGTCTAGTGACTTACCACTTCAGGTCACAATGGCATTTACATCTTTCAGGTTTTCTTGTGCCATATGTTGACTGTGAGGTATGGACTGAGTTTGGGAAGGAAACTTACCTCGCTCAGTCATACTTGAGGAGCTCATTAACTTAGACACTTAGCTCCTAGTTTCTCTATTCTTTTCCATCACCTGTGTAAATAATGCCTCAAACCTTTGGTTTGTCTTACCTTGTGCCTCTATAAAGGCCTGTAAGGTGTCTTCTAGTGAGTTCCTAGAGGATGAGGGTGCATGATAAGGTGCAGGGAATGATCTAGGGGGCTGCACATGCTGGTTTTCAGATTTTCAGCTGAAGTTGGGGTGATTTCGCCACCCCGGGTTATAAGTGTTAGAGAAAGGTGCAAGAGGCTTCTTGTACATGCCTAAGGAATTACGTTGTTCCTCATACAGTCCTCTCATATCAGCAAATGTGGGGCATTCTTGGAGGAGGTGATCTATCCTATCACACACAAAACACGTCTCTAAAGACTCGGTATGATTAGCCACATGTGTTTGCTTTGAGCCCTTAGTTTTCAATGCCTCTAACTCCCTAGTGAGCAGTTTGACCTTAGCTTTCAGGTTATCTTCTTCCCTAAGATGGTATATCCCTCCACCACTGGGATTTTCTATAGGTCGTGACCTATTCGTGCTTTCAGTAGCACTAGGTCCAGTCCATGTATGAGCTTTCTCAGCAAGCTCATTGAGGTATTCAATAGCCTCATTGGGGTCTTTTTTCAGAAATTCCCCATTGCACATTATCTTTACAAATTGGCGTTCTCTATAGGTAAGACCCTCCTAGAAATAGCTCACTAAACGCCAATTTTTATACCCATGGTGTGGGCACATACTCAACAGCTCTTTAAATTTCTCCCAAGACTGATATAAAGTCTTGTTTTCTTTTTGTGAAAAGGTGGAGATTTGTCTTTTCAACGCATTAGTCTTATGTTGAGGGAAGTACTTGTTAAAGAAGGCCCGAGTCATCTCAGTCCACGACCCAATAGATCGTGGTCTAAGTGAGTATAGCTAACTCTTTGCTATATCCTTCAAAGCAAAAGGAAAGAACTTAAGTCGCACAATGTCAACAGTTGCACCTTGATCATGGAAAGTTGCGACTACTTCCTCAAACTCTCTAATGTGCACATATGGGTTCTAATTTTCCATGCCATAAAATGTAAGGAGTAACTGTATCATCCCTGTCCTAAGATCTAATTGGGGAATGTTGGCTGGAAACATGATGCAAGATGGTGTGGTTGTGCGTGTAGGGTGGAGGTAATCCTCAAGGGTCTTAGTAAGTTGATCCTCGTGTTCACTCATTTCCTCAAGACTAGATGGATTATCAAATAAAGGGTTTAAAAAGGTTCCTCCTATCTCTAGCACAGGCCTACAGGCAAATCTACCCAAAGTGTCCCTATATCTGGGCATGCAAGATCACAAAATATCAAATAAAATACTGAAAGAAACTATTTACAATTCTTCTGTTGTTATGTCAAAAGTTGACAATACTTCCTTGTACTTAAGTGCGTTTCCCCGGCAACGGTGCCAAAATTTGATTATGCCCAAAACATAACGCGGTAGTTATAGTATAGTTTTGGGGTATCGATTCCATAGGGAAACAAGTTAATTACAAAAGAAGGTGTAAATCTCAACACAAACGATAAAAGATTAAATGAATCTGAGTTTGTTTGAGAAAAAGGGTAATTGTGTGAATATGTTTGAAATATAATTAAGAATGACAAGGATCCGGAAATCCTCCCTAGGCTCGTTGCTCTAATCCTAACTTGATTCAGTTGTTTTTATCTCGATTGCTAGTTTCACATCCCAAATAGGCAATTGGCATATATTCAATTAAAGCGCATTTATAAATCCTAATGTAATTGTTATGAATTATTCTCTACTTTTAAGCACACATGACCCAACTTATAAATTATCAAAAGACGATGATAAATCTAATGACAATACCGTAACAATGGACAAATCTATAAAAAGGTCTACCAGACTTAATCACATCCAAACAGATACACATAAGAAAAGCATGACTGAACTTATATGGAAAAGAAGCATGCAATCACCAGACTAATAAAATAATCTACTAAATTAAATTAAAGAATAAAACATAACAATGTTTGATAAAAAAAATACCAACTACAACTGAATCAAATAAAGGAAAATAAGAAAAACTACACCTAGGGATTCATCCCTTCGCCTTGCTTGGAGATTAGCTGGCC
This sequence comes from Bretschneidera sinensis, assembly GCA_023935145.1. Classification (NCBI taxonomy): domain Eukaryota; kingdom Viridiplantae; phylum Streptophyta; class Magnoliopsida; order Brassicales; family Akaniaceae; genus Bretschneidera; species Bretschneidera sinensis. The sequence goes on along the minus strand of CM043697.1, from coordinate 124,039,282 downwards.
ATAGAGCTCATGCCTCCTTGAGTTGACTCCGGCCTCTCAACGATCATCCTCAGCTCATCCTCCAAATTTTATACTTCGGATTCTTCTTAAAGGCACTCTGGATTTACTCCTAAAGGCCCTCTAGAGTCACTCTCTAATGATCTCAGAAGATGATCTTAGAAGAGCTCCCATTGATTGATGATTTCAGCTGAGCAGAGTGGGTCTTTATATAGGCAAACTCTCGGGATACTGTCTGGGTGCGCTCGATAGCAGCCCGAGTGTGATCGATCGCACATGCACTCGATCGTGGCTTGTGCGCTTGATTGCATATGTGCTGCAGAGTACCTTGCTCGATGTGGGATGTGCGCTCGATCGCACTGCTTGTACGCTCGATCACAATTTAGGCAGCAGTCCATCTTGTCCTTCCAGAAGCATGGGATCTTGGTCTTTTAAGCAACGACCGCTTCTTTTTTCTCTTTTAAACTTAAAGTACCTGAAAATTACACTGAAATAAGTCAGTGGTCCAATAATATTACTTTAGAGTTATTAATATATAAAAGCACAATAAAGACCGAGATCAATCCTAAAATGCTAACTATTAACCACTGTTGAGAGGCATTTTATGACTCTCATCAATGCTTATGAAAATTCTAGAATCTATAAGGCTAAGATGAAAGTATTCCATGACAAAATTTTTTTGAGGAAAACATTTAAACCTAATGATCGGGTATTCTTATACGACTCTAGACTTCATAAGCATCCTCGAAAACTTCGTGTCAAGATGGACCGGCCCTTTATAGTAAAAAATGTTTTTGAAAATAGGGCGGTAGAAATTGAGGATACTAGAGATGGTCGGGTCTTTAAAGTAAACGGTCAATGACTTAAGATCTTAATTGATAGACATGATCCGGAGATGAAAGACATTCCGCTTATTGATCCGGTCTATTCACCTTGACCACACAACAAAGGTACGTTATTCCTTTTAATTTTTGTTATGTTTTTAGTTAGTTGTCATTCAATCTTTATTGTTAGTTTTTAGTTTAGTTCAAATTTAAAAAAAAAAATATATATTAATATTTCGTTGTTAAGTCTTTATTAACTTAGAATTTTGGTTGTGTTAAGTCTATTTTAATTTTTAGTTTCTAGTTGATTTCAGCGAAAAGAATGGTATGCAATTCAATTAGTGGTGCACAATTTTCAGCTTCTGTGCAATTTTGGCCACACAGGGAGTTTCCTTTCATTTTTCTTTTACATTGAGGTCAATGCAATGTTTAGGTTGGGGGTGGAGGAAACACATTTCTTTTCTTTTTTTTTTCATTGAACTGCTTGGTGTCACTTTCTTTCTTTTCGTTGTTAGGATAAAAAAAAAATGTTCGTTTGCTTTTAGCATGCTTTGTGTTAGCCTTGGAGTTAATTCACATGTCAATGATATGAGCTTAATCGAGATAGCATATAGCATTTAGAAGAAGTTAAATCTTGCTTCACTTTGAGAATAAACAAGTGTCAATTTTTCTTTGGTTTGAGACTCTGGTTTGTAGTAAGATTGCATGATTAGTCTAAAGCATTTGGAGAAGTTTTATGCGGGGTTGTTTTGTGAATACTTTTGCGGTCTCTACAAGCTCTAGAACTTATTTGATAATCATTTGAGGTGAAATCAGAGAATGCACACTACTTAGGATATGATGTAGGCCATTTTTGGACCGTTTGAGCCTTTTTAAACTTACCCTTGTAATATTTATCGCTAGTCACCTATTTGAGCCTTTTTCTTGAAAAGAAAAATTGAGCCTTGTTTCTTTCGATAAACCATTTACTTACCTTTATGAGCCAAAAAATATTTTATCTTTACCTCTCTTTTAAAAGAACTTAGTTATACACATGTTGTGAGAAGTACTTAAAAGGAGTAAGGGTGGAAATATGAGAAAATATTACTACCATAACCCAAATACATTAAAAGAGATAAGTTGGGGGTTGCGGAAAAGAAAAGAAAAGAATGAAAGAGGAGGTGAATGGTCTTTTGCCGAAATAAAAAATAAAAAAAGAAAAAAAAATGGTGATTTATTGCGAGAAATGCTCGAAAAATGGTTGAAAGAGTTGGGTGTTGAAGTAAGGTTATCTTGTGCTTAAAGTGATTGTGTTTAAATTAAGAGACTTAGTTCTTTTATTTGTTTAAACTTTCACGTTCTTTCTTGACCTTTACCATAGCCTAACGTTGCAAACTTATTAAAGACCTATTGATCCGATGAAGTGTGATTTTTCTACATAGTGGAGAGTGATTTGAAAAGTGAGCATATGGAGCTTGATTTGTGATTGATGTCACGCAAATTAATATGTTTTTAGAGGCCAAGACTTGTATTTATGCTATGTTGTTCATAAAATCATCCGGGTGTTCGGACTAATGTATTGTGGTAAGATGGATGGTAAGAGTCGATAACGATTTTAAGATTGACATTTGGATTATTCTTGGACCTGAGTGATATTTAATGATTCTATGTGCTATATGTTATGCATGATTTTTGAGACAGATTTTTGAATCACTCTTGGTTAATGCCAGCATTGCTGTATTTTGTTTTGATGTCTAAATAAAGAATTCATTTCATGCCTTTCGCTTGAATTGCTAGGGACTAGCAATAAGCTAGTTGGGGGTTGTGATGAGAGTCATAAAATGCATCTAAACAATACTTAATTGTTAACATTTTAGGGTTGATCTCGGTCGTAATCGCACTTTTACATGTTGATAACTCTAAAGTGATATTCATAAATCATTGACTTAATTCGATGCATTTTGTAATATCCGTATTTTAAAAAGTTGGGTAAGTGTATATTTTTATCAATATGACAAAGAGTTAAATCCCTGAATGGCTGAATGAAGATTTCTGGAGACCAAGGTTGAAAAGTAAAAAAAAAAAAAAAAAAAGTCAACTTGGAACAGTAACTCGGGGCAGCATACCTACTGCCACCGAGAGAGCAATTCTAAGTGGAATAATTGATATATTGGTTTTTGTTGTTTAATGGGAAGTGGAGAACAAAACATAATGATGATGTTTTTTTTTATCATTATGTTTGTTTGGTATCTCATGGAGACTATTGAAGGAGGGAGCTGCTGAAATTTGCAGCCAAACTCTCCTATATAATGTGTACGAGAGGTTTATGAAGGGAACACGAAAGAATTTTTGATTAGTTTCAAATATTTCATCTGTGTTCTTAAAACACTTGGGAATTTAAAGAAAGGTGGAAGGAACAAGATTTTGAGAGTATTTTCGAAAATATTTCGGGAAGCTATCAAAATAGCAGAAGGTAATAAGGTAATGTTATTTTATCATTTATGAAAGTTTCAGGAGGTTAAAATAGAAAAATTTCAAACTGTGTAGTTTATGGAGAAAAGAAGAAATAATAAGAAATTTAAATTCCAATATTATGTCAGGTGTTGGTAGTCAACAATCGAGAGAAAATTCGAGGAAGATCGGGAAAGGCAAAGAGGTGGCCCACGAGTAGCTTTAAAGTGCTACGTGGTGAGTTGGATTTACTCTTAGTAGTCTAAATGATAAATCAATTATTTCGTGACAATATTAAGTTTAATTATTTAAGTATGCTTGGGTGATCGATGAAAAAGTGATTTATGGGAATGATAGAAAATTTGGTCTTGTAGAAATATTTCTCGGTGAGAAGTAATATTTTTGAAAATTATAAGTTTATTTGAGGATAAAAAGAACTTAATAAATTATTGATGAGACATACCGATGTTTTAACACGAATTAGGACGAGATGAATTTTAGTGGATCTTGCTAAATTTTTATGGATGATTTAAGATGAATTTTAGTGGAATTTGATAATTCGGATGGACAATTTAAGATAAAATTTAGTGGATCTGGTCAGACTTTAATGGATTATTTGATGTGATTTAGGGGGAGAAGAATCTTGTGGAAATTTTATAATTTGATAAAAATCTGGATGATTGGATGTTAAATTTTAAAGAAACTTTGTTAGATAAAATTTGTGGATAATTAGGATAGTCAAATTAAGTGGTTGGAATCTTTATATTTTTTTTTATATTTCTGTTTATATTACTGTTTCATATCATTGTTCATGCACATATGCATTAAATAATATAACCGAAAGAACCGGGAAGGTAGCCGGTCTAATGAAATAACCGTGACAGCCGGTATATGCTGGGATGAAAAATAAAAACCGTGACAGCCGGTATATGCTGGGATGAAAAGTGAAAACCGTGACAGCCGGTATATGCTGGAATTAACCGGGAAGGCAGCCGGTCTGATGAGAATAAAAGAACTGGGAGGGCAGCCGGTCTAAGATAATAATAACCTGTCGACAGGTGGGAAGACGTTCCTATCATAATCATTCATGCATTTGCATCTGTTTTAATTATCGTTGCATTATTTGAAATGCTGAGATGTGGTATATTAATTGTGAATTAAATTATAGATGGTTGGGTCTCATAAAAAAAAAAGACAGCTATAATGATGAGATTTTCGAGATGCTGAGATGTGATACTTTTTGTGAATTTAATTATAGAAGGTTGAGTTTCATATAAAAAGACAGTGATAAGACTTATCTAAATGATGGACTTTTTGATATGAACCTCATGATGAGGTAATTAGGAAATAATTGATAGTCTTAAGGTGAACCAATGATTGAGAAGAAGAGATTGATAGTAGAAAGTTGTCATCAGGTTATGCGAAAAATAATTTTTAATATTAAAGGATTATTGATGGAATTTGGAATACTTTTAGTAAATTTAATTCGCTGAGCTTGTGAAGCTCACTCCTCACTGTTCAATAATTTCAGGTAGCAGTCAAGATAAATAGTCTGGTGGGTTGAGAATCAGTCGAGATCTTTTTCTGTAAGCCAAGTACGTGTTAATATCCTCAGACAATCGAGTTAAAGACTTGTAAAAATTTTATTGTAAATATTCATGCATTTATGTATTTTATGTTTAAGTGAATATCAGATTTGTTTACCTCTCCTGTTAAAAAAAAAAATCTGGTAGTATTATATTTATTGTTGCATATATGTGTCGTGCTTGGATTTTCAAAATGTGATGACACCGTCCAGGGGTGGCCAACCTGGGATGGGTCGTTACAATTTTGGTATCAGAGCATTAGGTTTTAAGATTCTGTAGACTGCATGAGAACCTAAAAAGTGGAAGATCTAAATAAATAGTATTCTTAAATGCAGAGTCTGAGGATGACACGTGGTCGTGCGAGAACTAGAGGTAGAGTTCAAAATCAGAGGGGACGTGGTAGACCCTCAATTTTTAGGAGGACTGAAGTAGAGGAAGAAGTTAAGTCGGTGGTTCCCGCAAGGGAACATGGTGATAGTGCAGCTGGTACGAGTAGAGCTGGGCAAGTATCTAAAAGTAGAAATGATGAATTGCAAGATGCTCTTAACCGTGCTTTAGAGAGAATAAATGCAGCCGAAGAACGGGCTGCTAATTTGCAAAGAATATTAGAGGAAAGGAATGGAAGAGAACCAGAGGTAGTGAGGCAAGAGGTTCCTGATGGAGGGGTATTTGTAAATGAAATGCAAGGGGATTGTTTTGTGAGGTTTCTTAAGTTTAAACCTCAGTCATTTAAAGGATCTGTAAATCCGGTGGAAGCTGAACAGTGGATTGAGCATGTAGAAAAATATTTTGAGGTCTTACCGGTGTCTGATAAACAGAAGGTTGCCTTTGCTTCGTTTATGCTGGAGGGTGAGGCTTCTCAATGGTGGAAGGATATTTTGCCCAGAATGAGTACACGAATAGATCAACCTTTGACTTGGAATAAATTTAAGAATGAATTCTTTGCAAAGTATTTTCCAGATTCTTTTCGGGCACAACAAGAAAGAGAATTTATCCACCTAAAACAGGGAAATTTATCGGTGGTTGAATATGATAGTAAATTTGTAGCCCTGTCAAGATTTGTACCCGAGTTCGTGAATACGGAGGAAAGAAAATGCAAGAGATTTTTAGACGGATTACACTATGAAATTCGTTTTAAACTCTCTTACATGGGCATAGGAAATTATGCTGTACTGGTAGATAAAGCATTGCAGATTGAGAGAGATTTAATAGAGTTTAAAGGTAGGAGGGATTGGTTGAAGAGAACTAGATTTGAGGGATCTAGAGGTGGTAGCAGTATGGCTATACAGGGTAGGAGACCACCCCAGAGGGGGCGTTCTTTGTCACAAGGAACGGTAGGGCAGACTCAGAGGCAAGCAAGATCTGTTACTTCAGTAGCTCAGATTAATACCAGTGGGACCCCTCGATTTGGGAGACAGGCTATGGGGATTGGGAGTTATGGTAGAGGAATGAATATGCCGCCAAGGGGAAGTGGAAATCTGATTTATGATCGGGAGTCAAGGGTTTGCTTTAAATGTAATCAGATGGGGCATTTATCTCGGAACTGCCCTACACAGATATGCTTTGTATGTGGTGAGGGAGGACATGTTGCTGCAGATTGTCCAGCGGGGAAGTCAATTGAATCAAGCATTAGAAGTGTCAGGAGAAGACCGATGGAGAGAGGCAGCGGATCAGGAAGTGTTCGGGGTAGAGGTCGAGGATCTGTAGCAGAGCGAGGACGTGGCAGTCAGATTTATTACAGAGATGGCAAAGTCTATGCATTGACCCAACAGGATGCACAAGCCACTCCTGATGTTGTTATGGGTATGATATCTATCCTTGGTAGGGCTGCTAGATTATTGATTGATCCTGGTGCAACCCATTCTTTTGCGTCTAGTAGTTATATGAAGTCTATTGATGTCAGTGCTAGTCCTTTGATGCATGCCATTATTGTTGAGGTTCCTATTGGAGATAGGGTTATTATCAGAACAATTTATCAAAGTTGTGTGATTAATATTGCTGACCGAGAATTTGAGGTTGATTTATTGCCTTTAGATATGACAGATTTTGATGTGATTCTAGGGATGAATTGGCTATCTGCATGTCATACATGGGTAGATTGTTTTAAGAAAAATGTGGTATTCAAGATACCCGGGCAGGAGGAGTTTAATTTTCAGGGAGAACGTAAAATACTTGTTAATTGTCTGATTTCTGCCTTAACTGCTAGTAAATGGTTGAGGAAGGGTTGTGAGGGGTATTTAGCATATGTGGTGGATTCTAGCAAAGAGGGCAGACAGTTAGAAGAAATCTCTGTGGTAAAAGATTTTTCTGATGTATTCCCTGAGGAGTTGTCTAGATTGCCTTCCAATAGGGAGATCGAATTTTCTATTGAAGTGATTCCAGGATCAGCACCTATATCCATAGCACCTTATAGAATGGCACCAGCTGAATTGAGAGAGTTGAAAGTTCAGCTTCAGGAGTTGCTAGATAAACAGTTTATCCAACCTAGTACATCACCCTGGGGAGCCCTTGTGTTATTTGTCAAGAAGAAGGATAGGACATTGAGGTTGTGTGTTGATTATAGACAATTAAATAAGATCACAATAAAAAATAGATATTCTTTACCCAGGATAGATGACCTATTCGAGCAATTACAAGGAGCTAGAGTGTTCTCTAAGATAGACTTGAGGTCAAGATATCATCAATTGAGGATAAAAGAGGGGGACGTACCTAAAACTGCTTTTAGGACACGTTATGGTCATTATGAGTTCTTAGTGATGCCTTTTGGGTTGACCAATGCTCCTGCGGTATTTATGGATCTTATGAACCGGGTGTTTAAACCATTCTTGGACAGATTTGTAATTGTGTTTATTGATGATATTTTAGTATATTCTAAGAATGAAGAGGAGCATATGCGACATTTGGAGATAGTGTTGGAGATTCTAAGGAAGGAGAAATTATATGCGAAATTTCCTAAATGTGAGTTTTGGTTGAATGGAATATCCTTCTTGGGGCATGTTGTGTCGGGAGATGGAATAGCAGTTGACCCACAAAAAGTAGAAGCAGTGTTGACTTGGGAGAGACCCACGAATGTAACTGAAATTAGAAGCTTTTTGGGATTGGCTGGTTATTATAGGAGATTTATTCAAAATTTTTCTATGATTGCTAGACCTTTGACTAAATTGACCAGGAAAGATGAAAAGTTTAAGTGGTCAGAGGAGTGTGAGAGAAGTTTTCAACTGTTGAAAGAAAAACTGACTACTGCCCCAGTATTAGTGCTTCCATCTGGTGATGAAGGATTTGTGGTCTATAATGATGCGTCGCATCAGGGGTTGGGATGTGTGTTGATGCAACATGGGAAAGTTATAGCTTATGCATATAGGCAACTGAAGAATCATGAGAGAAATTACCCGACCCATGATTTAGAATTGGCTGCCATAGTCTTTGCTTTGAAGATTTGGAGACACCATTTATATGGAGCCAAGTGTGAAATTTTTACTGATCATAAAAGTTTGACGCATTTACCAACCCAGAAGGAGTTGAATTTAAGGCAGAGGAGGTGGATGTAATTAATTTGTGATTATGATTGTACAATTCATTATCATACAGGAAAGGGTAATGTAGTAGCAGATGCATTGAGTAGAAAAGCTACAGGGAGATTAGCTGCTTTTGGGAGTCATGATACTAGCTTGATGATAGAATTAAGAGAAATGAGGATGTAATTGAGTGTCAATGATAAAGGAGCATTAATGGCAAATATGGTAGTTCAATCTCCTATTATTGATCGTTTATTACAGCTACAGAGTAAAGATGAGGGAATAGATAAAATCAGGCAAGAAGTGTTGGGCGGGAAGCCGACCGAGTTTAGAATCAGAGATGATGGTATGGTAGTATCGGGACAAAGAATTTGTGTTCCCAATGATGAAGAGATGAGAAAAGAAATACTAAAGGAGGCTCATGATTCGATATATTCCATGCACCTGGGAAATAATAAGATGTACAGGGGGCTAAAACAGAATTATTGGTGGTCAGGGATGAAGAGGGATGTAGCAGAATACATTGCTAAACGTTTGACTTGTCAACAGGTAAAATCTGAGAATAGACATCCAGCAGGTTTATTACAACCTCTTCCGATACCTGAGTGGCCATGGGAAAATGTAAGTATGGATTTTGTCTCTGGTTTTCCCCGAACCCAGAGAGGGCATGGTGCTGTGTGGGTTATAGTGGATAGACTTTCTAAATCTTCATATTTTCTTCCTATTAAAACTACCTGGAGTCCAGAAAAGTTGGCTGAGTTGTATGTGGCAGAGATAGTGAAATTACATGGAGTGCCCTTGACTATTGTGTCTGATAGAGATTCTAGATTTACTTCTAGATTTTGGAGGGGTTTTCAAGAAGCTCTAGGTACGCAATTACAGTTTAGTACAGCTTTTCACCCACAAACGGATGGACAGACAGAGAGAATCATCAGAATACTAGAAGATATGCTGAGGGCAAGTGTATTGAGCTTCTCAGTAAGCTGGGATGCTTACTTGCCTTTGATAGAGTTTGCATACAATAATCAGTATCAAACTAGTATTGGGATGGCACCCTTCGAAGCTTTGTATGGAAGGAGGTGTAGAACTCCAGTATGCTGGGAAGAAGTTGGAGAAAGAAAGATATATGGCCCAGAAATGATAGACTTGACTACTGAAAGAATCAAACTGGTTAGGGAGAATCTCAAAGCAGCTCAAAGTAGACAGAAAGGATATGCTGACAAAAGAAGACGACCTCTTGAATTCCAAGTTGGTGATTGGGTATTCTTGAAGATATCTCCGTGGAAGGGAGTGTTGAGATTTAAGAAGAAGGGAAAGTTGAGCCCGAGATTTATGGGGCCCTATGAGGTGATCGAAAGAATTGGACCCGTAGCATATCGTTTGAATTTGTCTCTGGAATTAAGGCAATTACATAATGTTTTTCATGTGTCACTACTGAGGAAGTACTTGCACGATGAGTCCCATGATATCACGAATCAAGCGATAGAAATTCAGAAGGACTTGACTATTATGCTAGCCCCAGTCAGAATCCTAGACAGAAAAGAGCAAGTCTTACGCAATAAAGTTATTCATTTGATTCAAGTATTATGGCGCAATAAAGATGTTGAAGAAGTCACGTGGGAACATGAAGCAATAATGAGGAAGGATTATCCCCAACTCTTTACTTGATTTCAACAAGGAAATTTCGGGGACGAAATTTTTTTAAGGTGGGTAGAATTGTAATATTCGTATTTTAAAAAGTTGGGTAAGTGTATATTTTTATCAATATGACAAAGAGTTAAATCCCTGAATGGCTGAATGAAGATTTCTGGAGACCAAGGTTGAAAAGTAAAAAAAAAAAAAAAGCCAACTTGGAACAGTAACTCGGGGCAGCATACCTACTGCCATCGAGAGAACAATTCTAAGTGGGATAATTGATATATTGGTTTTTGTTGTTTAATGGGAAGTGGAGAACAAAACATAATGATGATGTTTTTTTTATCATTATGTTTGTTTGGTATCTCATGGAGACTATTGAAGGAGGGAGCTGCTGAAATTTGTAGCCAAACTCTCCTATATAATGTGTACGAGAGGTTTATTAAGGGAACGCGAAAGAATTTTTGATTAGTTCCAAATATTTCATCTGTGTTCTTAAAACACTTGGGAATTTAAAGAAAGGTGGAAGGAACAAGATTTTGAGAGTATTTTCGAAAATATTTCGGGAAGCTATCAAAATAGCAGAAGGTAATAAGGTAATGTTATTTTATCATTTATGAAAGTTTCAGGAGGTTAAAATAGAAAATTTTCAAACTGTGTAGTTTATGGAGAAAAGAAGAAATAATAAGAAATTTAAATTCCAATATTATGTCAGGTGTTGGTAGTCAACAATCGGGAGAAAATTCGAGGAAGATCGGGAAAGGTGGCCCACGAGTAGCTTTAAAGTGCTACGTGGTGAGTTGGATTTACTCTTAGTAGTCTAAATGATAAATCAATTATTTCGTGACAATATTAAGTTTAATTATTTAAGTATGCTTGGGTGATTGATGAAAAAGTGATTTATGGGAATGATAGAAAATTTGGTCTTGTAGAAATATTTCTCGGTGAGAAGTAATATTTTTGAAAATTATAAGTTTATTTGAGGATAAAAAGAAATTAATAAATTATTGATGAGACATACCGATGTTTTAACACGAATTAGGACGAGATGAATTTTAGTGGATCTTGCTAAATTTTTATGGATGATTTAAGATGAATTTTAGTGGAATTTGACAATTCGGATGGACAATTTAAGATGAAATTTAGTGGATCTGGTCAGACTTTAATGGATTATTTGATGTGATTTAGGGGGAGAAGAATCTTGTGGAAATTTTATAATTTGATAAAAATTTGGATGATTGGATGTTAAATTTTAAAGAAACTTTGTTAGATAAAATTTGTGGATAATTAGGATAGTCAAATTAAGTGGTTGGAATCTTTATATTGTTTTTATATTTCTGTTTATATTACTGTTTCATATCATTGTTCATGCGCATATGCATTAAATAATATAACCGAAAGAACCGGGAAGGCAGCCGGTCTAATGAAATAACCGTGACAGCCGGTATATGCTGGGATGAAAAATAAAAACTGTGACAGCCGGTATATGCTGGGATGAAAAGTGAAAACCGTGACAGCTGGTATATGCTGGGATGAAAAGTGAAAACCGTGACAGCCGGTATATGCTGGAATTAACTGGGAAGGCAGCCGGTCTGATGAGAATAAAAGAACTGGGAGGGTAGCCGGTCTAAGATAATAATAACCTGTCGACAGGTGGGAAGACGTTCCCATCATAATCATTCATGCATTTGCATATGTTTTAATTATCGTTGCATTATTTGAAATGCTGAGATGTGGTATATTAATTGTGAATTAAATTATAGATGGCTGGGTCTCATAAAAAAAAAAGACAGCTATAATGATGAGATTTTCGAGATGCTGAGATGTGATACTTTTTGTGAATTTAATTATAGAAGGTTGAGTTTCATATAAAAAGACAGTGATAAGACTTATCTAAATGATGGACTTTTTGATATGAACCTCATTACGAGGTAATTAGGAAATAATTGATAGTCTTAAGGTGAACCAATGATTGAGAAGAAGAGATTGATAGTAGAAAGTTGTCATCAGGTAATGCGAAAAATAATTTTTAATATTAAAGGATTATTGATGGAATTTGGAATACTTTTAGTAAATTTAATTCGCTGAGCTTGTGAAGCTCACTCCTCACTGTTCAATAATTTCAGGCAGCAGTCAAGATAAATAGTCTGGTGGGTTGAGAATCAGTCGAGATCTTTTTCTGTAAGCCAAGTACGTGTTAATATCCTCAGACAATCGAGTTAAAGACTTGTAAAAGTTTTATTGTAAATATTCATGCATTTATGTATTTTATGTTTAAGTGAATATCAGATTTGTTTACCTCTCCTGTTAAAAAAAAAAAAATCTGGTAGTATTATATTTATTGTTGCATATATGTGTCATGCTTGGATTTTTAAAATGTGATGACACCGTCCAGGGGTGGCCAACCTGGGATGGGTCGTTACACATTTTCAGGTGCTTTGAGTAGAAAAGAGATAATAAAGCAATCCATGTTTAAAGCACCAAAAGATCTTGGGTGTCGGTGCTCATTTTTGTCCAAAGTTTAGATGTGTCCAAAAATGATTCAAAAATGGTTAAAGTCTAAACCAAGGCTGGAGTAATAAAATACAGTAAGTTAAAAGACTGCACACAAGTGTGTGCATCACTTTGGAGCAAGATAAGGGTAGGCACACTAGTGTGTGCACTTTTGCATACAAGCTGAAGGAGTTTCACTGAATTGCCAGAATTTCCCAGACAGATCAATCATCTTTGCAGATTAAACTGTATTGATGTAGGAAGAACCAGGAGATGAGCCATATATACCTAGAAATATCCAGAAGTCTATTTTCTGGAGAATTTTACATTTTGTAAAAAGGATTTTTCTAGAGAAAGTTATGGCAGTTTTAGTGGAAACAGTTCAGGCCAGCACAGCAGGCCCAGGCGAACAGCATGGCCCACTCGCCTCTTGACCAGATTAGGGCGAGCAAATGACATTCTCCAAGGCCAAAACACCCCCTCATGCTCTATAAATATATCTTTATGGAGTGTGCAGCTGGGCATTGAAGAGAGAAAGCAAGGAAGAGAGAAAAAAAGAGAGGATTCAAGGGATCCAAATCCAGCATTCTTCCATTTTATTTCTAAGCTTTCTTTGGTTGCAAATCAAGGGGAGAACATCTATATTGTTCATCCACCTTGAACTCCATGGCCAAATCAAGGGGAGAGCATCCTTATTGTTCTTCTACCTTGATTTCCATGGCCAACTAATCATTTTACAAGGGAAAAGGATGAATCTTTAGGGATTTCTTGTTCTTTATTTCCTGTTCTTGATTCAGTTGTACGGATTTATTGTTAAATATTGTTTATGAATTATTCATTGATTAAGTAAGAAGATTTGAGTTCATGTGATAGATGTACTTTTTATTCTTCTTCTTTTAGACTCTCTTAATCCGGTGATTGCATCCTTCTCCTCCATTGAGGTTGTTTGGATGTGATTGATTCCAGTAGATTTATCTTATTGATTGTCCATTACTGTGATATTGTCTTTTAAGATATATTGTCGTTTCTTGATAATCTTTAAGATCGGTCATGTGTGCATGAACCAAAATCAATGATTAATTCATAGCAATTATGTAAGAGTTATAAATGTGCTTGATTGAATATATTCCGATTGCTTGTTTGGGAGTTGAAACTTGCAATCGAGATAAAATCGATTGAATCAAGAGTGGAAATAGGGAACAAACCTAAGGAGGATTCTCGGAACCTTGTTATTTCTCATTTATATTTCATTTACATTTACGCAATTTTCCTTTACATTATTTCACTATCAAAGCTCAAAAATCTTTAGTTTAACTTTTATCGTTCGTTTTAAGGTTCATACATTTTCCTTTGTACTTAACTTGTTTCTCTGTAGAATCGACACCCCAAAGCCGTACTACAATAACCATGTTATACTTTTGGTGTAATCAAGCCCTCTCAATCTAGCTGACTTCTATCATACAAGAGATGGTAGGACACCCTGGGTCCTTATACTTGATCGGCATCTTGCACTGAAGGATTAAGCTAACCTGCTCGGTCAAAAATGCCTTCTTCGGGACCTTCGTCCTCCTATTGATAGTGATCAAGTCCTTTAAGAATTTAGCATATGACGGCACTTGCTGGATGACGTCCAAAAGTGGGATATTGATTTGGACTTGCTGGAACACCTCCAGAATTTCCTCAAACTTCCCTCCTTTCTTGGATGCTTGTAATCTCTCAGGGTAAGGGACTTTAGGTACAAACAACCTAGGAAGATCCTTAACAGTAGGTGTGGCTGTAGATGGCGCAGCATCTCTCTTCTCCTTGTTGCCACTTTCTTGCCCTTGCTGCATAGTAGGGTTCTCTTCCACTCGATTGTCCACTTGTCTGCCAGACCTTAATGTGACAATAAATTGCACTTGTTCCTGCCCGTGCGTAGTATTTGATGAATTTCCAACCACAAATTGTCCTTTCGGGTTGGGTACGGGCTGACTGGGGAACTTTCCCTTCTCTCTCTCACCCAAGTGACTTGTAATTTGACCTATTTGACTCTCTAGCTTTGCAATTGCTTGGGTATTTGCCATTTTTGCACTCCTTACTTCGCTCATGGATTGGCCAGTCATCTTCATGAACTCCTTAAGGGTGTCCTCTAGTGACTGTGAAACTGGCACTGGTGTTTGAGTGGGAGCTTGGTAAGTAGATGATGGTGCTGGATGGGCAGAGCGACCATGACTAGGAATTTGTGGGGCAAATCCAGGAGGGTATTGATTTTGAGCATGATGCGGGGCTCCTCCCTGATTCATTGGTTGGTTCTGCTTCCATGAAAAATTAGGATGGTTCTGCCACCCTGGATTGTACATCTCAGAGTAAGATCCATTTGACTGCCTCCGATAGTCATTGAAAGCATTCACTTGTTCCATAGGATACTTAGCAAAAACTGGCATTGATGGACAATTCTGTGCTAGATGCATGGGACTAGCACAGATGGAACAGTTATCAACATTGAATGTGTTGGCAGCATTGATGGATTGGCCCATAGCAAGAGCCTCAATCTTCTTAGTGAGAGCATCTAACTTTATCCTCAAGTCAGTGTCTTCCCTGACCTCATAGATGCCTCCTTTCTTAGGAGCACGAATGGACTTATCTCGACAGCTTGATAAATCTCACTGCTGCGAGTTGTCAGACAACTTGTCTAATGCCTTGTATGCTTCCTCCCCCGTCAGACTCAAGAATGCCCCCCCGTTTATAGACTCGATCATGCTACGGTTGGGTTGAGTCAACCCTTGGTACAAGAACTGAACGAGTCTCAATTTTTCATATCCATGTGGAGGGCATCTGATCAGTAACTCATTGAAGCGCTCCCAGCTCTCAGAAAACTTTTCATCCTCATCCTGAGTGAAATAACTAATCTCTTTTCGGCACCCATTCACTCTAGACATTGGGAAAAACTTATGATAAAATTTGCTAAGCAAATTTTCCCAAGATGTAATAGACCCGGGTGTGTTGGAATCCAACCATGCCCTAGCTCTATTGTGAAGAGAAAAAGGGAAAAGTCGAAGATGGACTGACTCCTTAGAGAAGTTCTGAAACTTGAATGTGGCACAAATGTCTTTGAATTTCTTTACATGACTATAAGGATTTTCAAGATCTAAGCCATGAAATGAGGGTAGAAGTTGGATGACATGTGGCTTTAAGTCAAAATAGGTGGCATCGATAGGTGGCAACACTATGCAAGAAGATGAATTAGTCGCAGTGGGTGTGAACAAATCCCTAAGGGATGTAGTGGAGTCCATGTTCCAAGCTCTAGGTTGCTCTACATGCTCCGGACATTTTGCATTCCTTAAATTTTCTCCCATCTCAACTGTCTCTATTTTAACTAGTGCTTTTTTCTGTCTCCTAAGAGTTCTTTCTAAGTCGAGATCTAAAGGTGTCAATTCTAAATTCAGTGATCTCCGACCAAGCATACACCACACAAAAAAAGCAATAAAATAAACTAACTTGTTGATACAAAAAATAAAATAAAAAATAAAAAATAAAACTAAAATCAAAATTAAAAATAAAAAATAAAATTAAAAACAAAAATAAAATTAAAATTAAAATTAAAATTAAAATTAAAATTAAAATTAAAATCAAAATTAAAATTAAAAATAAAATAAAATAAAACTAAAATGCTAACTAAACTAGTAGAAAAATAAAATCAATTCAGACAAAAATTTCACAGACAAAACAATTCCCCAACAACGGCGCCAAAAAACTTGTTGTCAGTTTTAAATTATTTGCAAGCGCACGAGTCGTTTGCAATATAGTGTTGTGCAAGTGCGAGGTCGAATCCACTGGGAATTGCAGTGTGAAAATATATTTATCTAAACTAAGCCTATTTTAACCTAGTTCCAAGTTTTGAAGTGTCTTTTGCAAAACAAATATAAACTAAACTAAATTGATTTAAAGACTAATGATAAAAACACTAAGGTTTCTGAATCCACCCACCAAAGTAAAGCATATATCTTCATGTTCTATATAAAAAAAATCTATCAAAACATTCCGTGAATCCAACTTTAAACAAATCACAATAAATATCCCAATTAAACCAAAACAATCCAATGTATCCACTTTTAACAAATCACAAAGGATATCCAATTTAATAAAAAATGATTCGATGTATCCATCAAACGAAACACACGGAATATCCAACAGAACAATCTAAACTCAATCAATCATAAGATTTTACTCAAATAATTGAACAGAACATTTATACTAAAAAACTTCAGAATTGTATAAACAAATCTGAAAATATTATGCCAAACAACGGCAAGGCTTCATCTTCAACCTTAGTTGAAGATTTTAGCCACTCATAATCATGAAACTAAAGTTCACAATAACATTTCTAAACATTAAACTTTAAAACTAACAAAAGCAGTAAATAAAAAACTGACTATACATGGGGAGAAATTCCACTCGCTGTTGGGCGGCGCTTCCCCTCGTGATAGCAAAGCCTTTGGAGATCCACCAGAATGCTAGTAGAAGTCCTCCAAATTGCACCAAAATGGCACTTGGATTGCTTACTAAAGATAAAATGAAGAGGGGCTTATATAGGGAAACATCACAAGTGCAATATGCTTCCAATCCGATGTGGGATACTGCAAATTCCAGCTTTTGCTCTTTGACCTTTGTCTACTAAAACTGCCTTAACTTTCTCTAGAAAAATCATTTTATTGATCCGTGAAATTCTCCAGAAAATAGACATCGGGATCTTTCCAAGAATATATGGCTCATCTCCTGGTTCTTTCTGAATCAATACAGTTTGATCTTAAAAAATGGCTGATCTGTACGAGCAATTCTGGCAATTTAGTGAAACTCCTTTCCAAGCTTGTAAACATGTAAAAAAATGAAAAATAACTCAAAGTAACAAATTACTAAGCTAACAAATGTAAATTAAGGGGCCAAAATATGCAATATTTGGCACTTATCACTAATTTCAAGAAATAAATTTATGGCTTATGCTTTGCATTATGGGAACCAATTTGCTAATTTCTAGGGAACCATTCTTAAAAAATAAGTCAATTTTTCTTATTCATGCATTTTTTTGGTAATACACATACTTTTGCTTGCAAATATTTTGTTTTCGTTTCTACCATGAATGTTTATGTATTTATATCATCAGAAGTATTAATTGACTACCATAAGTACGAGTTTTTTTGCAAAATATATAGGTTAGGGAACCAACTTCAAGTGGGATTAAATCAAACTTTTCTTAAGAAAAGTTAGATTTAATCTCACTTAAATTGGTTTCCAAAAATTCCCAGTATATCATGGCTCTGGCTCCTATCCATTCTAATCCTTCTCTAGTCCCTCAATGCTTTGTTTTGGGTGATAAGTTGTAAAATTAATTTGAACAACTTAGATCTTCGTTTTGTAATACTTAAATTATCTTTGTTAATTATCTTTGATTCGTGGAAGCATCCATATTTATTAAATCAAATTCATTTCTCTTTGTGTGGTATCATTGCCTCTCATTCTTTCTCATTATCGTTAGATTTTCCATATCAGATGCCTCAGCTCACACATCCTATTTGTAGTACAACATTAAAAAGTTAAGGTTAATTTATTGACCCATTCCTGGCGGGATCAACCCGGATAGAATCATTACTTTTATGCACCGAACACTAACCTAAAATGGCACACTCAAACGTCACCAGAGTACGCACTTCATCATTCAAAAATTCTACTCAATTCATTACAACATACAATTAAAATTTATCTAAAGGTAATGTAACATTTCTCTTTTAATTTCGTAAACTATACAATTAAGTTTCCTATATATATATATATATATATATATATATATATATATATATATATATATATATATATATATATATCGAGAGAGAGAGAGAGAGAGAGAGAGAGAGAGAGAGAGAGAGAGAGAGAGAGAGAGAGAGAGAGAGAACATATTTCTAGTAAATGAATATTCAAAGTCACACCCTAACCCGAGCATAGGCTGATAACGCGACAATGATTACCCACCTATAGAGTTTTCCTTACAAGTAAGCAATGACCCTTAAAACTCTAGCAAACTAAATGACCAAAGTTTCATTTTTTAAGGACTTAGCTTTACATACTTTTTCTAAGAACTGTTTAGTGAATCATAAAATGAATTGGGTAAGTGTTTGTATAGAATGGCTTCAAATTTAGGTTGGTTTGGGAAGTTCTTTCTCATAGAGAATTAAAAGATGTTATCATGAGTTATACAATTATTTTTGTAAAGGGATTTGGATTCATAACAATTTTTAAGAAACTAAAGATGTGGATTAAGGAATAATTAATTAAACTAATTTTAGGAATTAAATTTTTTTAGTTTAAATCTATATTAACTAAATCAAATATGAATTATATATCTTGAGTTTAAATTTGGCTGTTTTGGTCATAATTGTATTTTTAGTGAATGAACATGGTGAAACTATTGATTAAGTTTTTAGGGGAAGGTGAACTAAATCCTTGAGTTTGATACTCTAGCATGGAATCGAAGTGAGTTCATATTAATTCTAGTACACAAGAAGGAAATTAAAGACCTAAAATTTGGTTAGTTGTTGGTCATGGAAATTGAAGTATGTACATATAATAAAATGTTCCAATGTTATGAATGGTTGATGTGTGTATGAATATCATTCCAAAAAGGATAAATATTATACATGTATGTAAAATGTGCATTGTAAGTGATGATTTCCTTTTGATTAGATGAGAATTGATGCATTGAGATTTTTGTGATGTGGTTGCCTAAATATGTTAGTTGGTTGGGAATATGTATACTTATGTGGATGATTGGAAATATGGGTTGCCTTGTTTTTCATTTTGTGTTGACTGTGTATGCATTATGGGACCACGAAAGGTGAGTGTAGGGTAGGTAAGATGGAAGAGGAATGTTGTTTGATGCCAGTTAAGGTCAAGTCCATGGTTGGTCCAAGAGCAGGTTCAACACCTGACTTTAAATCATGAAAGCAATTAGGATGATTGATTTTAATAGAATGACTGAAATGATGGTGATAAAGAGATTACTTAGGATATGGGATGGAGGATGGCATGGAGAAAGTGGGGCCACATGCATCATTATGTGTGGCTTTGTTCTTAAAGTGTATTAATGATATGATTTAAAATTTTGGTGTTTCAGAGAAATATGTGTTGATGTGAAATTAATGGTATTGTGATGATTTGACGTACTCGTACGTGGGGAGACATCCCTGTTGTTATGTGATTAGCTTAGTGAGGGTGTTATGATGATATAAATATACATACTTTATTACAGACCTCATTGTATTCGTATTTGAATAGCATATCGTTGATAATGGATGTGATGATGGAATTGACCCTTGAGAGGTAACTATTGTAAATTTCCATTGAGAGGCTTGTGATGTATTGGGCTCGGTGAAGGGAATGAATGTCCTTTATGTTGATTGAAAAACATTGGGTGGGGGACTCCCCATATTTTATTGACCTTATGATGTATGTATTGTGGTAAACTTTGTATGTATGGAATTATTATAAGGACATTGATAAATTCTTAAATTTATGTTATCTTTTGGTTGTTATGAAATTGAGAAAAATAAAAGGAGGGAACTTAAGAATTTTTTTTACATGTACTTAGTAAGCAAATAATCTATATTATTTCATTGAAATGATGAATTCCTCTAATACGATTACTTTTCTTAAAGTGTTTCTAAAAGGTGGTTCACTTTTTATTTTAATAACATTTCAAGAAGCACCATAAGTTTCTCGATCAAACTAGAAAGGAGTCCTTAATAAGGGACTCGATTACGACATCATCATCTTTTGTGTTTTATTAGGAATTTACCTCTAGGTTATGGATTAGTTGTTATAAAAGAAAATGCATTAGCTAGTTTTAGAGGGGGAGTTTTCTTTTTTTCGTGTCCTTTTGCAAACTTTAAAAGTTTGTTTATCTTGTATTGTACGATTATTTGAGTTTGTAAGTGGAATGTTGAATTTACCAATGTGTTTCAGGAATTTGTTGTTATGAACTGTAAGTTGTATGTTTGCATCTTAAATTATCGAAAGGTAATAAAACCATTCTGAATAGTGTCCACTCAGGATGGATCGTTACAAGATGCCTTCGCTCACCCATCATATTTGTAACATAACATTAAAAATGTAGATTAAGTTGACTGTATGGTAAAAGGAAAGTTAAAAAGCTCTAGAATACCTAAAACAAAAGGGAAATTCTTAACCACTAAAATTATTGTGCCACATGTCCCTAATCAGAGTTTTCACGAAGATGGTTGAGTGAAGGCTCCAATAGCGAGGAGCCTGATTCACTATACCATGAATTATTCTTTCCATCAAATTAATATAGTATTTAAAAAATCAAAATTTATTAAAAAATTGTGTGTACAATCATATTATATCCTTCTGTTTTGGGGGTAATTACATCTTAATCTCATTCCTTAAAAAACAACAAATTCACCTTACTGGTAAGAAATTTAATATCGAAAAGCAAAAAAAAAAAAAAAATCTTTTAATTAATATATATTACGTATGTGAAATTATGCTTGAGTAGTGTAGCAGATCTTATATGCAATGTGGCTATCAAAACAATATTTAATAATTTTTACTATAACTATTGGTTACTTTTTTTTTATATGATATAATTGTTAGTTACTTTAATTCCTATATAAATAAAACTTAGATGTAAAAAAAAAAGTAAAACTTTCTATGTTATTATTGTATTAATTAAAATTTTAATTCATTTTTTTAATATTTTCAAATTTATTTCTATAACTATCAACTATTCTGCTATACCAACATTGAGATCACAAAGGATTCATTTTCGGATTCAATGTGGATTAGGTAGTAGGGACTAAAAACTCGAATGGGAAGTTTTTAGAAACTTTAGTGGTAATTTCAAACGTGTATACAGTGGATGTTTTGTGGGGTGTCCGATTTGAATGACTCTTATAGAAATTTCAGGAATGAAATGTTCCCTTTTCAAAAATCTTTAATCATCAACATTCATGTCATAACTCAATTCGTTTGACCCACTCGGGGTTGCAAGTGACTCATTTTCGCCTTATTTGGCAATAATTCTAATAGTTATAAACTCAATAATCTTCTTTCACTATCATAGTAGTAAATTTTTTTTTTCCATTTATGAATTATTATTTTAAATGATTTATTTCCTCATTGGAAATAAATCATTATACAATTTTCTTGTATAATCCTAGAATTAATTTTTTTCCAATAACAAATTGTGATGCTAAAAGTGTAATTATTTTCATGGAAAAAATAAATAATACTTTTACCATATAATGCTAGATTTGGTTGCTTTTTGTTTACAAATTGTGATCCTAAAAGATTTATTTTGATCTTGAAAATAAATAATAATGATGCTCTCAATTATAAATATGGTCCAAATTCATACTTTCCAACACATAAAAATAATTGTAACCTAGCAATATTAATAGTATATATACACATAATATAGCTTAAATAGCACAATAATCCAATTACATGGAGAAAACATCAGTCAAGTTAGTTTTCTTAGTTGTATTATTAGTTATTGCATCATGTAAGTCTACTATCTCTCTCATTATTTTAGCTGACATACATTCCTTTGATTTCTAGTTTTATTCATTTTTTCAAAACGTAAGTGTCTTTCAATGATTAATTGAGTTTTACTAAGTAATATATATACATATATGTATATATACACACACATATATATATATATATATATACAATTATATATATATTTTCATATTTAATTTCTGAAAAACCAAACTACTTATTTATAGCGAAAGTGTTGTTTAAACATTGAAAAATGGTGGCAAGTTTCTCCCTAGGAATTAGCGCAGACGACGTGAGAGCGAATGATATTCCATGCAAAGTAGATACCACTGTGTAAAACCTTGTGGTTGCACAAACGTCTTTTGCCTATCTGGCTTTTGTGTTTGTGCATGTGGAATGAAAACTGGAGGGGTGAAGTTTAATCTAGATCCTTAAAACGAAGGCTACCAATAACATCGTTTCTCAGGGAATAATTAACAATCACATTCAATAAGTTTGTCCAATTATGTATTATACTAATTTCAAGAAATAAAATTATGGCTTATGCTTTGCATTATGGGAACCAATTTGGTAATTTCTAGGGAACCTTTCTTCAAAAATAAGTCAATTTTTCTTATTCATGCATTTTTTTGATAATACACATTCTTTTGCTGGAAAATATTTTGTTTTCATTTCTACCATGAATGTTTATGTATTTATATCATCAGAAGTATTAATTGACTACCATAAGTATGAGTTTTTTCACAAAATATATAAGTAAGGCAAATTGAATTATTGCTTTTATCAAGAAAACTTAGAAACCGCTTTCCTGAGAGAGAGAGAGAGAGAGAGAGAGAGAGAGAGAGAGAGAGAGAGAGAGAGAGAGAACATATTTCTAGTAAATGAATACTAAAAGTCATACCCCAACCCGAGCATAGGCCAATAACGCGACTATGATTATCCACCTATAGAGTTTTTCCTTACAAGTAAGCAGCGTCCCTTAAAACTCTAGAAAACTAAATGACCAAAGTTTCATTTTTTAAGGACTTAGCTTTACATACTTTTTCTAAGAACTGTTTAGTGAATAAGAAAATGAATTGGGAAAGTGTTTGTAAAGAATGGCTTCAAATTTAGGTTGGTTTGGGAAGTTCTTTCTCGTAGAGAATTAAAAGATGTTATCACGAGTTATACAATTATTTTTGTAGAGGGATTTGGATTCATAACAATTTTTCAGAAACTAAAGATGTGGATTAAAGAATAATTAATTACACTAACTTTAGGTATTAAAATTTTATAGTTTAAATCTATATTAACTAAATTAAATATGAATTATATATCTTAAGTTTAAATTTGGCTGTTTCGGTCATAATTGTATTTTTAGTGAATGAACATGGTGAAACTATTGATTAAATTCTTAGGGGAAGGTGAACTAAATCCTTGAGTTTGATACTCTAGCATGGAATCGAAGTGAGTTCATATTATTTCTAGTACACGAGAAGGAAATTAAAGACCTAAAATTTGGTTAGTTGGTGGTCATGGAAATTGAAGTATGTACATATAATAAAATGTTCCAATGTTATGAATGGTTGACGTGTGTATGAATATCATTCAAAAAAAGATAAATATTATACATGTATGTAAAATGTGCATTGTATGTGATGATTGCCTTTTGATTAGATGAGAATTGATGCATTGAGATTTTTATGATGTGGTTGCCTAAATATGTTAGTTGGTTGGGAATATGTATACTTATGTGGATGAGTGGAAACATGGAAATCACCTTGACAAGATGCCCAGGTGGTGATCTTCCAAACACCCAAGTCTTGAATGACTTGTAGAAAAGAAAACAACAATCGAACACAAGAACAGAAAATCAAAGAAAGAAAGAAGACAAACAATTTGTTGTCGAGGTTCGGCAATGTGCCTACGTCGCCGTGAGTTCCTCTGAACTCTCTGCACTAAATCAATGGTTCTTACAAAGTTACAGCAACCCTCTTCAAGAAACCATAATGTTCTTGAAGAAACCAAGAAGAGAACAAGAAAGTGATAGACCTATTACAATGCTTCCTATCAATTCTTTACTACCCTCTCTTCTTTACAACCAGCCTCTTTACAATGAGTCCCTCTTGTGTTTTGTGTCTTTGCACTCTCACACAATTCTCTCATCCACACACATGTCTCACAAGTTACATTACATCTTGTGTCACAACCTTATGTTTGTGGTGTTGAGATTGAACCTAGGTGACCCTTTATATAGTGCACCAACTTCTTGTCCAATCTTGTGTGTCATTCTCCACCCTTAGATCTTGATGACCACTTAACCATGGCCCTCCATCAATCCTAAGTGGTGCTGTGCATTTTAACCTTGCATTCACGCACCTAAGAGAAGGCTAAAGCATGCTGTCCATGTGTCCTGGCCAAAGCTGCAGCGCCGCGCTGCAGCTCCAAGTTTCTGTCCCTTCTGCTATTCCTGCCAGGTTCCAGCGCTGCAGCTCCAAGTTGCTGTCCCCTTCACACAACACCCTTCTGCTTGTGTGCAGAAGTGCACACACTAGTGCGCATGGCCTTCCGTTGCTCCAAAATAAAGCACACACATGTGTGCAGCCTTCTAATGCTGAACTTTGATCCTCCACCTTTGGTTTAGACTTTAACCATCTTTGAACCATACTTGGATCTATTCAAACCTTAACCATGTTTGAACCATGTTTAAAACTTAGACAAATACCAACAATCTCTACCTTTGTCTAAGCATTTAAACCCAAACCAATGTGCAGAGATCTTCGAGATCCAAACTCATCTTGAGTCATCAATCAACCAACTCCAATCCTAAGAAGTCCAAGGCAATGATTGGACCTTCTTAGAGGTAGAACCTTGGTGCTTAAATCTGCAGGACTTTCCTCCGTGGTCTTCTTGTCAACATGAATGCATCCTTTCGTACCATTTTCCAGAATGTAATGATACCGAACATCCATATGCTTCATCCCCTCATGGAACACCAGGTTCCTCCACAAGTGCCCTGCACTTTGGCTATCCGAAGACACCACAACCTACTCTTTTAGGACCTCTCACTCGTCCAACAACCCTTTGCACCCCATAGCCTCCTTTATGGCTGCCATAGCCGCTATGTATTCTGCCCTGGTTGTTATGAGTGCTACCATTGGCTACCACTGAGCCTTCAAATACCTCAGCAACCACTTCATCCCAAGCCAATGCTTCTTTTCGGGATTACTCACAAATTTGTTGAGAACACCCATTGCCCAAGAAACCCTCAACTGGTTTCTCTCATTTTCTTGGATTATACACATCCCAAGGATCTTTTGTGTAAGGCTGAGATCCTTCCTCTCGAACTCCTCACTGAGTTGAGATGTAAACCTTTCCATTCTCTTCTTGCTATTCTAAACAACAGCCCATCAATGACATAGGTGAGGATACTCACCATCTTCTCCACCTTGTGTCCAGGTGAGAAAGTTTCTGTGAAACCTATGTCTTCTCTTCTTGTGAACCCATTCACCACCAACTTAGCCTTGTTCTGGACTTCATCTCCTAGAGGGTACCCTTCTTTGACCTTGTAAGTCCACTTATAATCCACAACTCTCTGATTTCCTGGAATGTGCACCAATTCCCAGAAGTTGTTATTCCTCAAAGAATCCATTTCTTCCTCCATAGCTAGCTTCGATCTTGGCGAATCCTTACATCCCATGTAAGTCCCTTGTTCACTCATCCCTCCTTTTGTCCAAGGAGTTGTTGTATCCGCAGCATCCGCAAACCCATATCTTGAAGGTGGTCCGACCAGCCTTCTTTCCCGGTCTCTTGTGAGCTGATAGTCCTTCTGACTTGCTGCATCAACCTCTTTTAGTTCAGCCTCCTCTTGAGTGACCTGAGCATGGCCTTCATCCAAGGGCTCTACCTGGTACGAACCATCTTGCCTTCCTTGCTTTACCTGAACTGAATCTTCCTTGATACTATGCTCCACAAGAACCAAACTGGTTTGCTCACTAGCCCCTGCAGGGTTAGTTTTCTCCAAATAGGGAAATAACAATTCATTAAAATAAACATCCCTACTTATAATGAGTTTCAATCCTTCTAAGGACCACAACCTATACCTCTTAGCGCCTTCCCCATATCCTAGAAACACACACTTTCTAGATCCTGGGCTAAGCTCATCATCCTTTTGTTGTAGCCACAGTTTCCCCCCAAAAACATTCGGGTAATCTGGATCCATTTAACATGCACCTAACCTTTTCCATAAGGGTCTTATTCATCCACTCAGCAACTCCATTTTACTGAGGGGTTTCCACAACCGTCCTATGTCTTAGAATCGCATTTAACCTACAGAATTGATCAAGTTCTTGGTTAAAATTTTTTAAGCCATTATCGGTTCTTATCCCCTTAACTACTCTACCCATTTGAGTCTCAACCAGCTCTTTCCACACCACTAACTTATTCAATGCATCTGATTTATTTTTCACCCAATAAACCCACACTTTTCTTGAATAATCATCAATTAAAGACAAAAAGTAAATGTTACCTCCCTGTGTTGGTGTCCTTGCTGGTCCCCAAAGGTCTGTATGAATGTAGTCAAGAATACCCTTAGCCTTGTGCACTCCGGTGTTGAAGCTGACCCAGTGTTGCTTCTCAAGAACACAACACTCGCAGAAATCAAGTTCCTCTACTTTGTCTCCACCAAGTAGGCCATCCTTGCTGAGAACTTGCAGGCCCTCTTCGCTCATATGTCCCAAGAGAGTGTGCCAAAGGGCTGCCTTATCCATCTCAGCCATCAAGTTTGCTGCTTGATCATTGATTTATGTCTCTCCGATCATCTCATAGAGTCCATCGTTTCTTGCTGCCTTAATCACTACCAAAGATCCATTGGCTACCTTGATCTTTCCTCCCTCTATCTTGCATGTGTATCCCATGGAATCCAGCTGCCTTGTCATTCCATCAAATATCCTCACCTGGATGTCTCCTATGCCTCTCACTTGGTAAGAAATATAATTCCCCAAGAAAACCCTTTCATCATTGGTTTCCTTGAAATTCTTGAACCAACTCCGGTGAGGGCACATGTGATGAGTGCACCCAAAATCCAAGATCTATTTCCCGCTGCCTTCTTGCCCCTTGCTCACGTCCGAGCATATAACAAGAACATCATCATTTTGCTGTTCTGTTTTGGAAACCGAAGCCTCTCCATTCTTGGTATGGCTTCCTCCTCTATCCCTTGTCATCTTCTTGCAATCTTTCTTGACATGACCCTCCTTATGGCAATAGTAGCAGCTCTTCCCTCCAAATCTCAGTTTGGAATGCATTCTTCCATGGCTTTCTCCTCTACCTCTGTCCCGGTAGTAGCCATGCATGCTGCTATGCACTCTCTTCTACCTCTGTCCTAGTAGTAGTCATGCATGCTGTTGTGCACTCTCCCATGGCCCTCTCCTCTACCTCTGTCCCGGTAGTAGCCATGGTTGCTGCCATACCAAGTTGCTGGCCTTCTTTTAAAGAACAGCCCTTTACCACTTGATGCACTCCTTATCTTGGCATCAAGATCATCTTGCAACTCTTTCTTAGGATCAAATTTAAAAGAAAAGATTCGTTTACGAAGATACCTCTTATCCGGGAGAGTCTTGGCAAGAAACAACTCATCTAGTTTCTTCCATATTGCAGCTGGATCTTCCAAGTCTCTGCACTCTCTTGTGACATTATCCGACATGTGCAAGAAAATGGTGTTGTAAGCCATCTTCTTCATCTCATTCCGCTGGTCCTCTGTGACACTTGCTGGAAAAGCATCATCTTCTCCAAGAGCCAAGTCCACTTTCTGTTGCACTAGAATTGCCTTGATCTTCCGCTTCCAAAGGGCAAAATCTCCCTTTCCATCAAACTTCTCAATACTGAAATTTGAAGCCATCTTTGCAGATAAGATCCCTGATTTATGCACTACCCACAAATGCTTTCTTCAACCTCAAGAACATAGATCGAAGATGGATCTTAACACCGTTCTTGAATCAGCCTTCAAGAACACGATCGGATCTTGATCTTTACACCGTTCTTGAATCACCCAAGAAGTTTAATCTTTGATTCTTGGAGTCTTGGCTCCGTACCTTTTACTTCTTGCTCTGATAACCAGCTGTGCAAGCTCTGATACCACTGTTGGAAATCACATTGACAAGATGCCCAGGTGGTGATCTTCTAAACATCCAAGTCTTGAATGACTTGTAGAAAAGAAAACAGCAATCGAACACAAGAACAGAAAATCAAAGAAAGAAAGAAGACAAACAATTTGTTGTCGAGGTTCAGCAATGTGCCTACGTCCCCGTGAGTTCCTCCGAACTCTCTGCACTAAATCAATGGTTCTTACAAAGTTACAGCAACCCCCTTCAAGAAACCACAATATTCTTGAAGAAACCAAGAAGAGAACGAGAAAGTGATAGACCTATTACAATGCTTCCTATCAATTCTCTACTACCATCTCTTCTTTACAACCAGCCTCTCTACAATGAGTCCCTCTTGTGTTTTTTGTCTTTGCACTCTCACACAATTCTCTCATCCACACATATGTCTCACAAGTTACATTACATCTTGTGTCACAACCTTATGTTTGTGGTGTTGAGATTGAACCTAGGTGACCCTTTATATAGTGCATCAACTTCTTGTCCAATCTTGTGTGTCATTCTCCACCCTTAGATCTTGATGACCACTTAACCATGGCCCTCCATCAATCCTAAGTGGTGCTGTACATTTTAACCTTGCATTCACGCACCTAAGAGAAGGCTAAAGCATGCTGTCCATATGTGCCGGCCAAAGCTGCAGCTCCAAGTTTCTGTCCCTTCTGCTATTCCTGCCAGGTTCTAGTGCTGCAGCTCTGTGCTGCAGCTCCAAGTTGCTGTCCCCTTCACACAACACCCTTCTGCTTGTGTGCAGAAGTGCACACACTAGTGCGCATGGCCTTCCCTTGCTCCAAAATGAAGCACACACATGTGTGCAGCCTTCTAACTTGCTGAACTTTGATCCTCCACCTTTGGTTTAGACTTTAACCATCTTTGAACCATACTTGGACCTATTCAAACCTTAACCATGTTTGAACCATGTTTAAAACTTAGACAAATACCAACAATGGGTTGCCTTGTTTTTCATTTTGTGTTGACTGTGTATGCATTGTAGGACCACGAAAGGAGAGTGTAGTCTAAGGATAGGTAAGATGATGGAAGGGGAATGTTGTTTGATGCCAGTTAAGCTCATGTCTATGGTTGGTCCAAGAGCAGGTTCAACATCTGGCTTTAAATCATGAAAGCGATTAAGATAATTGATTTTAATAAAATGACTGAAATGATGGTGATAAAGAGATTACTGGGGATATGAGATGGAGGATGGCATGGAGAAAGTGGGGCCTCGTGCATCATTATGTGTGGCTTTGTTCTTAAAGTGTATTAATGATATGATTTAAAATTTTGGTGTTTCGGAGAAATAAGTGTTGATGTGAAAATAATGGTATTGTGATGATTTGACGTACCCGTACATGAGGAGACATCTCCGTTGTTATGTGATTAGCCTAGTGAGGGTGTTATGATGATATAGATATACATACTTTATTACAGACTTCATTGTATTCGTATTTGAATAGCATATCATTGATAATGGATGTGATGATGGAATTGACCCATGAGAGGTAAATTTTGTAAATTTCCATTGAGAGGCTTGTGATGTATTGGGCTCGGTGAAGGGAATGAATGTCGTTTATGTTGATTGAAAAAAATTGGGTGGGGGACTCCCCATATTTTATTGACCTTATGATGTATGTATTGTGGTAAACTTTGTATGTATGAAATTATTATAAGGACATTGATAAATTCTTAAATTTATGTTATCTTTTGGTTGTTATGAAATTGAGAAAAATAAACGGAGGGAACTGAAGAATTTTTTTTACATGTACTTAGTAAGCAAATAATCTATATTATTTAATTGAAATGATGAATTCCTCTAATACAATTGCTTTTCTTAAAGTGTTTCTAAAAGGTGGCTCACTTTTTATTTTAATAACATTTCATGAAGCACCAGAAGTTTCTCGATCAAACTAGAAAGGAGTCCTTAATAAGGGACTCGATTACGACATCATCATCTTTTGTGTTTTATTAGGAATTTACCTCTAAGTTATGGATTAGTTGTTATAAAAGAAAATGCATCAACTAGTTTTAGTGGGGGAGTTTTCTTTTTTACGTGTCCTTTTGCAAACTTTAAAATTTTGTTTATCTTGTATTGTACGATTATTTGAGTTTGTAAGTGGAATGTTGAATTTGACAATGTGTTTCAGGAATTTGTTGTTATGAACTGTAAGTTGTATATTTGCATCTTAAATTACTGAAAGGTAATGAAACCATTCTAAATAGTGTCCACTCAGGATGGGTCGTTACAAGATGCCTTCGCTCACCCATCATATTTGTAACATAACATTAAAAATGTAGATTAAGTTGACTGTATGGTAAAAGGAAAGTTAAAAAGCTCTAGAATCCCTAAAACAAAAGGGAAATTCTTAACCACTAAAATTATTGTGCCACATGTCCCTAATCGGAGTTTTAACGAAGATGGCTGAGTGAAGGCTCCAATGGCGAGGAGCCCGATTCATTATACCATGAATTATTCTTTCCATCGAATTAATATAATATTTAAAAAACCAAGATTTATTAAAAAATTATGTGTACAATCATATTATATCCTTCTATTTTGGGGGTAATTATATCTTAATCTCATTCCTTAAAAACCAACAAATTCACCCTACTGGTAAGAAGTTTAATATCAAAAAGCAAAAAAAAAAAAAAAAACACATCTTTTAATTAATATATATTATGTATGTGAAATTATGTTTGAGTAGAGTAGCAGATATTATATACTACGTGGCTATCAAAACAATGTTTAATAATTTTTACTATAACTATTGGTTACTTTTTTTATACGATATAATTGTTAGTTACTTTAATTCCTATATAAATAAAACTTAGATGTAAAAAAAAAGTAAAACTTTCTATGTTATTATTGTATTAATTAAAATTTTAATTCATTTTTTTTAATATTTTCAAATTTTTTTCTATAACTATCAACTATTCTGCTATAACAACATTGAGACCGCAAAGGATTCATTTTCGGTTTCGATGTGGATTAGGTAGGAGGGACTAAAAACTCGAATGGGAAGTTTTTAGAAACTTTAGTGGTAATTTTAAACGTGTATACAATGGATGTTTTGTGGGGTGTCCGATTTGAATGACTCTTATAGAAACTTCATGAAAAAAATGTTCCCTTTTCAAAAATCTTTAATCATCAGCATTCATGTCATAACTCAATTCGTTTGACCCACTTGGGGTGGCAAGTGACTCATTTCCGCCTTCTTTGGCAATAATTCTAATAGTTATAAACTCAATAATCTTCTTTCCATATCATGGTAGTAATTTTTTTTTTCCATTTATGAATTATTATCTTAAATGATTTATTCTTCACTGGAAATAAATCATTATACAATTTTCTTGTATAATCCTAGAATTAATTCTTTTCCAATAATAAATTGTGATCCTAAAAGTGTAATTATTGTCATGGAAAAAATAAATAATACTTTTACCGTATAATGCTAGATTTGGTTGCTTTTTGTTTACAAATTGTGATCCTAAAATATTTATTTCGATCTTGAAAATAAATAATAATGATGCTCTCAGTTATAAATATGGTCCAAATCCATACTTTCCAACACGTAAAAATAATCGTAACCTAGCAATATTAATAGTATATATACACATAATATAGCTCAAATAGCACAATAATCCAATTACATGGAGAAAGCATTAGTCAAGTTAGTTTTCTTAGCTGTATTATTTGTTACTGCATCATGTAAGCCTACTCTCTCTCTCTGTCTCATTATTTTAGCTGATATACATTGTTTTGATTTCTAGTTTTATTCATTTATTCATAGCATAAGTGACTTTCAATGATTAATTGAGTTTTACTAAGTAATATATATACATATATATATATATATACATACATATATATACATACATATATATACATATATATACATACATATATATACATATATATATATATATATATATATATATATACACACACATATATATACAATTATATATATTTTTCATATTTAATTTCTGAAAAACTAAACTACTTATTTATAGCGAAAGTGTTGTTTAAACATTGAAAAATGGTGGCAGGTTTCTCCCTAGGAATTAACGCAAACGATGTGAGAGCGAAGGATATTCCATGCAAAGTAGATACAACATGTGTTAAACCTTGTGGTTGCACAAATGTCTTTTGCCTATCTGGCTTTTGTGTTTGTGCATGTGGAATAAAAACTGGAGGGGTAAAGTTTAATCTAGATCCTTAAAACGAAGGCTACCAATAGCATCGTTTCTCAGGGAATAATTAACAATCCCATTCAATAAGTTTTTCCAATTATGTATTAAACTAATTTCAAGAAATAAAATTATGGCTTATGCTTTGCATTATGGGAACCAATTTGATAATTTCTAGGGAACCTTTCTTAAAAAATAAGTCAATTTTTCATATTCATGCATTTTTTTGGTAATACACATACTTTTGCTGGCAAATAATTTGTTTTGGTTTCTACCATGAATGTTTATGTATTTATATCATAAGAAGTATTAATTGACTACCATAAGTATGAGTTTTTTCGCAAAATATATAGGTAAGGCAAATTGCGTTATTGCTTTTATCAAGAAAACTTAGAAACCGCTATCCTTTTAATAAAATTGTTTATGCTACTCATTCAAACAATAACTATTGAGGCGAATTGGCACGGTTGGGGAACCAACTTTAAGTGGGATTAAATCAAGCTTTTCTAAAGAAAAGTTAGATTTAATCCCACTTAAATTGGTTTCCAAAAATTCCCAGTATATCATGGCTCTGGCTCCTATCCATTCCAATCCTTCTCTAGTCCCTCAATGCTTTGTTTTGGGTGATAAGTTGTAAAATTAATTTGAACAACTTAGATCTTGGTTTTGTAACACTTACATTATCGTTGTTAATTATCTTTGATTCGTGGAAGCATCCGTGTTTATTAAATCAAATTCATTTCTCTTTGTGTGGTATCATTGCCTCTCATTCTTTCTCATTATTGTTAGATTTTCCATATCATATGCCTCAGCTCCAACATCCTATTTGTAGTACAACATTAAAAATTTAAGGTTAATTTATCGACCCATTCCTGGCGGGCTCAACCCGGATAGAATCGTTAATTTTATGCACCGAACACTAACCTAAAATGGCACGCTCAAATGGCACCAGAGTACACACTTCATCATTCAAAAATTCTACTCAATTCATTGCAACATACAATTAAAAATTATCCAAAGGCAATATATGTAAAGACTCATCCCGGGTTGGCGACCCCCGAGACATTGTCATCACATTTTGAGAATCCCAGCACGACTTATATATGAAACAAAATAAAATAAACCAAATATATATTTTACATCAATCCAATTTTTAAACATTCTATACAACATAAATGCCTGAAGATTAAAAAATAAAATTTTCATTTTATTTTCTCATTAGTCTGAGGATGATGACATGTACGTGACTTACAGAAACGATTCATTCTGAACCTCAGTTTATAAAACTATTTGTCAAGCCTGCCACCTGAAATCATTGTACAATGAGGGGTGAGCTTCACAAGCTCAATGAATTAAATCTACTAGAAGTACTCATTAGTATAAACAGTTCTTTTTAATATTTTAATAAATTTATAACTCATACCCTTGATGCTAGTTCTCTGCTATCACTACACATGTCATAATATTCATTCTCTATCGATCTCTTCTTGTTAATTATTGGTTCACCTTAGGACAATCAATTATCTCATAACTACCTCGTAATGGGGTTCACATCATAAAATCTACTATTTAGATAAGTCTTATCACCATAACAGTCTCTTTCTATGAGACTCAATCATCTATAATTAAATTCACAATAATATACCACATCTCAGCATTTCAATAATCTTATCATCATAGTTGTCTCTTTTTATGAGACTCAACCACATCTCAGCATTTCAATAATCTTATCACCATAGCTATCTCTTTTTATGAGACTCAGCCATCTATAATTAAATTCACAACAATATACCACATCTCAGCATTTCAATAATCTTTTCATCAGAGTTATCTCTTTTTATGAGACTCAACCACATCTCAGCATTTCAATAATCTCATCATCATAGCTGTCTCCTTTTATGAGACTTAGCCATCATTCACAACAATATACCACATCTCAGCTTTTCAATAATCTTATCATCATAGTTGTCTCTTTTTATGAGACTCAATCAACTATAATTTAATTCACAATTAATACATCACTCATCAATATTTCAAAAATGTAGCAATAATTAAAACAATTGCAATGCATGAATGATTATGATGGGAACGTCTTCCCACCTGTCAATAGGTTGCTATTATCTTAGACCGGCCCCTTCCCGGTTCTTTACTTTGCAACTTGTCCCAGTTGCCACTGAAATTTTCTCAGCATATACCGGCTGGCACGATGTCTCTTTTATTTCTAGCATATACCGGCTGTTATGGTTATTTCATTTGACCGGCTGCCTTCCCGGTTCTTTCATTTTTATTAGACCGGCTACTTTCCCGGTTCTTTTCTTTCTCATTTAACGCATATGTATATGAGCAATGATATGAAATATTCATATAAACAGCAATATAAAAGCAACATATAAATTTAAAACACTTAAATTGACTATCCTGATTATTCTCAAAAATTCCTCTCATCTCAAATCGCATCAAATAATCCATTAAAGCTTGTCAAGATCCACTAAATTTCATCCCAAATCATATTAATTCATCCACCAAAACTTGTCAAGATCCACTAAAATTCATCTCATCATAATTCGTATTAAAACATTAATATATCTTATCAATAATTTATTTATCTATTTTATTCTCAAATAAACTTATTATTCCCAAAAATATTATTTCTCACCGAAAAATATTTCTACATGTCCAAATTTCTATCATACCCATAAATCAATTTTTTTTTCATCTATCAGTCAAGCATACATCAATAATTTATTTTAATATTATCACCAGATATTTCATTTTTTGTTTGGACTACTTAAAGTAAATTCAACTCACCACGTAACTCTTAAAGCTACCTGTGGATCACCTCCTTGCTTTTCCCCGGTTTTCTCAGAAATTTCTCCCGGTTGTAGATCGTCAATACCTTTTACTTCTGATAGCTTCTCATGATTCTCTATGAAATTCCACATAAAACTCCTTCAAAATTTTGCTCTTTCAACCTTTCTTTGAACTCCCAAATGTTTTAAGAAAACAGATGAATTTATATGGAACGAAGGAAATTTCTTCGCATAACTGACTGAACCTATTGTACATGTTTATATAGGAGAGCTCGGACTGAAACTTCAGCAGCTCCCTCCTTCAATGATCTCTACGATTTGGAGATAAGGCATAATAATTGCCTGACCTCCCTTTTGAAACATCATCATTTCCCTTATCTCTACTTTCCACAATTCACAACAAAACAAAATGATTGTCTTTTGACAATCATTCATTCTCTTTGCAGCCACTTGCTGCTGCCCCGATTTTTACTGTTCATTTTTTGACTTTTTTTTTTTTTTTGCTTTTCAACCTTTGTCTCCTTCAATCCTCATTCAGCCTTCTGGGATTTTAACTCTTTATCATATTTATTCAAATATATATTTACTCTTACTTTAAAAATGCAGGTATTACAATTCTAGCCCCTTACAAAAATTTTGTCCTCGAAATTTCTTTGCTTTGCCCCAAAAACAATTGTGAATAATACTTCTTCATAATTGTTTCATACTTTCACGTAATCTCTTCGACATCCTTATTCTGCTACTGTACTTGAACTAATATAATTTCTTTATTATACAAAACTTGCTCCTTTCTCTAAAATCCTTATTGGTACTTGGATGTACACCCAATCTTTCTGAATTTCTATAGCTTAGCTTGAAATATTATAATACTAATCATGTAAACACTTTCTTAAAAGTGAAACATGAAATACATTATATAACTGTTTTAATTCTGGAGGCAACTCCAAGCTACTCACAACTAGTTCAATTTTCTTTAACAACCTCATAGGGTCCCACTTACCTTAGACTCAACTTTTCTTATTAACAACTATTCGATCTACTCTGTGCTGCTTTAGGATTCTCTCTAACTAATTTGATCATTTCAGCTGTTAACTCAATGATTGATGGACCAGATATATTTCTCTCTCTCATTCCTTCCCAACATATAGGAGTTCTATACCTATTATCATACAATGTCTCAATTGGTGCCATCCCAATACAAATTTGATACTGATTATTATAAGCAACTCCAATCAATGGAATGTAAGCATCTCAACTTACTGAGAAATTTATCACATTTATCCTTAACATATCTTTTAGTATTATAAAAATCCAATATGAGCATGAAAATTACGTTAAATTGCCACTGTGTACTCATGCCTTTCAAAGCCTCTCCCAATACCAAGATGTAAATCTAGCATCTTTCTTTAACATTATGCTCAATGGTACTCCATACAATGTCACAATCTCAGCTACATCCCTCTTCAATCTTGACCATCAGAATTTCTGTCTCAGTCCTCTATATTTCTTATTGTTACTTAATTGCATCGAATCTACATCATTATGTACCTTTCTCACTATCTCCTTTTTCAATTTTGCGTTATTGAGAACACCATCCATGTACCAACACCAAACTACCTTCATTTCATATTTGAACTCAAAATGCTTTCTAGTAAGCACTCAAAGTTGAATCTTTTCTATCTCTTCATCTTAACCTTGCCTCTCTAAAAAATTTTACTATGGATAATTGTACAACCATATTCGTTAACCATAATCCTCTATCACTGATATTCAACTTCATTATTATCTCTTTTAAATCTATCATCAATTTCACATCAGGATCCCCATAGCAGTTAACCTTATTGTAGAATTTTCTACTCAATACATCAGTTATCACCTTTGCATTTTTAGATGATAATGAATTGTACAATCATAGTTACAAATCAACTCCATCCACCATCTTTGCCTCAAATTCAACTCTCTCTGGGTAGATAAGTATGTCCAACTCTTATAACCCATAAATATCTTACAAGTGGCTCCATACAGACGATGTCTCTAATCTTTTTAAAGTAAACACTATTGCAGTCAATTCTAAGTCATGAGTAGGGTAATTTCGATCATGAATCTTCAATTGCCTAGAAGTATGGCTCACAACTTTCCTATGATACACATATCCCAATCATTGATGTGATGTATCACTATACACCACAAATCTTTCATCATACACCAATAATAGAGCTTTAGTTAATTTCTCCTTTACTAATTGGAAATTTTTTCTCATACTTCCCTTACCATACAAATCTCACCTCTTTCCTGATCAATCTAGTCAACGATACTGCAAGAAAAAATTATGGATAAATCATCTATAATAACCTACCAACCCCAAGAAACTTATGATCTCAGTTATATTAGTTTGTTTTTCTTAACTCAACACTACCTCTATCTTCTGAGGATCAACTGTTATGCCATCTCTAGACATTACATGTTCCAAGAAAGTTATTTCCTTCCGCCAACACTCACACTTAGAGAACTTATATCATACCATCTCTTTCTCCTCAAAGTCTCCCACATAATTTCTAAATATTTTACCTGCTCTTCCGTAGTCTTAAAATATACTAAGATATTATCGATGAACACAACCACAAGATTATCAAGAAATGGTTCAAACATTTTATTCATCCAGTCCATGAATGTTTCTGGAATATTATTCAATCCAAATGTTATCACAAGAAACTTATGACCGTAACGTGTCCTAAAACAATCTTAGGCACATCTCCCTTCTAATCTTCAATTGGTGATAACTTGATCTCATGTTTATCTTAGAAAACATTCTCACTCCTTGCAACTGCTCAAATAATTCATTTATCCTGGGTAACATATATTTGTTCTTATTCAACTATTTGTAGTTTATGCACAATTTCATCATTCCATCTTTCTTTCTTCATAACCATTACATGGGCTCCTCCTAACAGCACCTTAAATCGAATAAATTGTTTATCTAACAACTCTTGAACTTTCAATTCTCTTAATCTCAGTGGTTGTCACTCTTTAGGGTGTTATTAAATATATGTTATAATCCTGGTATCACATCAATAGAAAGTTTAATCTCTCTACTTGGAGGCAACCTAAGCAACTCATCAAGGATTACATTAGAATAATCTTTCACTACTAGAATTTATTCTAACTACTATTTTACTTTTTAGAATCTATTGTGCATACTAAATATTCATCATATCCCTTTTTTTTTTCAACCATCTACTAGTCGTTAGAGCAAAATAATATAGTTCGAAAGTATTTTATGTTCTCTCTGAAAGTTACACTCCTTATGTCCATATCTTGAACACTACCTTCTTTTTGGAACAATCAACCATGTTCAAATAATATAAATCAACTTCATATTTCTATCACTGATAGGAATCACACAACCCTTGTAAACATTTATGATTTGTACTCTATCTCTAGAGAGAATTTCAACAAAAAATATTTTACATCCAAGGACTAATACATATTTCAATAAACTTCATGTGAATACTGGATGCAAAAGAATGGATTGCAAAGATAACCCAACATTGATATGTCCACCTTCTCTACACATAAGGCACTTCAAATTTTTGATAATTCTGAGATAATTATTTTATTTGAATATATCTATAGCAAACTTCTGTCTCTCAATCATGCGTCAGATTACCACTTCCCTTTGGTGGCCTACTTACTTCCGTTTACATGACTCCCAGTTCCCATAACCTTCATGTCTAAGCCTCTTTAACCACTCTTTCTCTTTCCCTTAAACTCCATCACATCTCTCTCGATCTGAAATAATATATCCACCAATTTGACATAATTCATATGCCTCGTGTAAGATAATTTTGATCAAACCTTAAAACATAGTTCATCTTTGAACCTCTTACACTTCTTCTCAAGATCTACCATTTTTTGTACAACCATCGACAAAACCATAAATCTGCTATCATACTGAGCTACAATCAACACATTTACCCCAAGTAAATAATATCTCTATCTTGTTGCACTTTAGAGATATAAGGAAAATATCTATCAAGAAAAACTTCCTTAAACCTATTTCAGGTTAAAGGTCTATCAATTTTTGTACCTACCTTGGGAAGAATATCCTTCCACTATTCACAAAACATCTCTTTCTAACTCAAACGAAGTAAAGGCAATCATCTGTTGTAAAATACTAAATAATGTCTGCACATATTTCTTTGAAACTTAAGCGTAAAAGGATTCATAGATCCTTTAAACAACAAAGCATTTAACTTAATTATATCTCCCTGCATCTCATGCATAAATTCACTTTTCCCCATTTTTAAGTGTCACCATTACTAGATTAACAACCTCAGGCACTGCTCTAGTCTGTTCATTAAGTCTATGATATGAGCTATTCACTCTATCATCTGTTACCTTCACTTCTCAAGAGCATGTGCAAGACCTTATCTTAGCTCATCTCTTTCAACTTCAGATTTTCTCACACCTTTACTAATATCAATTATATTATTAATATTAATCATACAATCAATAAGTTCCCTTCTAGGAAACACAGATTCAAACTCAACCTCGACTTGTCAAAAATATTGTGGGCCTACCGTGCCCTCTCAAATCAACAACTCTAACTCTAGCTCTAATGCATCCATGTGTCATCCTCAGACTGTTCATTAAAATATAATTTATTTTAATCATTCACTTTCTTACTTTTTATGTAGTCTACAGAATCATAAAACCTAATGCTCTGATACCAAAATTATAATGACCCATCCCGGGTTGGCCACCCCTGAGACGTTGTCATCACATTTTGAGAATCCCAGCATGACATATATATGCAACAAAATAAAATAAACCAAATAAATATTTTATATTAATCCAATTTTTAAAAATTCTATACAACATAAATGCGT
This sequence comes from Bretschneidera sinensis, assembly GCA_023935145.1. Taxonomy (NCBI): domain Eukaryota; kingdom Viridiplantae; phylum Streptophyta; class Magnoliopsida; order Brassicales; family Akaniaceae; genus Bretschneidera; species Bretschneidera sinensis. Next base: position 123,999,232 of record CM043697.1, on the reverse strand, counting down.
GAAGATTTAGAAATAAAATTTTCATTTTATTTTCTCATTAGTCTGAGGATGATGACATGTACGTGACTTACAGAAATGATTCCTTCTAAACCTCATTTTATAAAACAATTTGTCAAGCCTGCCACCTGAAATCATTGTACAATGAGGGGTGAGCTTCACAAGCTCAGTCAATTAAATTTACTAGAAGTACTCATTAGTATAAACAATTTTTTTAATAATTTAATCAATTTATAACTCATACCCTTGATGCTAGTTCTCTACTATCACTACACATGTCATAATATCCATTCTCTATCAATCTCTTCTTCTTAATTATTAGTTCATCTTAGGACCATCAATTATCTCATAACTACCTCGTAATGGGGTTCACATCATAAAGTCTACCATTTAGATAAGTCTTATTACCATAACTGTCTCTTTCTATGAGACTCAATCATCTATAATTAAATTCACAATAATATACCACATCTCAGCATTTCAATAATCTTATCATCATAGCTGTCGCTTTTTGTGAGACTCAACCACATCTCAACATTCAATAATCTTATCATCATAGCTATCTCTTTTTATGAGACTCAACTATCTAAAATTAAATTCACAACAATATACCACATCTCAGCATTTCAATAATCTTTTCATCATAGCTGTCTCTTTTTATGAGACTCAACCACATCTCAGCATTTCAATAATCTTATCATTATAGTTGTCTCTTTTTATGAGACTTAATCATCTATAATTTAATTCACAATTAATACATCACTCATCAATATTTCAAAAGTGTAGCAATAATTAAAACAACTGCAATGCATGAATGATTATGATGGGAACGTCTTCCTACCTGTCGACAGGTTGTTATTATCTTAGACCGGCCCCTTCTTGATTCTTTACTTTGCAACTTGTCCCGGTTGCCATAGAAATTTTCTCAGCATATACAGGCCGACACAGTGTCCCTTTTATTTCCAGCATATACTGACTGTCATGGTTATTTCGTTTGATCGGCTGCCTTCCCGGTTCTTTCATTTTTATTAGACCGGCTACCTTCCCTGTTCTTTCATTTTCATTAGACCAGCTACTTTCCCGGTTCTTTTCTTTCTCATTTCATGCATATGTATATGAGTAATGATATGAAATATGCAAAAAAAAAATAGCAAAATAAAAACAACATATAAATTTAAAACACTTAAATTGGCTATCCTGATTATTCTAAAAAATTTCTCTCATCCCAAATCACATTAAATAATCCATTAAAACTTGTCAAGATCCACTAAATTTTATCCCAAATCATATCAATTCATTCACCAAAACTCTTCAAGATCTATTAAAATTCATCTCATCATAATTCGTATTAAAACATTAATATACCGTATCAATAATTTATTTATCTATTTTATTCTCAAATAAACTTATTATTCCCAAAAATATTATTTCTCACTGAAAAATATTTCTACATGTCCAAATTTCCTATCATAACCATAAATTAATTTCTTTTCAACTATCACCCAAGCATACATCAATAATTTATTTTAATATTATCACCAGATATTTCATTTTTTGATTAGACTACTTAAAGTAAATTCAACTCACCATGTAGCTCTTAAAGCTACCCGTGGATAACCTCCTTGCTTTTTCCCAGTTTTCTCAGAAATTTCTCCCGGTTGTAGATTGTCAATACCTTCTGCTTCTGATAGCTTCTCATGATTCTCTATGAAATTCCACATAAAACTCCTTCAAAATTTTTCTCTTCAACCTTTCTTTGAACTCCCAAATGTTTTAAGAAAACAGATGAATTTATATGGAACTAAGGAAATTTCTTCGCGTAACTGACTGAACCTACTGTACATATTTATATAGGAGAGCTTGGATTGAAACTTCAGCAACTCCCTCCTTCAACGATCTCTACAATTTGGAGATAAGGCATAATAATTGCCTGACCACCCTTTTGAAACATCATCATTTCCCTTATCTCTACTTTCCACAATTCACAACAAAATAAAATGATTGTCTTTTGACAATCATTCATTCTCTTTGCAGCCACTTGCTGCTGCCCCGATTTTTACTGTTCACTTTTTGACTTTTTGATTTTTTTTTTTTTGCTTTTCAACCTTTGTCTCCTTCAATCTTCATTCAACCTTATGGGATTTTAACTCTTTATCATATTTATTCAAATACACATTTACCCTTACTATAAAAATACGGGTATTACAATATAATATTTCTCTTTTAATTTCGTGAACTATACAATTAAGATTCCTATATATATATATATATATATATATATATATATATATATATATATATCGATCGATCGATCGATCGAGAGAGAGAGAGAGAGAGAGAGAGAGAGAGAGAGAGAGAGAGAGAACATATTTCTAGTAAATGAATACTCAAAGTCACACCCCAACCCGTGCATAGGCCGATAACGCGACAATGATTACCCACCTATAGAGTTTTCCTTACAAGTAAACAATAGCCCTTAAAACTCTAGCAAACTAAATGACCAAAGTTTCATTTTTTAAGGACTTAGGTTTAACTACTTTTTCTAAGAACTATTTAGTGAATAAGAAAACGAATTGGGAAAGTGTTTATAAAGAATGGCTTCAAATTTAGGTTGGTTGAAGTTCTTTCTCGTAGAGAATTAAAAGATGTTATCACGAGTTATACAATTATTTTTATAGAGGGATTTGGATTCATAACAATTTTTAAGAAACTAAAGATGTGGATTAAGGAATAATTAATTAAACTAACTTTAGGAATTAAAATTTTGTAGTTTAAATCTATATTAACTAAATCAAATATGAATTATATATCTTGAGTTTAAATTTGGCTGTTTTGGTCATAATTGTATTTTTAGTGAATGAACATGGTGAAACTATTGATTAAATTCTTAGGGGAAGGTGAACTAAATCCTTGAGTTTGATACTCTAGCATGGAATTGAAGTGAGTTCATATTACTTCTAGTACACGAGAAGGAAATTAAAGACCTAAAACTTAGATAGTTGGTGGTCATGGAAATTGAAGTATGTACATATAATAAAATGTTCAAATGTTATGAATGGTTGATGTGTGTATGAATATCATTCCAAATAAGATAAATATTATACATGTATGTAAAATGTGCATTGTATGTGGTGATTGCCTTTCGATTATATGAGAATTGATGCATTGAGATTTTTGTGATGTGGTTGCATAAATATGTTAGTTGGTTGGGAATATGTATACTTATGTGGATGAGTGGAAATATAGGTTGCCTTGTTTTTTATTTTGTGTTGACTGTGTATGCATTATAGGACCACGGAAGGAGAGTGTAGTCTAAGGGTAGGTAAGACAATGGAAGGGGAATGTTGTTTGATGCCAGTTAAGGTCATGTCCATGGTTGGTCCGAAAGCAGGTTCAGTACCTAGCTTTAAATCATGAAAGCGATTAAGATGATTAATTTTAAAAGAATGACTGAAATGATGGTGATAAAGAGATTACTGGGGATATGGGATGGAGCATGGCATGGAGAAAGGGGGGCCATATGCATCATTATGTGTGGTTTTGTTCTTAAAGTGTATTAATGATATGATTTAAAATTTTGGTGTTTCAGAGAAATATGTGTTGATGTGAAATTAATAGTACTATGATGATTTAACGTACCCATACATGGGGAGACATCCCCGTTCTTATGTGATTAGCCTAGTGAGGGTGTTATGATGATATAAATATACATACTTTATTATAAACCTCATTGTATTCGTATTTGAATAGGATATCGTTGATAATGGATGTGATGATGGAATTGACCCATGAGAGGTAACTATTGTAAATTTCCATTGAGAGGCTTGTGATGTATTGGGCTCAATGAAAGGAATGAATGTCGTTTATGTTGATTGAAAAACATTGGGTGGGGGACTCCCCATATTTTATTGACCTTATGATGTATGTATTGTGGTAAACTTTGTATGTCTGAAATTAATATAAGGACATTGATAAATTCTTAAATTTATGTTATCTTTTGATTGTTATGAAATTGAGAAAAATAAATGGAGGGAACTTAAGAATTTTTTTTTACATGTACTTAGTAAGCAAAAAATCTATATTATTTCATTGAAATGATGAATTTCTCTAATACGATTACTTTTCTTAAAGTGTTTCTAAAAGGTGGCTCACTTTTTATTTTAATAACATTTCAAGAAGCACCAGAAGTTTCTCAATCAAAGTAGAAAGGAGTCCTTAATAAGGGAATCAATTACAACATCATCATATTTTGTGTTTTATTAGGAATTTACCTATAGGTTATGGATTAGTTGTTGTAAAAGAAAATGCATCAGCTAGTTTTAGTGGCGGAGTTTTCTTTTTTTCGTGTCCTTTTGCAAACTTTAAAATTCTGTTTATCTTGTATTGTACGATTATTTGAGTTTGTAAGTGGAATGTTGAATTTGACAATGTGTTTCAAGAATTTTTTGTTATGAATTGTAAGTGTAAGTTGTATGTTTGCATCTTAAATTTCTGAAAGGTAATGAAACCATTTTGAATAGTGTCCACTCAAGATGGGTCGTTACAAGATGCCTTCGCTCACCCATCATATTTGTAATATAGCATTAAAAATGTAGGTTAAGTTGACTGTATGGTAAAAGGAAAGTTAAAAAGCTCAAGAATCCCTAAAACAAAAGGGAAATTCTTAACCACTAATTAGTATAATATCTTAATCTCATTCCTTAAAAAACAACAAATTCACTCTACTGGTAAGAAATTTAATTTCAAAAATAAAAAAAATATCTTCTAATTAATATATATTACGTATGTGAAATTATGATTGACTAGAGTAGCAGATATTATATGCTACGTGGCAATCAAAACAATATTTAATAATTTTTACTATAACTATTGGTTACTTTTTTATACGATATAATTGTTAGTTACTTTAATTCCTATATAAATAAAACTTATATGTAAAAAAAAAAGAGTAAAACTTTCGATGTTATTATTGTATTACTTAAAATTTTAATTCATTTTTTTTTTAATATTTTCAAACTTATTTCTATAACTATCAACTATTCTGCAATAACAACATTGAGACCGCAAAGGATACATTTTCGGTTTCGATGTAAATTATGTAAGAGGGACTAAAAACTCGAATGGGAAGTTTTTAGAAACTTTAGTGGTAATTTCAAACGTGTATACAGTGGATGTTTTGTGGGGTGTCCGATTTGAATGACTCTTATAGAAATTTCATGAATGAAATGTTCTCGTTTCAAAAATCTTTAATCATCAGCATTCATGCCATAACTCAATTCGTTTGACCCACTCAGGGTTGCAATAGTGACTCATTTCCGCCTTCTTTGGCAGTAATTCTAATAGTTATAAACTCAATAATCTTCTTTCCGTATCATGGTAGTAAATTTTTTTTTCCATTTATGAATTATTATCTTAATTGATTTATTTCCTCACTGGAAATAAATCATTATACAATTTTCTTGTATAATCCTAGAATTAATTATTTTCCAATAACAAATTGTGATCCTAAAAGTGTAATTATTGTCATGGAAAAAATAAATAATACCTTTACCATATAATGCTAGATTTGGTTGCTTTTTATTTACAAATTGTGATCCTAAAAGATTTATTTCGATCTTGAAAATAAATAATAATGATGCTCTCAGTTATAAATATGATCCAAATCTATACTTTCCAACACATAAAAATAATTATAAACTAGCAATATTAATAGTATATATACACATAATATAGCTCAAATAGCACAATAATCCAGTTACATGGAGAAAGCATCAGTCAAGTTAGTTTTCTTAGCTGTATTATTTGTTACTGCATCATGTAAGTCTACTCTCTCTCATTATTTAGCTGACATACATTGTTTTGATTTCTAGTTTTATTCATTTATTCATAACGTAAGTGTCTTTCAGTGACTAATTGAGTTTTACTAAGTAATATATATACATATATATATATATATACAATTATATATATTTTTCATATTTAATTTCTGAAAAACCAAACTACTTATTTATAGAGAAAGTGTTGTTTAAACATTGAAAAATGGTGGCAGGTTTCTCCCTAGGAATTAATGCAGACGACGTGAGAGCGAAGGATATTCCCTGCAAAGTAGATACAACATGTGTTAAACCTTGTGGTTGCACAAATGTCTTTTGCCTATCTGGCTTTTGTGTTTGTGCATGTGAAATGAAAACTGGAGGGGTAAAGTTTAATCTAGATCCTTAAAACGAAGGCTACCAACAGCATCGTTTCTCATGGAATAATTAACAATCACATTCAATAAGTTTGTCAAATTGTGTATTATACTAATTTCAAGAAATAAAATTATGGCTTATGCTTTGCATTATGGGAACCAATTTGGTAATTTCTAGGGAAACTTTGTTAAAAAATAAGTCAAATTTTCTTTTTCATGCATTTTTTTGGTAATACACATACTTTTGCTAGCAAATATTTTGTTTTCGTTTTTACCATGAATGTTTATGTATTTATATCATCAGAAGTATTAATTGACTACCATAAGTAAGAGTTTTTACGCAAAATACATAGGTAAGGCAAATTGCGTTATTGCTTTTATCAAGAAAACTTAGAAACTATTTTCCTTTTAATAAAATTGTTGATGCTACTCATTGAAACAATAACTGTAACGATCCATCCCGAGCGGGCCCACTCAAGATGGTGTCAATTACCTTTCAGAATCGAGCACCTGGACACACAAATATATATACTACAACATAACAACATTATATATATAGTTAAGATCATATAGAGATTACAACTATAAAGTTGTAGCTTTACAAGGTGTCTAAAGAGACACAACCAACCGGTTACAACTTCACATCTAATATACAATATAACACTTAAAAAAAAAACTTTACCGAGGATGCGAAACTTGTGGTCCCACCTAAAACTTCATTGAACTTCAAAGCTTCACCACTTAAAATCTGGAATCACCTGGAAGCTTACCTGAAAAGTTGTAAAGAGGAAGGGGGGTGAGCTATAAAGCTCAGCGAGTTCTTACACTACACAATGTAATCACTTGTTAGAAAAAGTTGAGGACTTATTATTATTTCTTTTTCCTTTCTACTTTATTTGTTCGTATACTTAGTCATTTAACACTTTGCAAAAACAACAATCTTAGTAATCATAATACGGTCCTATAAAACCCACAACCAACTTGCATTCGTCATTCCATAGTCAATCAAAATATCATTATTTATCCATACAACCAAACATTTCACATACCCCCTTACGGTCCAAGTAATTCAAATTCATGTATGGTATGCCAATGCAGCATGATGCAATACAATGTATTATCTCATAACCCATCGGGGAAGTCTGCCTACGTACCAATGCGTTTCACAAACAATAAATTTTTTTGAAACCCCCCTTGATCCGGGCCGGGTCCAATCATCCAAATATATTCGGTACATTTACACCCCTTGTGGGAAAGGACCTATCGTCCTCACACATCACTCCCCCCTTAATAACATACCGTAAATTTCAATGCATGAAATGAAATGAAATCAAGTGATGAATATCATCAATTTCTCATCAATCCATACAATCACACAACATTCAACACAAAGGTTTTGAGATCACTAACTCATCATTGGTGTATTATTAACTTATCTTACCACATAGTTATAAATATAATTAGTATATCCAAATAGCAAATTATAATTCTTATGTAACCTTATTGTTTTGATTTCCCACTAACATTCATACTTACTAAGAGTAGGGTAATACTCACCTTACGCCAAATACTAGTTGTGGATCACTTCTTTAGCTTTACTACGATCATCCACCACACCTATTGAAATGCCATTTAATAATTAAAGCAAACTCTATATACAAATAGCCAATGAGTATAGTATTTAAAACTTAGACACTTAATAAGAAATCAATCATTCCATTTACTTACACATATAAATCAAAGAGAATACTACTAAAGTTCATTCTTCTCCTTAATCACCTATTTTCACTCTTTCCCTTCTTTCTTTCATTCTTCACTCCATAAAACTCTCAATTCATATGGGACTTAAATTCCAAGACACTAACTTAGGGTAATTACCAACAAATCCAAACTTGTAAAAAGTATTCATTCTAAATATAATTTCCCAATCAAGAAAAAGTCTCTTACTTAGAGGAATTTCTTTTAACTCCTAAAAAGGTTTCAAATTTACAGCCCATAGTAAAATTCTCTAACAATACCCATCTCAAAAATCGTGTTATACAAGAATAAAACTTCAAACTTTTTGGAGTTGTTTTTTTTAATTGAAGTTTAGGTCGTTTATGGACTGAGTTGATCCAGAATTGAGGATCGGTGATTTTTTCCCTGCTGAGTAGTACATCTGGATATATGGAGAGGCTAGAGAAGAAGTAGCGTTAGTAAGGGGGGGGGGGGAAATGAAATCCGACACATGTCTCGACTATACTGTGTTCCAACTGCCACCGAAGCGCTCACAGTGAGGATATTATTTGATAAGCTTTCTTATTCTAGTTATCCTGCTATCAATAGTTCTTGATAAATATTCTCTTTCCTTTTGGGCAGATGTGAATTGTTCATATCAAGGGATGGAAATACAGAGAAGCTCTCTTCAGGCCTAGTAAAGCCATTTGTGAGTCATTTAAAGGTTGCAGAAGAACAGGTTGCACAAGCAGTGCAGTCCATTAGGTTAGAAGTTTAAAAACGTAAACATGCTGAGGCTTGGTTCATGAAAGGAACACTTAAAAGGTTATATGCAAAGCCAACAGAGCGAATGTTTTGCCTTTTATATAGGGATGGCTTGACTAACTTTGTGGTATGATTGGCACTTCTATTTCCAGGTTTGTGCGGTTTGTTAGTACACCAGAGGTTTTAGAATTGGTCAATACTTTTGATGTGGAGATGTCTCAGTTGGAAGCAGCCCGAAGAATATATTCTCACATAGTAGCTGCTATATCACCTTTTAGAGAATAATTGTAATATTAATACAGAACAATGAATTTTAGAAGTCTTTTGTATTTCAGGGGGCTGGAGATCAGCATTCTGGTGTATTAGGTATGTGAATTTTTATTTGGTTTTAAGTGGTCTATTTTACTCTTTTACATTTGACTAGTCTGAATATAGCAAAGCATAAACCTATTATCTTTTCTAATAGAAATTTTTACTTCTTTTCCTTTGTACTTTGAGTTTTGTATCTAATGTAGAAATGTGTCAATTATGACTCCCTTATTTCAAGTTACATATTAACATTTACTATAGCTGCTATTGAGATTAGAAATAGCCCAATGCATCTCCTCCTGCCAATAACCAGACTTATTAACATTTATTTGTGCTTGTTGTTTGTTCTATATGGCTGCTTTTGACTTTATATAATAATTGCTCATCTCTGCTGCCTAGATCATAAGAATTGCAACTGATTTTTTTTTCTAAGCTTATGCTGCTTCTTGCTTGTCTTTTCATAGGTATGGGTAGGAGCAATGTAAGGAGCCTAGGTTGGCTGCTGCTACAGGGAGAAGAACAATAGATTAATTTTCTCAATGTGGCCTCCAGTGATAGACAAATCCAAATCATTGAAATCTTAGTCAAATCTTAGACTTGCTTATGGTAATGACACTAGCGCAAAGGATGCAGTTTTAAAGGGCTATTCCCCCATTTATACTATTACATTGAAGTTCAAAATTGCACATGAAGCATCTTCCTGTTGCAAATGGGCAAAGAGTCAAATGAGTGGGTGATGGATTGTCCGAGGAAAGCCAGAAAAAGAAAGTGAGAAGGGGAGGAACGCAGGGACAAATTTTAGGCAATTGTGGTAGTTGTATAAATATTCATGATTGTACGCCATTTGTTTGATATGCTTGATGATTTATTATTCTCTGTTTAATTTCATTGTGACATTCAAGTCCAGCCAAGTGGCATTTTTTCTCATGTAATGCATCACTTTATTACTTTCACTTGAAATACTATGTGGTTTTCATTTTTCCAAAATTCATCTTTGTAGCTATCTTCAGGACAGAACTGTCATTGCCATTAAAGATGCACCATGTTGTCAATGTTGGTTAAATGATCTTTCAGAATTCATTACTAATAGCAATAGGTGGAACCGAAGATGAATTTTACTACTCTGCTTGCTAGCCCTGCCAACGAGATTGTGATTCATTTTCCATTGTATGTTATAAATGTGAATTCTATTAATGGACCTTATATGTTAATCATGAGCAAAGTAACAATGGTATCAAATTTGTTTGTTTTTCTTTAATTTTTTTTTATATTCCTCAGGTAAAATGGTTGATGATAAAACTAAAAGGAAGAGAATTTTTTTTCCCAGTTTTTTTCCTACTATAATCTAAAACAGAAAGTACTTGATGCTGCTGCCTAAATCAATATGTTTTTTCTATAATCTATATCCCAAGCTTATTCTGCTGCTTAAATCAATATGTTTTTCTAAGCTTATGCTGCTTCTTGATCGATGATATATAAAAAATATTAACATTTTAATAACAAAATAATATTAATTATTTCTAACTATTTGGTGTGTGCTTAAAAAACTGTATTTAGTAAATATGAGAAATAAAATTAATTTTAGATATTAAAATTTAAACTGAACACTGAAAACAATTACAAGAAGGTGTAATCCAAACAGTTTTCTATTTTCAAAACAGTTTTCGAACACTGATTATCCAAACAATATTTCATTGAAAACTGTTTTGGAAACAGTTTTCGAGTTGCAGTTATTCAAACATGTTTTCATCAGAAAACTGTTTTCAGAAACTGTTTTCGAACACTGAAAACTGAAAACTGTTACCAATCATGCCCTAAGCCACTGGTCCAACTCTTTCAATGATTTCATATGGTCGAACATATGTTGGACTCAAATTCCCTCTCTTCTTGAATCTCAACACTCATTTTTATGGAGATATTTTTATATGAACCCAATCAACTACTTGAAATTCAAGAGGTCTCATTCTGTTATCAACATAACTCTTTTGTTTGTTTTATGCTGCTCTAAGGTTCTTTCTAACCAGTTTGATTCTTTTTGTTGTTAAATCTGTCAATTCTAGACCAAATATCATTTTTCTCCCACTTCTTCCCAACATATATGAGTTCTACATCTCCTACCATACAAAGCCTCAAATAGTGTCATTCCGATACTAGCTTGAAATTGATTATTATAAGCAAACTCAATCAAAGGTAACTAAGCATCTCAGCTCACTAAAAAACTCATCGCACTAGCCCTTAACATGTATTCTAGTACTCGAATAATCCTCTCTGTCTCTCCATCTGTTTGAAGATGAAAAGTAGTACTAAACTGTAACTGCATACCCATGGCTTTCTAAAAGCCTATCCAAAATAGAGATGTAAATCTAGCATCTCTATCTGATACTATGCTTAAAGATACTCTATTTAACTTCACAATCTCAGTTACATACAGTTAAGCTAACATTTCAAAACTCTAAGTAGTTTTAATTGGAAGAAAATGAGATGACTTAGAAAGTCTATCTACTATTACCCACACTACATCGTGACTTCTTTGGGTATGGAGAAATCCAAAAACAAAATTCATACTCACATTATCCCATGGCCATTCAGGCACAGGAAGAGGCTATAGTAAGCTTGCTGAATGTCTATTCTCTAACTTCACTTGTTGACAAACCAAATATCTAGAAATATAATCATCTACATCCCTCTTCAATCTTGAGCACCAGTAATTCTGTTTCAATCCCTTATACATCTTATTGTTACTCGGGTGCATCGAGTATACAACATCATATGTCTTTCTTAATATCTCATTTCTCATCTCAGCATCATTGGAACATAAATCTTATGTCCCAAAACCAATATGCCATCATCTCTGATTCTAAACTCATACTGCTTTCCACTAAATACCTCATGTTTAATCTTCTCTATCTCCTCAACTCTACCTTGCATTTCTAACAAGCGTTCTACAATGAATGACTATTCAACCATGTTTGCTAACATCACTCCTCCATCACTAATATTTAATTTCATTATCATCTCTCTCAATTCTACCATCAGATTCGTATAATGACTCTTAATGCTAATCTTCTTATAGATTTTCTACTCAATGCATCAGCTACCACATTTGTTTTTCCTGGATGGTAATGAATCCTACAATCATAATCACTAATCAACTTCATCCAATGCTTCTCTATCTCAAGTTCAACTCCCTTTGAGTAGGTAAATATACCAAACTGTTATGGTCAATAAATACTTCACAAGTGGCTCCATATAGATGATGTCTCCAAATCTTCAAAGTAAACACTATGGCAACCAACTCTAAGTTATAGGTGGGGTAGTTTCTATCATGATTCTTTAATTGCCTAGAGGCATAAGCTACTACTTTCCCATGTTGCATCAACACATATCCTATCCCTTGATGCGAAACATTACTATATACAACAAATCCTTCATCACCAGAAGGAAGCACTAACACTAGAGTGGTAGTTAATTTCTCCTTCAATATTTGGAAACTCTTTTCACACTCCTCGGATATACAAATTTCACATCTTTCCTTATCAATCTAGTCAAAGGTATTGCAATCATAGAAAAGTTCTGAATGAATATTATGTAATAACTAGCCAACCCTAAAAAACTTCTAATCTTAATTACATTAATTGCTCTCTCTTAACTCAACACTCCCTCCACTTTCTGTGGATCAACTGTTATACCATCTCCAGATACTACATGCCTCAAAAAATTACTTCATTCAACCAAAACTCACATTTAGAAAATTTTGCATACAATTTATCACTCCTTAGAATCTCGAACACAATTTTTAAATGCTTCACATGCTCTTCCTCATTCTTAGAATACACAAGAATATCTTCAATGAATACAACCACAAATTTTTCAAGAAAGGGTTTAAACATTTTATTCATCAAATCTATGAATGCAACTGGATAATTTGTTAATCCAAATGGCATCACAAGAAACTCACGGTGACCATAAAGTATCCTAAAAGTAGTTTTAGGCACGTCTTTTTCCTTTATTCTCAATTGATGGTATCCAAACCCCTAGTTAATTTTAGAAAACACCATCGCTTCCTACAACTACTTAAATAGATCATATATCCTGGTTAAAGGATATTTGTTCTTAATAGTTATCTTATTCAATTTCATGTAATCAATACACAATCTCTTAGTACAATCTTTTTTCTTCACAAACAATACAAGGGCTCCCCATGATGACACACTAAGACGAATGAATTATTTATCTAACAATTCCTTAAGTTGTACTTTCAGCTCTCTCAACTCAATGGGTGGCATTATGTAGGATGCTATAGAAATATATTCAAAACCTAGCATCAAGTCAATGGAGAACTCAATCTCTCTATTGGGAGGTAAACCAAACAACTCATTAAGAAATACATCCGAATAATCTTTCACCACTAAGATTTCTTCTAGCTTTCTACCTTCTTTACTTGAATCCATCACATAAGCTAATCACCCCTCACAACCTTTCCTTAACCATTTGCTAGCAATCAAGGTAGAAATAAGACAGAGAGTATCTTACATTCTCCCTGAAAGCTAAATTCCTCCTATCTAAGAATTCTAAATATTACATTCTTCCTAAAACATTCAACCCATGCACGGTATGTCGATAACCAATCCATCCCCAATATTAAGTCAAAGTCTATCATATTCAAAGATAATAAATCCACTTTAAATTTTCTATTACCCATATGAATCACACGTCCTCGATAAAAATTTCTGATCACAACTTTATCCCTAGTAAGAATCTCAACAGTAATATTATGAATCAAAGGATTAACAAATACATTAATAGATCTCATAAAAGTACTAGATGTAAAAGAATGGGTTGCACCAAGATTAATCAATAATCTAGTAGGTCTATCAAGAATAGATATTGTACTCATTACGACATCAAGAGTTTCTTAGGCATCTTGTTGAGTCAATGCATATACCCTACTCTCTAGGCTGCATCTGACTACCACATCTTCTCTTAGAAACTACTTCTATACCTAGAGATTTACCTCGAATATTCTCAGATCCACCACTTCTCTTTGATTGTTCTTTCTCAATACCTCTAACATTCACTACCTTAGCTAACCTCCTTAATGGACAATCCACACTGATATATCCACCCTCTCCACAAACAAAACACATCAAGGTAGGACAATTATGAGACAGATGTCTCGTCTGATTACAATTGTAACATACTTTGCTCTCTTTATTAGATATAACACTACCACATCCTCTTAGTGGCATACTCCTACCTTTACTAAATCTTCTAGCTCCTATAGTTTGTTTCCCAAATCTAGGGGTTCCATTAATAGAACTCTGAGCAACTGAGGCTATATATCCAGCATGCCTCTGTTGATTCTAAATAATAGGTTTCTATGAAAAGATATAACCCCTCTAGGGTGGATGACTACCCTGAATCCCCATACTACCGCCTCTAGAACCTTTAGGTATAGTTTTCTTCAACCACTCTCTACGTCCTCTAGAGTCAATTATGTCATTCTAAATCTGAAGTGATATATCCACCAAAACAGCATAATTTGAATGACTCAAATATGAGAGTTTAGAACGTATCTCGAAATGTAAGCCATCTAGAAATCTCTTACACTTTCTCTACTCAATGTTCACTAGTTCAAGCATAAATCTCGATAAAGCCATAAATGTACCATCATATTATGCCATAGTCATCATATTCTGCCTCAATTAGATAAAATCTCTCTCTTTCTAGGATCTAAAAGTATTAGGGAAATACTTTGTAAATAATATCTCCTTAACCTAGTCAAGGTTAAGGATCGATTTACATCCATATTCAACCTAGGAAAAATATCATCCCACTAATTAGAGGTCTTACCCACTAACTGAAAAGAAGTAAAGGAAACTCTCTACCTATTAGTCACTGGTAAAATACTAAATAAACTTTCAACATGTTTTATCCACAATTCAGCATTAGTTGGGTTTTCAGATCCCTTAAAGGACAAGGGTTTCAAATTAATGAACCTAGTAAAACAATCTCCCTGCATCTCATCAACAAAGTTACAATCACTACCTCTCTGAACCTCATGCCTCTCAGGACTTTTCATAGGATCTACCACAATATTAGGATTTAATTTATCATGCTCAATCAATCTACACTGTAGATTATCAGCTCTACCCTCTATCTTATTCATTCACTCAAGAGCATGAACAATAACTTCTCTTAACTCATTTCTCTCAACACCAAAATTCCTCACTGCACCACTAGTACTAGTTGCACTACCAACATGTTCCCTTTTAGGAACCACAAACTCAATATCAATCTCAACATCTACTCTTTTAAACATAGGGGGCTTACAATGCCCTATGTCCTACAAACTCTAGTTCTAGGTCTACCACGTCCACGTGGGATCCTCAGACTTTGCACTAAAATAGTTTATTATAGATTCCTCTTTGTTAAGCTTTATGTAGTTTGTAGAATCATAAAACCTATAGCCATGGTACCAAAATTGTAACAACTTATCCCGAAAGAGCCCACCCAAGACGGTACCATCATATTTAAGTTCAAAGAACGACGCTTATATAGAAAAATATTACATCATCAACTTAAAATCATTTTCTTTCAAAATCTTTTCTTTCATCACATCATATAAATCAAATACTTTCTTCATGTATAATATCAATTCACCTATCACAATCTCAAGAGATTTATTTCTCTTTCTCAAAATATATTTCATCAATTTTATCCTTTCAATGATATCATTTCATCACTTATCATATATATTTATCATAAAATTCAAATCATTCTGTAATCATATTATAAGTCATACTTTTATTAAATCATCAATTTATACACGTCACATATATTTCATCAAATCAACATGTTCATATTATATATTTAATAATTATCTCATTTTATCAGTCATTTTAAGCTTTACGTAGTTTTCATTTTTGTCTCACTTACTAACAGTAAATTCAACTTACGATGTAGCACTTAGAGCTAGTCGTGGATTACCTACTTTCCTTTCTTGCTCATATTTGTAATTTTTTTTCTTCAGATTGTTGATCACCACCACCTAATAATAACATACTCATTAATTTCTCTATCTCATACTTTCAATTTCTATACCATGTACCGGGTTACATTTTCATGTATGCATGTTTGTCTTTCTCAAATTCAATGATTTCAATGAAAAATCCTTTTTATTTTGATTTGAATCTAAGTTCAAATCCTCTTTCAAGAAAAGTATAAGAATAACTTCAAAAACTTAAATCAAATTCATGAACTTTTACCTTTTCAAAGCTTCTCCTTTAAAATTCTTGAAATTCTTCCGTAAATCGATCGATTTGTAAGACATGATTATGAAATTCTTCAGTCGTAAAGTGTTTAAAAACTTTTTTCTAGAGAGAGAGAAAGAGTGATTCTAGAAAAAGAATACAAATTTCAAAACGTTCGAAATTATTTCAAACTTCTCAAAATGTATTTATATGAAAATTGTCGGTTTGACTAGTTGGTTACCCAGTCAACTAGTTTACCATTTTTAAAAATTACAAATTTTACATTTGAACCGTCAGTAGACCGGTTAGTCGATCGGTTCCCCACCAATTGATCGCTAACCTTTCAAAACTTACCAAAATACCATTTGCAAACTACCAGCCGACCGGTCCACCCTTGCCAACCGATCGATTTGATCACCAATCGATTGTACGGTCGACCAATCCAACCATTTAAACTTTTAAAAATTCTTCTAACTTTTTCTTTCAATTTTACTTTAAAAAATTATGTACTTTCTTAATTTTGGAAAGTTTGTAAAATTATTCTTTTTTCCATAAAAATTTTCTAACTTTTTTCCTCAATTTCATTTAACATTTTTCTTCACAATTTGTTTTAAATTCAATTTTTTTTTTCATATGTATGCATGTTAAATTAAATATATATCTTTAATTACTTTTTTGCCCTATGCCTGAATGGCAATGGGAGAACATGAATATGAATTTTGTTTCTGGATTTCCTTGTCCCCAGAGAGGTCACGATGTAGTATAGGTGATTGTAGATAGAATTTTTAAGTCATCTCATTTTCTTCCAATTAAAGCTACTTAGAGTCCTAAAAGGTTAGTTGAACTTAGATGAGATTGTAAAGTTGCATGGAGTACCATTGAGCATAGTGTCAGATAGATATGCTAGATTTATATCTCGATTTTGGGAAGATTTTAAGAAAGCCATGGGTATGCAATTATAGTTTAGTACGAATTTCATCCTCAAATAGATGGACAGGTTATTTGAGTGCTAGAAGACATGTTTAGGGTTAGTGTGATGAATTTATTAGTAAGCTGGGATGCTTACTTACCCTTGATTGAGTTTGCTTATAATAATCAGTATCAAACTAGTATTGGAATGACACCGTTTGAGGCATTATATGATAGAAAATGTAGAACTCATATATGTTGGGAAAAAGTGGGACAAAAAATGATATTTGGTCCAGAAATGAAAGAATTAACAATTGAGAGGATCAAACTGGTTAGAGAGAACCTTTACACAACATAGAACAAACAAAAGAGTTATGCTAGTAATAGAAGAAGACTTCTTGAATTTCAAGTAGGTGATTGGGTTCATCTGAAGACATCTCTATGAAAAGGCATGTTGAGATTCAAGAAGAGAGGAAAGTTGGGTCCAAGGTATGTTGGACCGTATAAAATCATTGAAAGGGTTAGCTTATAGAATTGAGTTACCTATAGAATTAAAGTAGTTGCCCAATGTTTTTCGTATTTCGCTTTTGCAAAAGCACTTACATGATGAATCATGTAACGTTCCGTATCATTATGTACATCTTTAGGAAGACCAAACTTTTGTGCAAATCCAAATTAAATTTTTGACACAAAAGAACAAGTCTTGCATAATAAGGCCATTCCACTAATTCAAGTGTTGTGGCGAAATCGAGATGTTGAGGAGATTACGTGAGAACGTGAGGCAAGCATGAGAAAGCAATATCCCAAACTTTTTCATAAGATAGGTAAGAAAATTTCGAGGGCAAAAATTTTGCATGGTAGGTAGAATTATAATACTCATTCCCTTGATATAAAGGTAATAAAGTAATTTGAATTATATATATACTGACTTTAATATGCATACATGTGAAAAGAAATGTGAATTTGAATTTTTTTAAAGAGAGAGATTGAATATTTTATTAGAAAAGAGTTAAAAATTTTACAAAGAAAAAAGTACATAAACTTTTGAAATATTGAAGGAAAGAGATAAAAAAATTTTGAAAGAAATTTGGAATTTTTTAAAAGTTTTAAGGTTTGATCAGTCAAACATACAGTTGACTGGTTATCCAACCATTCGGTTGATCGATCGACAGTATGAAAGCACCATTTTAGTAATTTTTGAAAAGTTAACAGTCGACTAGTTATTTGACCAATCGACCGACCAGTCGATTGGCAAATGAACCAGTTAGCTGATCAGTCAACTGGTAGGTGGATCAATCGGCTAGCAACCGACCAGTAGTTCAGGGAAAAGTTGAAATTTTGATAAGTGACCAATTGGTCGCTTGGGTAGCCGACCGATTAGACCAAAAATTTTCATATAAAATAGAATTTGAAAGTTTGAAATCAATATACCAACTTTTGAAACTTTTTTTCTCTCTCTAGAACCACTCTCTGTAGAAAACACTCTCTCTAGAAAACACTCTCAAACACTTAGAAACTGAAGGATTTTGCGATCTTATCTTAGATGTCAATCGATTTACAAAAGGATTTCAAGAATTTCGAAGGAAAAGCTTTGAAAAGTTAAAAAGTTATGAATTTGATTATGAGATTTTCAATCTTGAAGAATTATTCTTCTAAGAGAATTTAAGTTGAAAGGAAAAGGATTTTGTTGAAATCTTTGAAATTTAGAAAGATTAAAATGCATACATGAAAGTTGAACGGATATAGAGTATAAAAATTTAAAGTATAAGATAGAGAAATTAATGAGTATGTTATGATTAGATGTTGGTGATGAGAAATCTGGATAAATTGTTATGAGGAGCGGGAAAGGAAAAAATGTGATCCACGAGTAGCTTTAAATGCTATGTAGTGAGTTGAATTTATGTTTAGTAAGCAAGACAAACGTGAAAACTATGAAAATTTTGAAATAAGTGATAATATGAGATAATTATTGAATATGGTTGATTTGGTGAAAAACATGTTGTATGTATAAGTTTAATGATTTGATATGAAAGTATGACTTATAATATAATTGAAATTGTAGACCGAGATACAAACCCAAGAATGAGAGTGAGTTGGGTTTTAATTTTTTTTTTAAATTTACAAACAAGTTTTAACAATTTAATCAAGTAAGGTACACAATAAATAAATTGCTTGAAATTAAAAGGAGTAAAGTAAGAGAATATATAAACTCTGTTTATAGTGGTTCGAAAATATTGGAATCACTCCAACCCTACGTCCACTCTCTTCAAGGAGCCTTCTTAAAACAATCCACTAATGATAGTCAAGCAACTTCAAGGGCATTGCCCAAACCCTACAAGTACTCTCTTCCACAAGGAAGTTACAAGGAAGTGTTTAATGACTAAACACTCCAAGAGTTATACCAATTCTTTCTCTTTACAATGATTGAAAAGGAAAATAAGAGAGACAGTAATAAGTACTTCACAAAATGAAGATGATCTCTCTTTTAAGAACAAAGCTTGATGAATAGCTCAAAAGAAATTTTTCAAAGCTTTCAAGAGAATTAATTAGCTATATCAGAAATTGATTGTTCTAGCTTGTTAGAAATGCTCATTAATGAGGAGGTTTTATAGCCTTGGCTTTATATGGCCTATTGTTATTTGCCTAAGTTTCAAACATGTTCAAACATGGTCTAAGTTTGGTTAATGTCCAAACCAATTGTGGGATATCAAATTTCAGCAAGTTATAAGGTTGCACACATGTGTGTGCTTCAATTTTGAGCATAGGAAGGTCAGGCACACTGCTGTGGAAGTTTCTGCCCACAGGTAGGAGGTGTGCGCACAGCATCAGGTGGCTGCAGCATCAGGTCACGCCGCAGCACACAGCACCACACCAAAACACACAGCATCACTTGGAGAGTGATGTAGGGCTGAGATTAAAGGAAGAACATGATCAAAGGGAGGATAATGACTCACAAGAATGTCAAAGAATTAAAAGGCTATAAAAGGGGTTCTCAAGGCCTCATTTCATAAGATAATACAAGATACAAAAACACACATACAAGAGAGTTTTGTGACATTGTGAGATCATTGTAAACACTAAGAGAGAATTATGTAGAGAGACATAAACACAAGAGGGACTCTTGTAGTGAGGCTGGTTGTAATTAAATAGAGAGAGTATAGATTAGATTAGAGAACATTGTTGAGTTCTCATCTTCTTCCTTCTCTTCTTGTTTCTTCAAGAACTTGGATTCTTGAAGGGGATTGCTGTAACTTAGTAAGAACCATTGAGATAGTGCAGAGAGTTCGGAGGAACTCACGGGGACGTAGGCACATTGCCGAACCTCGACAACAAATTACTTGTCTTCTTTCTTTCTTTGATTTTCTGTTCTTGAGTTCGATTGCTGAAATTCTTTCTACAAGTCATTCAAGACTTGGGTGTTTGGAAGATCACCACCTGGGCATCTTGTCAAGGTGATTTCCAACAGTGGTATCAGAGCCATGCCCCGGAGTTAGCCATGTGGATGAATTCTCGGAATGCCGAACAAAAAGTGGTGGGCCTTGGTTTGATCACGATGAGATCCATAGATAGAGCTCGGTTAGACAGGCGGTGTGCTCCAGATTCTTCATGGACATGTCCTGGTCATAACACGATGAAGAGGAGTTGATCTGGGATAGAGCAAGCTCTCGAGGCAGGTGGTGCTCCATGTAAGGCGTGTGCTCCAACGCAGTGGAGTGGGGAATCCTGGTTGGTAGAGAGTGGACGGATGGATGATCGTTTGAGGGGAGGCTCGGTGGTCCTTTGTTCGAGGGGAAGATTGTTGGGTATATAAGGATGGACAAATATCTCCATTGGTATGAGGCCTTTTAGGGTAAAAACCCAAGAGCAAATCCATGAAGGCTTAGGCCCAAAGTGGACAATATCATACCAATGTGGAGATATGTGATGTCCATAGTCCTTACAAGTGGTATCAGAGCACAGCAGCTGGTTATCGGAACAAGAAGTAGAAGGTACGGAGCCAAGACTCCAAGAATCAAAGATCAAACTTCTTGGGTGAATCAAGAACGATTAAAGATCAAGATCCAATCGTGTTCTTGAAGGTTGATTCAAGAACGGTGTTAAAGATCCATCTTCGATCTGTGTTCTTGAGGTTAAAGAAAGTAGTTGTGGTTAGTGCACAAATCTGGGATCTTGTCCACAAAAGATGGCTTCAAATTTCTGTGTGGAGAAGTTTGATGGAAAGGGGGACTTTACCCTATGGAAGCGGAAGATCAAGGCGGTTCTAATGTAGCAAAAAGTGGACTTGGCTATTAGAGAAGATGATGCTTTTCCAGTAAGTGTCACGGAGGACTAGCAGACCGAGATGAAGAAGATGGCCTACAGCACCATTTTCTTGCACATGTCGGATAGTATCACAAGGGAGTGCGGAGACTCAGAGGATCCGGCTGTTATATGGAAGAAACTAGATAAGTTGTTTCTTACCAAAACTCTTCCTAACAAAATTTATCTTCTTAAAAGAATCTTTGCTTTTAAAATGGACCCTAGTAAGGAGTTGCAAGATAATCTTGATGTCTTTAACAAGCTAGTTCAAGATTTGAATAGCTGTAGCATTACTTTTCCAGATGAACAATTGGCTGTCATTTTATTAAATTCACTTCCAGATTGCTTTGATAATTTGATTAATGCAATTGAGTATGGAAGGGATTCTTTGACAAAGGAGATTGTGATCAATGCCATAAGGGCACATGATTTCAAAGCCAAGATGAAGGAGGCATCAAGTGGTGAAGGGCTGTTCGTAAGAGGAAGGGCAGCAGCTCAGAATGGCAGTAGCACTTATGGCAGCTACCGGGAGAAATCAAGAGGTAGAGGGCAAAGCCATGGGAGATATCACTCCAAGACAAGATATGGAGGAGGAAAGAGATGCTTCTACTGCAACAAGGAGGGCCATTTCAAGAAGGATTGCAAGAAGAGGATATGGGATGAGAGGAGAAGTCATACCAACAATGGAGAGGCTTCGGTTGCCAAAGGAGAACAGCAAGATGATGTTCTTGTTGCATGCTTAAATGTGAGCAGGAGGCAAGGCAGTGGAAAGTGGATTCTTGACTCCGGGTGCACCTATCATATGTGCCCTCACAAAGAATGGTTCAAGAATTTCAAGGAGATCAATGAGGGAAGAGTCTTCTTGGGGAATGACAATTCTTGCCAAGTGAGAGGGATTGGAGACATCCAATTGAGGATGTTTGATGGAGTCATAAGGCTGCTGCGAAATGTAAGATATCTTCCAGACTTGAAGAGGCACTTGATCTCATTGGGGCAGCTGGACTCCATGGGGTACACATGCAAATTAGAGGGAAGAAAGATCAAGATGGCCAAGGGATCTTTGGTAGTGATCAAGGCAGTAAGAAATGATGGACTTTATGAGATGATCGGAGAAACAGAAACCAATGATCAAGCAGCAAGCTTGATGGCTGAGCTGGATAAGGCAGCCCTTTCGCACACTCGCTTGGGATACATGAGAGAAAAAGGCCTGCAAGTGCTTAGTAAGGAAGGTCTACTTGGTGGTGACAAAGTAGAAAAACTGGATTTCTGTGAGAGTTGCATTCTTGGGAAGCAACACCGGGTCAGCTTTAACACCGGAGTGCACAAGTCTAAGGAGATTCTTGATTACATTCATTCGGACCTTTGGGGACCAGCAAGAACACCAACACAGGGAGGTAACTTTTACTTTCTGTCTTTAATTGATGATTATTCAAGAAGAGTGTGGATTTATTTGCTTAGGAATAAATCAGATGCCTTGAATAAATTTGTTGTGTGGAAGAAATTGTTGGAAACCCAAACTGGTAAGGTAGTTAAAGCTTTAAGAACCGATAATGGCTTAGAATTTTGCAACAAGGATTTTGATAAATTCTGTGAATTAAATGGCATTCTAAGACATAGAACGGTTGCAAAAAAACCCCAACAAAATGGAGTTGCTGAAAGAATGAATCGAGCCCTTATGGAAAAAGTTAGGTGCATGCTAATAGGATCCGGGTTACCAAAATATTTTTGGGGAGAAGCTGTAGCTACAGCTGCATACTTGGTGAATAGATCACCCTCTAGAGCAATAGAGCTCAAGACTCCCATGGAGATGTGGAGTGGAAAACCCCCTGAATTAAACAACCTTAGGACTTTTGGATGTGCAGCATATGCACACCAAAAGGAGGATAAACTTGACCCTAGGTCTAGAAAATGTGTATTTCTAGGATATGGTGATGGGGTTAAGGGATATAGGTTGTGGTCCTTAGAAAAGAAGGGCATGAAACTGATTATAAGTAGGGATGTTGTCTTTAATGAATTATTATTTCCCTACTTGGAGAAAACTAACCCTGCAGGGGCTAGTGAGCAAACCAATTCAGAAATTGTTGAGCATCACATCAAAGAGCACTCGGTTCAGGTAGAGCAGAGGAGGCAAGAGGGTTCGGACCAGGTAGAGCCCTTGGAAGAAGGCCAAGAAGCTCAAGAAACTCAAGAAGAGGCTGAACAAGAAGTAGTTGATGCAGTAAATAACTACCAGCTCATAAGAAACCGGGAAAGAAGAGTGGTTAGACCACCCTTGAGATATGGGTTTGCAAATGCTGTAGATGCAGCAGCTCCTTGGATAGAAGGAGGGATGGCTGAACCAGAAACTTACACGGATGCCATGGAGTGTAAGGATTCATCAAAGTGGTAGCTGGCTATGGAAGAAGAAATGGATTCTTTGATGAAGAACAACTCTTGGGAGCTGGTGCCAAAACCAAAAAAACAGAGAGTGGTGGATTGTAGGTGGCTCTACAAGATCAAAGAAGGGAATACTCTGGGAGATGAAGTCCGATATAAGGCCAGGCTGGTGGCAAAGGGGTTCACACAAAAAGAAGGCATAGATTTCACCGAAATCTTCTCACCGGTTGTGAAGTACAAGACAATACGGATGATGTTAGCATTAGTGGTCCAATTTAATTGGGAAATCGAGCAAATGGATGTGAAGACTGCATTCTTGCATGGAGAGCTCGATGAGACCATTTTCATGAGGCAACCCGAAGGCTATGAGGAAAGAAGGCAGGGAGAGCTAGTGTGCAAATTGAAGAAGTCTCTCTATGGCCTGAAGCAATCACCTCGGCAGTGGAACAAGAGGTTTGATTCCTTTGTAATCAGCTTGGGTTTCATGAGGAGCTGCTATGATTCTTGCTTGTACTATAAGGGGCAGAAGATTGAGGAGATGGTGATCATCCTCATCTATGTTGATGACATGTTGCTGGTTGGGAGCAGCATGGAGAGGATAAAGAAATTAAAGGCTCAACTCAGTGAAGAGTTTGAGATGAAGGATCTTGGCCATGCAAAGAAGATCCTTGGGATGTTTATCATCCGAGAAAGGGAGAGAAACAGATTGAAGATCTCTCAAACTTCCTACATAGAGAAGATGATATCTAAATTCTCTATGGAAGATAGCAAACCAGTGAAGGTTCCACTTGCTGGTCATTTCAAATTCTCTAGCGATCAATGTCCAAGATCGGAGGCGGAGAAAAAGGAAATGGAGAAAGTCCCTTACTCTAGTGCTGTTGGTTCTGTTATGTACACCATGGTGAGCACTAGACCGGACATTGCTCATGCAATGAGTGTTCTCAGTAGGTTTATGAGTAATCCCAGAAAGGAGCATTGGATTAGGATGAAGTGGTTGCTAAGGTATTTGAAGGGAAGCCCAGAAGTAGGGCTGGTGTATGAGAAGAGGGGTAATGTAATCTGCCTTGAAGGGTTTGCAGATTCGGACTATGGAGCAGACCGGGATAAAAGGAGATCGATTACCTCCTACTTTTTCAACTTAAATGGATGTTGTGTAAGTTGGAAGGCTCAGTTGCAGCCAGTGGTAGCATTCTCAACAACCGAGGCTGAGTACATAGCTGCTATAGAGGCCATTAAGGAAGCTATGTGGTGCAAAGGGTTGCTTGAAGAGTTGAAGGTACTGGATGAGCAGGTTGTGGTATTTTTGGATAGTAAAAGTGCCTTGCACTTGTGTAAAAATCCAGTGTTCTATGAGAGGACAAAGCACATGGATGTTCGGTATCATTTCATTCGGGAAAATGTTACGAAAGGATGCATCCATGTGGACAAGGTTGCCATGGAAGAAAATCCTGCTGACTTGGGTACTAAAGTCTTACCTCTAAATAAGTTCAATCATTGCCTTGAATTACTTAGGATTAGAGTGGGTTAATTGGTAACTCAATATGAGTTTGGATCCCGAAACTTTCTGCACAATGGTTCAGGTTTTGTTTTTTTTTATTTGAACACTTAGACAAAGGTAGAGATTGTTATTATTTGCCTAAGTTTCAAACATGTCCACACATGGTCTAAGTTTGGTTAATGTCCAAACCAATTGTGGGATATCAAATTTCAGCAAGTTATAAGGTTGCACACATGTGTGTGCTTCAATTTTGAGCATAAGAAGGTCAGGCACACTGCTGTGGAAGTTTCTGCCCACAGGTAGGAGGTGTGCGCACAGCATCAGGTGGCTGCAGCATCAGGTCACGCTGCAGCACACAGCACCACACCAAAACACACAGCATCACTTGGAGAGTGATGTAGGGCTGAGATTAAAGGAAGAACATAATCAAAGGGAGGATAATGACTCACAAGAATGTCCAAGAATTAAGAGGCTATAAAAGGGGTTCTCAAGGCCTCATTTCATAAGATAATACAAGATACAAAAACACACATACAAGAGAGTTTTGTGACATTGTGAGATCATTGTAAACACTAAGAGAGAATTGTGTAGAGAGACATAAACACAAGAGGGACTCTTGTAGTGAGGCTGGTTGTAATTAAATAGAGAGAGTATAGATTAGATTAGAGAACATTGTTGAGTTCTCATCTTCTTCCTTCTCTTCTTGTTTCTTCAAGAACTTGGATTCTTGAAGGGGATTGCTGTAACTTAGTAAGAACTATTGAGATAGTGCAGAGAGTTCGGAGGAACTCACGGGGACGTAGGCACATTGCCGAACCTCGACAACAAATTACTTGTCTTATTTCTTTCTTTGATTTTCTGTTCTTGAGTTCGATTGCTGAAATTCTTTCTACAAGTCATTCAAGACTTGGGTGTTTGGAAGATCACCACTTGGGCATCTTGTCAAGGTGATTTTCAACATGGCCGTTAGACACAAGTTAAGGTGGTTTGGAGAGTTAAGTGCTCAAGTCCCATGTCTAGATTTTGAAAACTAGTCATTTTTCTTGACAAGACAGTCGACAGTGTAAAATGGACAGTTGATTATCCTCTTTTGAATTTGAAATTCTGGGTTTGAAATGATTCAGACAGTTGACTATGAAACTTTATATCTCTTCCACAGTCGATTGTTCATGGGCCACTGTCGACTGTCCACTTTGTTTCTCAAAATGGTCAGTTACAGAGATTTGGATAGTTGACTGTCTAAATGGGCAGTCGACTGTGAAACTCTATGTCCGTTTCACAATCAGTTATCCATTGGCCATAATCGATTTTCCATTTTGTTTCTCAAAATGGTAAGTTACAGAGACTTGGACAGTCGACTGTCTAAAATGCATAGTTGACTATCAGTGTTAGAAAACTTAGATTTTTAAATAAGTTTTTGACAGAAATGAGTTTTCAAATGACCAAAACATTTTCTAAAAGAGTTTTTGAGCCATGTTCAAGCTAAAAAACTTAAGGAGAGATTTATGTTTAAAAGTAAACTATCTTAGAACCTAAATTTGGTCTTTGGTCTTCTTTCGAGTGTCTTTCAAGTACGATATTTTTTTCCTTATGCTTGAATTATGTCTTGATTTTGAGTTGGATGCTTAGAATTAGTTAAAAAAACACTTTGTTAAAAGTATTAGCACCGTTAAAATAATGTTTTGTCATAATTAAAATCAAATAAGGGTTAACAATCTCTTCCTTTTTTATGATGACAAAACTAAATCGAGAAAAACAAGTTTAATGACTAAGTGTTAGGTTTTTACAGAAAAATGGACAGATTCTCCTCTGTTTTTAAGATAAAACTAACCTGTAAAAACTTACAAAACATCCCAACCAAGCATATACTATCTTTTAAGTAATTCTAACAAGTTCTAAGTAAGAATGGAGCAATGTTCCCCCTAAATCTATGCATACACACAAGGTTATAAACTGTCATCTTTGTCTTTTTCTCCCTTTTTTTGTCACCAACACAAAAGGAATGAGGAACCAAGCCAAGATAGATATTTAACTCAAGATAGATATTAGAATTTGAAGCTAAAGAAGGCATTTCAAAGAACAAACCAAGAAAGCTAAAAAGAGAGCAAAAATATTGAAAATAAGTGTCGTAAGCTCTAATAATTGTTATAGACAACAAAATAAGTATTTCTATCCCAATGGATAGATAGAGTATACTAAAGCGAACCTATGTACAAAAGATTAGCTCAAAATAGATGCCAGAAGACATCCTAAAAAGAATTAAAAAAACTTATACATGAGCTAAAGGAAACAAGAGTCATTCAGTTTGCAAAAGAAGAGCTAGTTGGCCAAGCACATATATAAAAGAAAGGCATCTAAGGTTTTCATGAATCTAGCAAATAATTGAGTATAGTTAAGAATCATCATGTCATACAGTCATTAGAAAAGAAGTGAAATGCATGAAAAATGAAAAGTATATGTCCTTGCAAAATTTATAAAAGTTCTAAGATAAAGAAAAAATAGAGAGTATCAAGGAGTGTCAGAAGATCGACGAATCTTGGTGATTTTCTCTCTAAGCTCCTCAAGTTCATCGTCAAGGATGTAGAAACTAGCATTCATCATGATTGAAAAGCAAGACATCTCATTCTTGAGATACCAAAGACCAGTTAGAATGGATGTATTATAATCTGATGAACCAGGACCACTAGCACCAACACTAGTATATGTGGCAGCCTTTAGCTCATCATCCTCTGCCATGCCCTCATTAGCTAGAGCAGATCCTTCAGATTTTCTTCACTAAACCTTCTGAGCCGGATCATAAATGGAATTTGCAGTGCACTCCTAAGTGTTATCCACCAACTAGACCAACTTCATCCTGGTAAGGGTCGACTTGTTGAAGATATCAGTCATGGATAACTCATTCTTTTCTTCTCTAAAAAGGGATACTCCATAATACTTAATAATTTTGGTAAGGAGCATCCCAAATGGTAGACCACTCAACTTCTTCTCTGAGCTCTTAATCATCTTAGCCAGTATAAGACTAGATGTTATACCAAATCTCATTCATCAAATTCCATAGAATATATACATCTAACTGGCTCAGATATGCATGATTCCCCATCTTGGGAGATATGCAATAGCCGATGATCAAATGAATGACTTTACTAATTATGGTTAGAGCATTGGTGACTTTAAAGGATGTATTGAAGGTATAGGTGGGGTCACCTCTAAGGATTCTAAGGGCTCTTTGTTTGTCAAAATCCTCAGCCTAGTTAAATGTATTTACCCATTCTTGGCCACCCTTGGGTATTTGCAGAATATCAAGCAGCACATTCTAGTTGACTAAAATTGTTTTTCCTTTAACAAATGTATTGAATGATAACCCATCAGAAGAATTTCTTGCAATATTTGCATAAAATAATCTAATTAACGTAGGGCATGCAATCTCAGAGATAGTAACTATAGGTGTTCAACCAACAACAGTAAAATAGTGCTCTATATCCATATCATTTTGTTTGAGGTTTTGAAAATCTACTAATCGACCAATAATAATTTCTTTGCTAGAAATACGGTTGTCATGCCGTGATTTTGCTGCAGCATTGATGAAGAGATGGAGGTCCACGATCATTTTCTGTCGTTTTTGCCCTCTTGCGCTATCACCGCCTTTTTTAGAGGTTGAAGAAGGTATGTCTTTAGGCATTTTAAACTGTAGAAGTGTTCTAAAAGTGGAGATAAAGTGATTTTATGAAGTAAATTAGTAGGATTTGGGGCTAATTTGGTGAAAAGTTGAAGAAAATTAAGAGAGAAAAAATGGAGGTGAGGCTAGGGTTTTAGATTTGGGGGTTTTGAAGGTTGAAGACGACGTGCAGATATTTATATTCATGATTAGACAGTCAACTGTCTAGAATAAGCAGTTGACTGTCCTTTTTTAATTTAAAGGATCGGGTAAAGAAGACTTAAAGGACAACCGATTGTGAATATGGACAGTCGACTATTAAAGTCTTTGTCCCTTAGACAGTCGACCGTTAAAAATACACAGTCGAATGTGTAAGGTTTTGATTGTGGGCTGTGAAGGGTTCTAGGGGCCAATCGACTGTTAAAGTCTCTGTCCCTGGGATAATCGATTGTCAAATAGTCACAGTCTACTATGAAGAGCCCAGAACTTGAATCTTTAAGAGAGTTTTGCAAGAATTGATTACTCTATGCTATTTTTGAGTGAGGGAACATTAAATTGATAATTAATCCTCATTCACTCAATAGCAACTATTCATATGATGAATGTAAATGCAATTAAACACACACATATTCATAGTTTATTAATCCCATTAACAGTCTAATTTGACAAAAGTTGTCTTCATTTAAAGGTTTTATAAGAATGTCAACAATTTGATCTTTAGAGAGAATGAATTCTAGTTTAATATCACCATTTTGAGCATGATCTCTTATAAAATGATGTCTTATTGTAAAATGTTTGGTTCTAGATTGCTGAATTAGATTTTTTTTTTGTCAAGTTGGTAGCACTAATGTTGTCACAATGATTTGAAATATTTTTAAAACTCATGTCATAACCTTCTAGTTTTTGTTTTATCCATAAAGCTTGTGCACAAAAACTACAAGCGGCTACATATTCCACTTTGGTGGTTGAAAGTGCAACCGAATTTTGTTTCTTTAAAAACTAAGAATTTAACATAGAATCTAGAAATTGGCATGTTCCACTAGTGTTTTTTCTATCTAACTTACAACCTGCAAAATTAGCATCCGAGACCCAACAAGCTCAAAAGTTGATTTTTTTTTTTTTAATACCATAAGCCTAGATTTTGAGCACCTTGTAAATATCTTTAAATTCTTTTCACATAAACAATATGAGATTCCTTAGGATTAGCTGGGAATCTATCACATGTGCATACACTGAACATTATATCGAGTCTACTTGCAGTTAGATATAGTAAAACCCTTATCATGCTTCTATAAGTTTTAATGTGTGCATATTTACCTCCTTCATCCAAGTCAAGTTTTGTAGAGGTGCTAATGGGAGTTCTAAGAGACATTGGATTTTCTATCTCAAACTTCTTTAGTAAGTCCTTGGTGTATTTGGATTAATTGATGGAGATACCTCCTTTCAATTGTTTGATTTGAAGTCTAAGGAAGTATGTAAGCTCTCCAATCATACTCATATCAAATTCACCTTGCATAAACTTAGTAAAATCTTAACACACATATTCATTAGAGACACCAAATATAATATCATCAACATATATTTGGACTAAGAGTGTATCATGTTTATGAGTTTTTGTTAAAAGAGTTGTATCCAGTTTTTCTCTTGTAAAACCATACTTAAACTTTCATATCATGCTCTTGGAGTTTGCTTCAACCTATAGAGAACTTTAGAAAGCTTGTAAACATGGTTTGGAAGGTTAGGATCTTCAAAACCAAGAGGTTGTTCAACATAAACCTCTTCTTCTATAAAGCCATTTAAAAAGCTACTTTTCACATCCATTTAAAATAATTTAAACTTTTTAAAGCATGCAAAGGCTAGTAACATACGAATAGCTTAACATCTAGCTACGGGAGCATAGGTCTCATCAAAGTCTATTCCTTCTTCTTAATTGTAAGCCTTAGCAACAAGTCTAGCCTTATTCCTAGTTACAATTCCGTTTTCATCCATTTTGTTTCTATAAACCCATTTAGTTCCTATGATGTTATGATTCTTTGGTCTATAAACTAAAGTCAACACTTTATTTATTTCAAATTGATTTAACTCTTCATCTTTTTCAGCTTCTACAAAATTCTTTGGTTCTAATTGGGATAAATAGGCTACACATTACAAATATTTCTAATAGAATATCGAGTTCTTAACCTTGTGAAGGATTTTCAATCACTGATCAATTGGGTGATAATTCACATACCTCTAATCTATGGGAAGTTTGTTTTCTTGATGACTTGTGGAAGGTTGATCAAGATTAGGAGTGTTTACCACTTGATTTGTTTTAGGTTAACTTTCTTCAAGGTCAACAATGGGAGTAGATGTATCCACTCGTGGAATAAAATCTGCATCATCATTAAGAGATACTATTTTACTACTAATTAGGTTAGATTCATCGAAAGCAACATGTACAGATTCTTCAACCACTAGATTTCTTTTGTTAAAGACTTTATAAGCTTTACTATAGGTTGAATATCCCTTCATCGGTCTTAGAGTCAAATTTACCTAAATTTGTTTTTATTGTTATTTAGGATGAAACACTTGCAACTGATGATAGATGAAAAAATTGATTTATAAGTATGATGGGAAATTTGGACATGCAGAAATATTTTTCGATGAGAAATAATATTTTTTTTGGAAATAATAAATTTATTTGAGAATAAAAGCGATAGATAAATTATTGTGATATATTTTGATATTTTAATACGAATTATGATGAGATAAATTTTAGTGGATCTTGACAAATTTTGATGGATGATTTGAGATGAATTTTAGTGGATCTTGACAAATTTTTTGATGGATGATTTGGGATGAAATTTAGTGGATCTCGACAGACTTTAATGGATTATTTGATGTGATTGGGGAAGAGAAGAATTTAGTGAATTTTTTTTTTATATAATTTGATGAAAAATCAGGATGATTAGATGTGAGGAAATTTTAAAGAAACTTTGTTATATAAATTTGTGGATAATCAAGATAGCCAATTTAAGTGGTTTGAATTTTTATATTGTTTTTATATTACTGTTTCGTATCATTGTTCATGCGCATATGCATTTAATAATATAACCGAAAGAACCGGGAAGGCAGCCGGTCTAATGAAATAACCGTGATAGCTGGTATATGCTGGGATGAAAAGTAAAAACCGTGATAGCCGGTATATGCTGGGATGAAAAGTGAAAACCGTAACGGCAGGTATATGCTGGGATGAAAAGTGAAAACCGTGATAGCCGGTATATGCTGAAATTAACCGGGAAGGCAGCCGGTTTGATAAGAATAAAAGAACTAGGAGGGCAGCCGGTCTAAGATAATAACTACCTGTTGACAGGTGGGAAGACGTTCCCATCATATGCATTTATTGCATTGCATATGTTTTAAAAATTGCTTGCATTATTGAAATACTGATGTGTGATGTATAAATTGTGAATTTAATTATAGATAGTTGAGTCTCATAAAAAGAGACAGTTGTGATGATGAGATTACTAAAAAGCTTAGATGTGGTAGGTTGTTGTGAATTTAATTATAGATGGTTGAGTCTCATAAAAAGAGACAGTTGTGATGATGAGATTACTGAAAAGCTGATATGTGGTATATTATTGTGAATTTAATTATAGATAGTTGGGTCTCATAAAAAGAGACAGTTATGAGATGAGATTATTGAAATGTTGAGATGTGGTATACTATTGTGAATTTAATTATAGATGGTTGAGTCTCATAGAAATAGATAGTTATGGTGATAAGACTTATCTAAATGGTAGATTTTATGATGTGAACCTCATTACGAGGTAATTATGAAATAATTGATGGTCTTAAGATGAACCAATGATTGAGAAGAAGATATTGATAGTAGAAAGTTGTCATCAAGTTATGCGAAAAATAAATGATTAAATATTAAAAGACTATTTATGGGATTTGGAATACTTCTAGTAAATTTAATTCACTAAGCTTGTGAAGCTCACCCCTCATTGTACAATGATTTCAGGTAAAAGGCCTGGCAAATAGTTTGGTGAGTTGAGATTCAAAAGAAATAAATTTCTGTAAGCCGCGTACGTGTCATCATCCTCAGACTAATGAGAAAATAAAATGAAAAAAAATTTATTTGTAAATCTTCATGCATTTTACGAGGTATAGAATGCTTAAAGATTGGATTGATGTAAAATTATTTTTGGTGATATTTATTTTTATTGTTGCATATATGTATCGTGCTGGGATTCTCAAAATGTGATGACACCGTTTCGGGGTGGCCAACTCGGGATGGGTCATTACACCACCGAAATGGTGTCATCACATTTTTTAGAATCCCAGCACGACATATATATGCAACAATAAAAATAAATAACATCAAAATAATTTTTACATCAAATCCGAACTTTAAATATTCTATACAACGTAAAATGCATGAATATTAACAAATATTTTTTTTTTAATTTTATTGTCTCATTAGTCTGAGGATGTTACACACACGTGGCTTCCAAAAATGATTTCTTCTTAACTTCAACTCACCAAACTATTTGTCAAGCCTGCTACCTGAAAATCATTATACAATGAGGAGTGAGCTTCACAAGCTCAATGAATTAAATTTACTAAAAGTACTCATTTGTATAAACAATCTTTTAATATTTAATCAATTTATATCCCATACCCTCGATACTAGCACTCTACTATCATTACACATGTCATGATATTTATTCTCTATCAATCTCTTCCTCTTATTTATTTGTTCACTTTAATACCACCAACAATCTCGTAATTACCTCGTAATGAGGTTCACATCATAAAGTCTACCATCTAGATTATTCTTATCACCATAACTATCTCTCTGTGAGACTCATTCATCTATATTTATATTCACAATAATACACCACACCTTAGCATTTCAATAATCTTATCACATAACTGTCTCTTTCAGTGAGACTCAACCATTATTAATTATGTTCATAATAATACACCACACCTCAGCATTTCAAAAATCTTATCATCATAACTGTCTCTTTCTGTGAGACTCAACCATCTATAATTTAGTTCACAATTTATACATCACACATCAGTATTTCAATAATGTAAGCAATAATTAAAACAGATGCAATGCAATGAATGCATATGATGGGAACGTCTTCCCACCTGTCAACAGGTTGTTATTATCTTAGAACGGCTGCCTTTTCGGTTCTTTCATTCTCATTTAGACCAGCTGCCTTCCCGGTTCTTTCATTCTCATTTAGACCGATTGTCTTCCCGGTTCTTTCATTCTCATAAGACCGATTGCCTTCCCGGTTCTTTCTTTCTCATAAGACCGGCTGCCTTTTCGGTTCTTTCAGCTCTTCCCGGCAGCCACAGGATTTATTTCCCAGCATATACCAACTGGCACGGTTTTTCAATTAGACCGACTGCCTTCCTGGTTCTTTTCTTTCTCATTTAGTGCATATGCATATGAGCAATGATATGAAATATGCCTATAAAAATTAATATAAAAACAATATATAAAATCAAAACACTTAAATTGACTATCCTGATTTTTTCTCAAATTTATATAGCAAAAATTCCACTAATTTTCTCTCATCCCAAATCACATCAAATAATCCATTAAAGCTTGTCAAGATCTACTAAATTTCATCCCAAATCATATCATATCAAATCATCCATCAAAGCTTGTCAAGATCCATTAAATTTCATCCCAAATCATATCAAATCATCCATCAAAACTTGTCAAGATTCACTAAAATTTATCTCGTCATAATTCGTGTTAAAACTTCAATATAACTCATCAAGAATTTCACTTATCACTTTGATTATTAAATCAACTTATTATTCCAAAAATATTATTTCTCTCCTAATAATTTTCTACATGTCCAAAATTCCCATCATAATTATCAACCAAATATTTATCTATCACCACGACATAAGCTAATAATTTATTTTAATATTATCACTAAATTTTTCATTTTTATATTTGGATTACTCAAAGTAAATTCAACTCACCACGTAGCTCTTAGAGCTACCCGTGGATCACCTCTTTGCCTTTCCCATTTCTCTAAGAAATTCCCCTGGTTGTAGATCATCAACACCTAACATCATATTTATATAAATTTTCTAATTTATTCTTCAATTCGATATAAACTACACACTTTGAATATTCCTACTTTGAATTTAGAGAAATTTCATAAATGTCAGAAATTCAAATATAAACACTATGATATTACCTTCTACTTTTCTGATAGTTATTCTTGATTCTCTATAAAATTCTGCAGAAAATCTCTTCAAAATTTTGCTCTTCCAACATTTCTTTGAGTCCCCAAGTGTTTTGAGAAAGAAACAATAAGTTGAAAGAAACTATGTGAAATCTGTAGACAAATTTCACATAGATGTTTATATATACACAAGCTCGCTGCTTAAACTGTCGACAGCCTAGAAAATTTTTCAACTCAGCAGTCTTCTCTGCCTCTCTTGCCTCCACGTTTTTGGAGACGTGCAAGGCATGCACACCTCCCTCAAATTTTTATTAACATTTGGCAGTTCAGCAACAAATGCAAAAGAAACCCACTTTTAACACTCCCATATAGCTTACACGATTTGGCTATGTGGGAGGCATAATACCTCCCTAACTTTACTTGGCAACAGGTGCTGCCACCTGCTGCCAACTTTTGTTGACTTTTTTTTTTTTTTTGAAAAAATAATAATTTAAATTTTTTTTTATTTTCTTTCTTCCAGACATTCTGGACGTCCAGACTTTGTTGGGTTTTTTTCTTTTCTTTTAATGACGTCCACGTCCCAATTTGTTTTTTTTCAAGAAAATATTTTATTCAATACTAATCATTCGCATAACTATATAATTTAAACTTCGTGTCATATTTATTAAATTACTTATTTACCCTTACTTTAAAAATACGAGGATTACAAATCTACCCTCTTTACAAAAATTTCATCCTCGAAATTTTCTTATCTAACTCTAGAAACAAATGTGAAAAATATTTCTTCATATTTTTTGTTTCTACCATGAATGTTTATGTATTTATATCATCAAAAGTATTAATTGACTACCATAAGTATGAGTTTTTTCGCAAAATATATAGGTAAGGCAAATTTTGTTATTATTTTTATCAAGAAAACTTAGAAACCGCTTTCCTTTTAATAAAATTGTTTATGCTACTCATTCAAACAATAACTATTTAGGCGTATTAGCATGGTTGGGTAACAAACTTTAAGTGGGATTAAATCAAACTTTTCTTAGCTTTTCTTAAGAAAAGTTAGATTTAATCCCACTTAAATTGGTTTCCAAAAATTCCCAGTATATCATGGCTCTGGCTCCTATCCCTTCCAATCCTTCTCTAGTCCCTCAATGCTTTGTTTTGTGTGACAAGTTGTAAAATTAATTTGAACAACTTAGATCTTGGTTTTGTAACACTTACATTATCGTTGTTAATTATCTTTGATTCGTGGAAGCATCCGTGTTTATTAAATCAAATTCATTTCTCTTTGTGTGGTATCATTGCCTCTCATTCTTTCTCATTATCATTAGATTTTCCATATCAGATGCCTCAGCTCACGCATCCTATTTTTAGTACAACATTAAAAATTTAAGGTTAATTTATCAACCCATTCCTGGCAGGCTCAACCTGGATAGAATCGTTACTTTTATGCACCGAACACTAACCTAAAATGGCACCAGAGTACACACTTCATCATTCAAAAATTCTACTCAATTCATTACAACATAATTAAAAATTATCGAAAGGCAATATATGTAACGACCCATCCCGGGTTGGCCACCCCCGAGACGTTGTCATCACATTTTGAGAATCCCAACACGACTCATATATGCAACAAAATAAAATAAACCAAATAGATATTATACATCAATCCAATTTTTAAACATTCTATACAACGTAAATGCATGAAGATTTACAAATAAATTTTTCATTTTATTTTCTCATTAGTCTGCAAATGATGACACGTATGCGACTTACAGAAATGATTCCTTCTGAACCTCAGTTTATAAAACTATTTGTCAAGCTTGCCACCTGAAATCATTGTACAATGAGGGATGAGCTTCACAAGCTCAGTGAATTAAATTTACTAGAAGTACTCATTAGTATAAACAGTTTTTTTTTAATATTTTAATCAATTTATAACTCATACCCTTGATGCTAGTTCTCTACTATCACTACACATGTCATAATATCCATTCTCTATCAATCTCTTCTTCTTAATTATTGGTTCACCTTAAGACCATCAATTATCTCATAGCTACCTCGTAATGAGGTTCACATCATAAAGTCTACCATTTATATAAGTCTTATCACCATAACTGTCTCTTTCTATGAGACTCAATCATCTATAATTAAATTCACAATAATATACCACATCTCAGCATTTCAATAATCTTATCATCATATCTATCTCTTTTTATGAGACTCAACCATCTATAATTAAATTCACAACAATATACCACATCTCAGCATTTCAATAATCTTTTCATCATAGTTGTCTCTTTTTATGAGACTCAATCACATCTCAGCATTTCAATAATCTCATCATCATAGCTGTTTTTTTTTTATGAGACTCAGCCATCATTCACAACAATATACCACATTTCAGCTTTTCAATAATCTTACCATCATAGTTGTCTCTTTTTATGAGACTCAATCAACTATAATTTAATTCACAATTAATACATCACTCATCAATATATCAAAAATGCAGCAATAATTAAAACAATTGTAATTCATGAATGATTATGATGGGAACGTCTTCCCACCTATCGATAGGTTGTTATTATCTTAGACCGGCCCCTTCCCAGTTCTTTACTCTGCAACTTGTCCCGGTTGCCACGGAAATTGTCTCAGCATATACCGGCTGGCACAGTGTCCCTTTTATTTCCAGCATATACCGGCTGTCACAGTTATTTCATTTGACCGGCTGCCTTCCCAGTTCTTTTATTTCTCATTTAATGCATATGTATATGAGCAATGATATGAAATATTCATATAAACAGCAATATAAAAACAACATATAAATTTAAAACACTTAAATTGACTATCCTGATTATTCTAAAAAATTCCTCTCATCTCAAATCACATCAAATAATCCATTAAAGCTTGTCAAGATCCACTAAATTTCATCCCAAATCATATCAATTCATCCACCAAAACTTGTCAAGATCCACTAAAATTCATCTCATCATAATTCGTATTAAAACATTAATATATCTTATCAATAATTTATTTATCTCTTTTATTCTCAAATAAACTTATTATTCCCAAAAATATTATTTCTCACCGAAAAATATTTCTACATGTCAAAATTTCCTATCATACACATAAATTAATTTTTTTTTTCATCTATCACCCAAGCATACATCAATAATTTATTTTAATATTATCACCAGATATTTCATTTTTTGTTTGGACTACTTAAAGTAAATTCAACTCACCATGTAACTCTTAATGCTACCTGTGGATCACCTCCTTGTTTTTCCCTGGTTTTCTCAGAAATTTCTCCCAGTTGTAGATCGTTAATACCTTCTGCTTCTGATAGCTGCTTATGATTCTTTATGAAATTCCACATAAAACTCCTTCAAAATTTTGCTCTTTCAACCTTTCTTTGAACTCCCAAATGTTTTAAGAAAACAGATGAATTTATATGGAAGTAAGGAAATTTCTTCGCGTAATTGACTGAACCTATTGTACATATTTATATAGGAGAGCTTGGACTGAAACTTCAGCAGCTTCCTCCTTCAACGATCTCTACGATTTGGAGATAAGGCATAATAATTGCCTGACCACCCTTTTGAAACATCATCATTTCCCTTATCTCTACTTTCAACAATTCACAACAAAACAAAATGATTGTCTTTTGACAATCATTCATTCTCTTTGCAGCCACTTGCTACTGCCTCGATATTTACTGTTCATTTTTTGACTTTTTGACTTCTTTTTTTTTTTTTTTTTTGCTTTTCAACCTTTGTTTCCTTCAATCCTCATTCAGTCTTCTGTGATTTTAACTCTTTATCATATTTATTCAAATACAAATTTACCCTTACTTTAAAAATACAAGTATTACAATATAATATTTCTCTTTTAATTTTGTGAATTATACAATTAAGGTTCCTATATATATATATATATATATATATATATATATATATATATCGAGATCGAGATCGAGATCGAGATCGAGATCGAGATCGAGATCGAGATCGAGATCGAGAGAGAGAGAACATATTTCTAGTAAATGAATACTCAAAGTCACACCCCAACCCGAGCATAGGCCGATAACGCGACAATGATTACCCACCTATAGAGTTTTCCTTACAAGTAAACAATGGCCCTTAAAACTCTAGCAAACTAAATGATCAAAGTTTCATTTTTTAAGGACTTAGCTTTACATACTTTTTCTAAGAACTGTTTAGTGAATAAGAAAATGAATTGGGAAAGTGTTTGTAAAGAATGACTTCAAATTTAGGTTGGTTGAAGTTCTTTCTCGTAGAGAATTAAAAGATGTGGATTCATAACAATTTTTAAGAAACTAAAAATGTGGATTAAGGAATAATTAATTAAACTAACTTTAGGAATTAAAATTTTGTAGTTTAAATCTATATTAACTAAATCAAATATGAATTATATATCTTAAGTTTAAATTTGGCGGTTTCGGTCATAATTGTATTTTTAGTGAATAAACATGGTGAAACTATTGATTAAATTCTTAGGGGAAGGTGAACTAATTCCTTGAGTTTGATACTCTAGCATGGAATTGAAGTGAGTTCATATTACTTCTAGTACACGAGAAGGAAATTAAAGACCTAAAACTTGGATAGTTGGTGGTCATGGAAATTGAAGTATGTACATATAATAAAATGTTCCAATGTTATGATTGGTTGATGTGTGTATGAATATCATTCCAAATAAGATAAATATTATACATGTATGTAAAATGTGCATTGTATGTGGTGATTGCCTTTTGATTAGATG
This sequence comes from Bretschneidera sinensis, assembly GCA_023935145.1. Classification (NCBI taxonomy): domain Eukaryota; kingdom Viridiplantae; phylum Streptophyta; class Magnoliopsida; order Brassicales; family Akaniaceae; genus Bretschneidera; species Bretschneidera sinensis. The sequence goes on along the minus strand of CM043697.1, from coordinate 123,959,277 downwards.
AGAATTGATCCACTGAGATTTTTGTGATGTGGTTGCCTAAATATGTTAGTTGGTTGGGAATATGTATACTTATGTGGATGAGTGGAAATATAGGTTGCCTTGTTTTTCATTTTGTGTTGACTGTGTATGCATTGTAGGACCACGGAAGGAGAGTGTAGTCTAAGGGTAGGTAAGACGATGGAAGGGGAATGTTTTTTTATGCCAGTTAAAGTCATGTCCATGGTTGGTCCGAGAGCAGGTTCAGTACCTGGCTTTAAATCATGAAAGCGATTAAGATGATTGATTTTAATAGAATGACTGAAATGATGGTGATGAAGAGATTTCTGGCGATATTGGATGGAGGATGGCATGGAGAAAGTGGGGCTATATGCATCATTATGTGTGGCTTTGTTCTTAAAGTGTATTAATGATATGATTTAAAATTTTGGTGTTTCGGAGAAATATGTGTTGATGTGAAATTAATGGTATTGTGATGATTTGACGTACCCGTACGTGGGGAGACATCCCCGTTGTTATGTGATTAGCCTAGTGAGGCTGTTATGATGATATAAATATACATAATTTATTACAGACCTCATTGCATTCGTATTTGAATAGCATATCGTTTATAATGGATGTGATGATGGAATTGACCCATGAGAGGTAACTATTGTAAATTTCCATTGAGAGGCTTGGGATGTATTGGGCTCAATGAAAGGAATGAATGTCGTTTATGTTGATTGAAAAACATTGGGTGGGGGACTCCCCATATTTTATTGACCTTGTGATGGATGTATTGTGGTAAACTTTTTATGTCTGAAATTAATATAAGGACATTGATAAATTCTTAAATTTATGTTATCATTTGATTGTTATGAAATTGAGAAAAATAAATGGAGGGAACTTAAGAATTTTTTTTACATGTACTTAGTAAGCAAATAATCTATATTATTTCATTGAAATGATGAATTTCTCTAATACGGTTACTTTTCTTAAAGTGTTTCTAAAAGGTGGCTCACTTTTTATTTTAATAACATTTCAAGAAGCACCAGAAGTTTCTCGATCAAAGTAGAAAAGAGTCCTTAATAAGAGAATCGATTACAACATCATCATCTTTTGTGTTTTATTAGGAATTGACCTCTAGGTTATGGATTAGTTGTTATAAAAGAAAATGCATCAGCTAGTTTTAGTGGCGGAGTTTTCTTTTTTTCGTGTCCTTTTGCAAACTTTAAAATTTTGTTTATCTTGTATTGTACGATTATTTGAGTTTGTAAGTGGAATGTTGAATTTGACAATGTGTTTCAAGAATTTGTTGTTATGAATTGTAAGTTATAGGTTTGCATCTTAAATTTTTGAAAGGTAATGAAACCATTCTGAATAGTGTCCACTCAGGATGGGTCGTTACAAGATGCCTTCGCTCACCCATCATATTTTTAATATAACATTAAAAATGTAGGTTAAGTTGACCGTATGGTAAAAGGAAAGTTAAAAAGCTCAAGAATCCCTAATACAAAAGGGAAATTCTTAACCACTAAAATTATTTTGTCACATGTCCCTAATCGGAGTTTTCACGAAGATGGTTGAGTGAAGGCTCCAATGGCGAGGAGCCTGATTCACTATACCATGAATTATTTTTTCCATCGAATTAATATAATATTTAAAAAAATCAAGATTTATTAAAAAAATTATGTGTACAATCATATTATATCCTTCTATTTTGGGGGTAATTATATCTTAATCTAATTCCTTAAAAAAAACAACAAATTCACCCTACTAGTAAGAAATTTAATTTCAAAAAGCAAAAAAAAAAAACATCTTTTAACTAATATATATTACGTATGTGAAATTATGTTTGAGTAGATTAGCAGATATTATATGCTACGTGGCTATGAAAACAATATTTAATAATTATTACTACAACTATTGGTTACTTTTTTTATACGATATAATTGTTAGTTACATTAATTCCTATATAAATAAAACTTAGATGTAAAAAAAAAGTAAAACTTTCTATATTATTATTGTATTAATTAAAATTTTAATTCATTTTTTTTAATATTTTCAAATTTATTTCTATAACTATCAACTATTCTGCTATAATAACATTGGACCACAAAGGATTCATTTTCGGTTTCGATGTGGATTAGGTAGAAGGGACTAAAAACTCGAATGGGAAGTTTTTAGAAACTTTAGTGGTAATTTCAAACGTGTATACATTGGATGTTTTGTGGGGTGTCCGATTTGAATGACTCTTATAGAAATTTCATGAATGAAATGTTCCCTTTTCAAAAATCTTTAATCATCAGCATTCATGTCATAACTTAATTCGTTTGACCCACTCGGGGTTGCAAGTGACTCATTTCCGCCTTCTTTGGCAATAATTCTAATAGTTATAAACTCAATAATCTTCTTTCCGTATCATGGTAGTAAATTTTTTTTTCCATTTATGAATTATTATCTTAAATGATTTATTTCCTCGCTGAAAATAAATCATTATACAATTTTCTTGAATAATCCTAGAATTAATTCTTTTACAATAACAAATTGTGATCCTAAAAGTGTAATATTGTCATAGAAAAAATAAATAATACTTTTACCATATAATACTAGATTTGGTTGCTTTTTGTTTACAAATTGTGATCCTAAAAGATTTATTTCGATCTTGAAAATAAATAATAATGATGCTCTCAGTTATAAATATGGTCCAAATCCATACTTTCGAACATGTAAAAATAATCGTAACATAGCAATATTAATAGTATATACACACATAATATAGCTTAAATAGCACAATAATCCAATTACATAGAGAAAGCATCAGTCAAGTTAGTTTTCTTGGCTGTATTATTTGTTACTACATCATGTAAGTCTACTCTCTCTCTCATTATTTTAGCTAACATACATTGTTTTGATTTCTAGTTTTATTCATTTATTCATAACGTAAGTGTCTTTCAATGATTAATTGAGTTTTAATAAGTAATATATATATATACATATATATATATACACAATTATATATATTTTTCATATTTAATTTCTGAAAAACCAAACTACTTATTGATAGCGAAAGTGTTGTTTAAACATTGAAAAATAGTGGCAGGTTTCTCCCTAGGAATTAACGCAGACGACGTGAGAGCGAAGGATATTCAATGCAAAGTAGATACAACATGTGTTAAACCTTGTGGTTGCACAAATGTCTTTTGCCTATCTGGCTTTTGTGTTTGTGCATGTGGAATGAAAACTGGAGGGGTAAAGTTTAATCTAGATCCTTAAAACGAAGGCTACCAGTAGCATCGTTTCTCATGGAATAATTTACAATCACATTCAATAAGTTTGTCAAATTGTGTATTATACTAATTTCAAGAAATAAAATTATGGCTTATGCTTTGCATTATGGGAACCAATTTGGTAATTTCTAGGGTAACTTTCTTAAAAAACAAGTCAGTTTTTCTTTTTCATGCATTTTTTGGTAATACACATACTTTTGCTGGCAAATATTTTGTTTTCGTTTCTACCATGAATGTTTATGTATTTATATCATCAGAAGTATTAATTGACTACCATAAGCATGAGGTTTTTCGCAAAATATATAGGTAAGGCAAATTGCGTTATTGCTTTTATCAAGAAAACTTAGACACTGCTTTCCTTTTAATGAAATTGTTTATGCTACTCATTCAAACAATAACTATTGAGGCGTATTGGCAGGGTTGGGGAACCAACTTTAAGTGAGATTAAATCAAACTTTTCTTAAGAAAAGTTAGATTTAATCCCACTTAAATTGGTTTCCAAAAATTCCCAATATATCATGGCTCTGGCTCCTATCCATTCCAATCCTTCTCTAGTCCCTCAATGCTTTGTTTTGGGTGATAAGTTGTAAAATTAATTTGAACAACTTAGATCTTGGTTTCGTAACACTTACATTATTGTTGTTAATTATCTTTGATTCGTGGAAGCATCCGTGTTTATTAAATCAAATTCATTTCTCTTTGTGTGGTATCATTGCCTCTCATTCTTTCTCATTATCATTAGATTTTCCATATTAGATGCCTCAGCTCACACATCCTATTTGTAGTACAACATTAAAAATTTAAAGTTAATTTATCGACCTATTCTTGGCGGGCTCAACCTGAATAGAATCGTTACTTTTATGTACCGAACATTAACCTAAAATGGCATGCTCAAATGGCACCAGAGTACACACTTCATCATTTAAAAATTCTACTCAATTCATTACAACATAAAATTAAAATTTATCCAAAGGTAATACAACATTTCTCTTTTAATTTCGTGAACTATACAATTAAAGTTCCTATATATATATATATATATATATATATATATATATATATATATATATATATATATATATATATATATATATATATATATATATATATATATATATATATATCGAGAGAGAGAACATATTTCTAGTAAATGAATACTCAAAGTCACACCCCAACCCGAGCATAGGCCGATAATGCAACAATGATTACCCACCTATAGAGTTTTCCTCACAAGTAAGTAACGACCCTTAAAACTCTAACAAACTAAATGACCAAAGTTTCATTTTTTAAGGACCTAGCTTTACATACTTTTTCTAAGAAATGTTTAGTGAATAAGAGAATGAATTGGGAAAGTGTTTGTAAAGAATGGCTTCAAATTTAGGTTGGTTTGGGAAGTTCTTTCTCGTAGAGAATTAAAAGATGTTATTACGAGTTATACAATTATTTTTGTAGAGGGATTTGGATTCGTAACAATTTTTAAGAAACTAAAGATGTGGATTAAGGAATAATTAATTAAACTAACTCTAGGAATTAAAATTTTATAGTTTAAATATATATTAACTAAATCAAATATGAATTGTATATCTTGAGTTTAAATTTTGCTGTTTCGGTCATAATTATATTTTTAGTTAATGAACATGGTGAAACTATTGATTAAATTCTTAAGGGAAGGGGAACTAAATCCTTGAGTTTGATACTCTAGCATGAAATCGAAGTGAGTTCATATTACTTCTAGTACACAAGAAGGAAATTAAAGGCCTAAAATTTGGTTTGTTGGTGGTCATGGAAATTGAAGTCTGTACATATAATAAAATATTCAAATGTTATGAATGGTTTATGTGTGTATGAATATCATTCCAAATAAGATAAATATTATACATTTATGTAAAATGTCCATTGTATGTGATGATTGCCTTTTGATTATATGAGAATTGATGCATTGAGATTTTTGTGATGTGGTTGCCCAAATATGTTAGATAGTTGGAAATATGTATACTTATGTGGATGAGTGGAAACATGGGTTTCCTTGTTTTTCATTTTGTGTTGACTGTGTATGCATTGTAGGACCACAAAAGGAGAGTGTAGTCTAAGGGTAGGTAAGATGATGGAAGGGGAATGTTGTTTGATGCTAGTTAAGGTCATGTCCATGGTTGGTCTGAGAGTAGGTTCAACACCTGACTTTAAATCATGAAAGTGATTAAGATGATTAATTTTAATAGAATGATTGAAATGATGGTGATAAAGAGATTACTGGTGATATAGGATGGAGGATGGCATGGAGAAAGTGGGGCCACGTGCATCATTATGTGTGGCTTTGTTCTTAAAGTGTATTAATGATATGATTTAAAATTTTGGTGTTTCGGAGAAATATGTTGATTACTCCCAAAACAAACGCGGTTATTGTAGTACAGCTTTGGGGTGTCGATTCCACAGGGAAGCAAGTTAATTACAAAAGAATGTGTGAATTTTAACACATACAATAAAAGATTGATTGAAAGAATTTGAATTATGTGAAAATAGTGTGAAGGAAATTGTGTAAATAGATTTATGATGGAGAAACAACAAGGTTCCAGAAATCCTCCCTAGCTTCGTTGCCCTAATCCTAACTTGACTCAGTCGTTTTTATCTCGATTGCAAGTTTCACATCCCAAACAGGCAATCGACAAATATTCAATTAAAGTGCATGTATAAACCCTAATGTAATTGATATGAATTATTTTTTACTTTCAAACACACATGACCTAACTTATAAATTATCAAAAGACGACGGTATATCTAAACGACAATACTGCAGTAATGGACAAATCTATAAAAGAGATCTACCATACTCAATCACACCCAAACAGATACACATAAGAAGAGCATGACTAGACTTATATGGAAAAGAAGCATGCAATCACCGAACTAATAAAAAATCTACTAATTAAATTAAAGAATAAAACATAATAATGTTTAATGAAAATAATTCCAAACTACAACTGAATAAAATAAAGGAAAATAAGAGCAACTACACCTAGGGATTCATCCCTTCGCCTTGCTTGGAGACTAGTCGGCCATGGAGCTCATGCTTCCTTGAGTTGCCTTCGGCCTCTCAACGATCATCTCCTCCTTGGTAGCGAAAGCTTCGGTGATTCCTCAGCTTGCCCTCCAAAATTATACTTCGGATTCGTCCTAAAGGCCCTCTGGATTGCTCCTAAAGGCCCTCTGGATTCACTCTCTGATGATTTTAGATGAGCTCCGATTGATACCTCAAAGCTGAAGTGGAGTAGGTCTTTTATAGGGAAATACCACAAATGCAATGTGTTTCCAATCCGATGTGGGATATAGAAATGTGTTTTCCAACCGATGTGGGATGTGGGATTTAAGCCCAAAATCACGCTGAAATCCCGCATAGCCTGACCTTTGTCTACTAAAACTGCCATAACTTTCTCTAGAAAAATCATTTTTACAAGCCGTAAATTCTCCAGAAAATAGACTTCCGGATCTTTCTAAGCATATATGGCTCATTTCCTGGTTCTTCTTGTATCAATACAGTTTAATTTTCAAAGATGATTGATCTGTACGGACAATTCTGGCAATTTAGTAAATCTCCTTTCTTGGTTTCTCTTCATCTTGGCTCTTCCGCGACCATTATCTCACTCGAGTATTCATTGAAGCTTCGTGTTTAAAATGATGGTAGCTTTTCTATCTCTTTTTTAAGCTCAAAGTACCTGAAAATGCACTGAAATAAGTCAACGATTCAAGAATAACACTTTAGAGTTATTAAGGTATAAAAGTGTAATTCCAACCTTGATCAACCCTAAAATGCTAACAATTAAGTACTGTTTAGATGCATTTTATGACTCTTATCACAACCCCCAACTAGCTTATTGCTAGTCCCTAGCAATTGAAGCGAAAATAAGAGATGAATTCTATGGTAGGAGTTAAAAACAAAGTAAAGCAATGCTAGGGTTGAATCAAGAGTAATTCACTTTTTGTCTTCAAATTGCACATAACATACGGCACATAGAATCATTAAATTTCACCTAAGTCCAAAAGTAATCCAAACATCAATCTTAAAATCATTATTGACTCTTAACATCCATCTTACCACAATCCATTAATCCAAACACCCAGATGATTTTATGCATAACATTCATGAATACAAGTCTTAGCCTCTAAAAACATAATAAATTGCGTCACATCAATCACAAAAACAAGCTCCATAGGCTCACTTTTCAAATCACTCTCAACTATTGTAGAAAAATCACACTACATTTGATCAATAGGTCTTTAATAAGCTTGTAATGTTAGGCTAAGGTAAAGGTTAAGAGAAAAATGGGAAGGATTCACGAGAAAATGAACTCAATCTCTTAGCGTTAAACACAATCACTTTTAAGCACTAGATAACCTTATTTCAACACCCAACTTTTTTTTAACCATTTTTCGAGCATTTTTTTTTAATACTCAATCACCACTTTGCTTTTCTTTTCTTCTTTCTTTGCCGTAATTCACTTTTCTTTTGTATTTTGGCATAAGACCATTCACCTCCTTTTTTATTTTTCTTTTCTTTTCCATAACCCCCAACTTATCTCCTTTAATGTACTTGGGTTATGGTAGTGATATTTTATCATATTTCCATCCTTACTCTTTTTAAGTGCTTCTCAACAAATGTGTATAGCTAAGTTCTTTTAAGAGAAAGGTAAGGATAAAATATTCTCTTTAGGCTCATAAAGGTGAGTGAATGGGCTATTGAAAGAAACAAGGTGCAAATTCTTTTTTCAAGAAAAATGCTCAAATAGGTGACTAGTGATAAATATCAATGGTAGGTTTGAAAGGCTCAAACGGTCCAAAAATGGCCTATATCATATCCTCAGTAATGTGCATTCTAGGAATTCACCTCAAGTGGTTATCAAGTAAGTTCTAGAGCTTGTCAAAACCGCAAAAATATTTACAAAATAATCATACATAAAACTTTTCTAAATGTTTAAGACTAATCATACTATCTTACCATAAACTATAGTCTCTAACCAAGTGAAGATTGATACTTAAATTAATTTCAAACCGAAGCAAGATTTAACTTCTTCTAACCGCTATATACTATCTCAATTAAGTTTATATCATTGGCATGTGAATTACATTCAAGACAACCACAAAGCATGCTTAAAACAAAAAGAAAGGGAAAATGACACCAAGCAGTTCAATGGAAAAAGAAAAAAATGTATGGAAATAAAGAATATGGAAACAAAGAGATACGTTTCCTCCACCCCCAACTTAAAAATTACATTGACCTCAATGTAAAAGAAAGAGTAAAGGAAACTCCTCTTGTAGCCAAAGGTGCACAGAAGCTGAAAATTGTGCTCCACCATTTGAATTGCTTCATATTTATCCCTGAAAAAGAAATGTGAAAGTAAAACTGGAAAACAGCAAGATAATAATAATAAATAAGAAAAAAGAAATATAGAAAACAATAAAAATAAAAGGATACGTTGTGGGTTGCCTCTCATGAGAGCTAAGTTTCACGTCTTCAGCCAGACGCTCTTATTTCCTCCTAGAAAGGCATAGGTTGAATGCACCCGCCACTTCTTCATTGCAAAATTCAGTGCTTCTATGCTTGGGAGGGGCCTCAAGGATATCATCAGCAACATCTGCAAATTTTGGCTCGATATGTGCTTTGGTGAAGGCATGGGTGGGGGTGGACTCCAATGGATTAAGATGCTGGACCTTTTCCATGAATGAGTCCATCGTGTATGCTTGGCGGCTTTCATCCACATCCTCTGATCTCTTCATTGTTGGGATGTGTAAGGACTTACCACTTACTGTCTTAATGGCATTCACCTCTTTCAAATTCTGTTGCGCCAGGTGCTGACCATGGGATGTGGACTGAGCTTGAGTATGGAACTTACCTCGCTTAATCACACTCAAGTAGCTCATCAATTTAGGCATTTGGCTCTTTATCTCCTTATGTTCTTCAACAACCTGCACAATTAACGATTCAAGTCTTTTATTAGTCTTACCCTGTGCCTCAATAAAAGCATGTAAAGTGTCTTCTAAAGAACTCCTAGAAGACACAGGTGCATGATATGGTGCAGAATATGAGCTAAGGGGTTGTGCAAGCTGCTGATTTTCAGATTTTCAGCTAAAGGTGGGGTTATCACGCCATCCCGAATTATAGGTATTAGAGAAAGGTGTAAAAGGCTTTGTGTACATGCCTAAGGCATTACATTGTTCCTCATACATCCCTCTCATATCAACAAATGTGGAGCACTCTTGAGCGGGATGACCTACCCCACCACACACAAAACATGGTTTCAAAGATTCGGTATGGTTAGCCATGTGTGTTGCCTTTGAGTATTTAGTTTTTAATGCCTCTAGTTCCCTGGTGAGCATCTCGACCTTGGCCTTAAGGTTATTCTCTTCCCTAAGATGGTAAATTCCACCACCATTTGGATTCCCTAGAGGTCGTGACCTATTTGTGCTTTCAGTAGCACTTGGTCCAGTCCAAGTGTGAGCTTTTTCAGCAAGCTCATTGAGGTACTCTATGGCCTCATCAAGATCTTTCTTTAAAATCTCACCATTACACATCATCTCTACGAATTGGCGCTCTCTGTAGGTAAGTCCCTCATAGAAATAGCTCACTAAGCGCCAACTCTCATACCCATGGTGAGGGCACATACTCAATAACTCTTTAAATCTCTCCAAAGACTGATTCAAAGTCTCGCTGTCCTTTTGTTCAAAGGTGGAGATTTGTCTTTTAAAGGCATTGGTCTTATGTTGGGGAAAGTATTTATTAAAGAAAGCCTGAGTCATCTCAGTCCACGACCCAATAGATCGTGGTCTTAGTGAGTATAGCCAACTCTTAGCTCTATCCTTCAAAGTGAAAGGAAAGAACTTAAGCCTCACAATGTCATTGGTTTCATCTTGACTATGAAAAGTCGCGACTACTTCCTCAAACTCTCCAATGTGCACATATGGTTTTCATTATCCAAGCCATGGAATGTAGGGAGTAATTGAATCATCCCTGGTTTAAGATCTAATTGGCGAGTATTGGCTGGAAACATGATGCATGATGGTGTGGCTGTGCGTGTAGGGTGGAGGTAATCCTGAAGTGTCCTAGCAACATTCCCATTAAGGTTTTCGGCCATGTTAACAAAGTCCTCCAAATTCTCACTTAGGTTTCCACTATTGGTTGATCTAGGCGAGGTTTCACTATTAGACTCGGAAGGAGAGGGTAATTCTAGTTCGAGTCCTTTAATGAATCTACCTCGCAGATCTCTCAGTCTAAGCATACACCAAATGAATCAACGAGGAAATAAATACAACAGAAAAATATAAATAAATAAAATAATGCAGCAAGCTAAAAGAAGGAACGAAGTTACCGCCTTTACAGCTGCTGAAAAGAAAAACTATTTACAACTCTTCTACCATTATGTCAAAAGTTGACAATCTTCTTTGTACTTAAGTGCGTTTCCCCGGCAACGGCGCCAAAATTTGATTACACCCAAAACATAACGCGGTTATTGTAGTACAGCTTTGGGGTGTCGATTCCACAGGGAAACAAGTTAATTACCAAAGAATGTGTGAATTTTAACACAGACAATAAAAGATTGATTAAAAGAATTTGAATTATGTGAAAATAGTGTGAAGGAAATTGTGTAAATAGATTTATGATGGAGAAACAACAAGGTTCCAGAAATCCTCCCTAGGTTCTTTGCCCTAATCCTAACTTGATTCAGTCATTTTTATCTCAATTGCAAGTTTCACATCTCAAACAGGCAATCGGCAAATATTCAATTAAAGTGCATGTATAAACCCTAATGTAATTGATATGAATTATTCTTTACTTTCAAACACACATGACCTAACTTATAAATTATCAAAATACAATGGTATATCTAAACGACAATACCGCAGCAATGGACAAATCTATAAAAGAGATCTACCGGACTCAATCACACCTAAACAGATACACATAAGAAGAGCATGACTAGACTTATATGGAAAAGAAGCATGCAATCACCGAACTAATAAAAAATCTACTAATTAAATTAAAGAATAAAACATAACAATGTTTAATGAAAATAATTCCAAACTACAACTGAATCAAATAAAGGAAAATAAGAGCAACTACACCTAGGGATTCATCCATTCGCCTTGCTTGGGGACTAGCCGGCCATAGAGCTCATGCTTCCTTGAGTTGCCTCCGGCCTCTCAATGATCATCTCTTCCTTGGTAGTGAAAGCTTCGGTGATTCCTCAGCTTGCCCTCCAAATTTATACTTTGGATTCGTTCTAAAGGCCCTCTGAATTCACTCTCTGATGATTTCAGATGAGCTCCGATTAATGCCTCAAAGCTGAAGTGGAGTAGGCCTTTTATAGGGAAATACCACAAGTGCAATGTGTTTCCAATCCGATGTGGGATGTGGGATATAGAAATGTGTTTTCCAACCGATGTGGGATGTGGGATTTAAGCCCAAAATCACGCTGAAATCCCGCACAGCCCGCACAGCCTGACCTTTGTCTACTAAAACTGCCACAACTTTTTCTATGAAAATCATTTTTACAAGCCGTAAAACTCTCCAAAAAATAGACTTCCGGATCTTTCTAAGCATATATGGCTCATTTCCTGATTCTTCTTGCATCAATACAGTTTAATTTTCAAAGATGATTGATCTGTACGGGCAATTCTGGCAATTTAGTAAATCTCCTTTCTTGGTTTCTCTTCATCTTGGCTCTTCCGCAACCATTATCTCACTCGAGTATTCATTGAAGCTTCATGTTGAAAATGATGATAGCTTTTCTATCTCTTTTTTAAGCTCAAAGTACCTGAAAATGCACTGAAATAAGTCAACGATTCAAGAATAACACTTTAGAGTTATTAAGGTATAAAAGTGTAATTCCAACCTCGATCAACCCTAAAATGCTATCAATTAAGTACTGTTTAGATGCATTTTATGACTCTCATCATATGTGTTGATGTGAAATTAATGGTATTGTGATGATTTGACATACCCATACATGGGGAGACATCACCGTTGTTATGTGATTAGCCTAGTGAGGGTGTTATGATGATATAAATATACATACTTTATTACAGACCTCATTGTATTGGTATTTGAATAGCATATCATTGATAATGGATGTGATGATGGAATTGACCCATGAGAAGTAACTATTGTAAATTTCCATTGAGAAGCTAGTGATGTATTGGGCTCGGTGAAGGCAATAAATGTCATTTATGTTGATTGAAAAACATTGGGTGGGGGACTCCTCATATTTTATTGACCTTATGATGTCTGTATTGTGGTAAACTTTGTATGTCTGAAATTATTATAGGGACATTGATAAATTCTTAAATTTATGTTATCTCTTGGTTGTTATGAAATTGAGAAAAATAAATGGAGGGAACTTAAGAATTTTTTTAAATGTACTTAGTAAGCAAATAATCTATATTATTTCATTGAAATGATGAATTCCTCTAATACGATTACTTTTCTTAAAGTGTTTCTAAAAGGTGGCTCACTTTTTATTTTAATAACATTTCAAGAAGCACCAGAATTTTCTCGATCAAAGTAGAAAGGAGTCCTTAATAAAGGACTCGATTACGACATCATCATCTTTTGTGTTTTATTAGGAATTTACGTCTAGGTTATGGATTAGTTGTTATAAAAGAAAATGCATCAGCTAGTTTTAGTGGGGGAGTTTTCTTTTATTTGTTTCCTTTTGCAAACTTTAAAATTTTGTTTATCTTGTATTGTACGATTATTTGAGTTTGTAAGTGGAATTTTGAATTTGACAATGTGTTTCAGGAATTTGTTGTTATGAACTGTAAGTTGTATGTTTGCATCTTAAATTACTGAAAGGTAATGAAACCATTTTGAATAGTGTCCACTCAGGATGGGTCGTTACAAGATGCCTTCGCTCACCCATCATATTTGTAACATAACATTAAAAATGTAGGTTAAGTTGACCGTATGGTAAAAGGAAAGTTAAAAAGCTCTAGAATCCCTAAAACAAAAGGGAAATTCTTAACCACTAAAATTATTTTGCCACATGTCCCTAATCGGTGTTTTCACAAAGATGGTTGAGTGAAGGCTCCAATGGTGAGGAGCCTGATTCACTATACCATGAATTATTCTTTCCATCGAATTAATATAATATTTAAAAAATCAAGATTTGTTAAAAAATTATGTGTACAATCATATTATATCCTCCTATTTTGGGGGTAATTATATCTTAATCTTATTCCTTAAAAAACAACAAATTCACTCTACTGGTAAGAAATTTAATTTCAAAAATAAAAAAAAAAACATCTTCTAATTAATATATATTACGTATGTGAAATTATGATTGGCTAGAGTAGCATATATTATATGCTACGTGGCTATCAAAACAATAATTAATAATTTTTACTATAACTATTGGTTACTTTTTTATACGATATAATTGTTAGTTACTTTAATTCCTATATAAATAAAACTTAGATGTAAAAAAAAAAAAAAAAAAAAAGTAAAACTTTCGATGTTATTATTGTATTACTTAAAATTTTAATTCATTCTTTTAATATTTTCAAACTTATTTCTATAACTATCAACTATTTTGCTAGAACAACATTGAGACCGCAAATGATACATTTTCAGTTTCGATGTGGATTAGGTAGGAGGGACTAAAAACTCAAATGGGAAGTTTTTAGAAACTTTAGTGGTAATTTCAAACGTGTATACAGTGGATGTTTTGTGGGGTGTCCGATTTGAATGACTCTTATAGAAATTTCATGAATGAAATGTTCTCTTTTCAAAAATCTTTAATCATCAGCATTCATGTCATAACTCAATTCGTTTGACCCACTCAGGGTTGCAAGTGACTCATTTCCGCCTTCTTTGGCAGTAATTCTAATAGTTATAAACTCAATAATCTTCTTTCCGTATCATTGTAGTAAATTTTTTTTCCATTTATGAATTATTATCTTAATTGATTTATTTCCTCACTGGAAATAAATCATTATACAATTTTCTTGTATAATCCTAGAATTAATTATTTTCCAATAACAAATTGTGATCCCAAAAGTGTAATTATTGTCATGGAAAAAATAAATAATACCTTTACCATATAATGCTAGATTTGGTTGCTTTTTATTTACAAATTGTGATCCTAAAAGATTTATTTCGATCTTGAAAATAAATAATAATGATGCTCTCAGTTATAAATATGATCCAAATCTATACTTTCCAACACATAAAAATAATCGTAAACTAGCAATATTAATAGTATATATACACATAATATAGCTCAAATAGCACAATAATCCAGTTACATGGAGAAAGCATCTGTTAAGTTAGTTTTCTTAGCTGTATTATTTGTTACTGCATCATGTAAGTCTACTCTCTCTCTCATTATTTTAGCTGACATACATTGTTTTGATTTCTAGTTTTATTCATTTATTCATAACGTAAGTGTCTTTCAATGACTAACTGAGTTTTACTAAGTAATATATATACATATATATACACATATATATATATATATATATATATATACAATTATATATATTTTTCATATTTAATTTCTCAAAAACCAAACTACTTATTTATAGAGAAAGTGTTGTTTAAACATTGAAAAATGATGGCAGGTTTCCCCCTAGGAATTAATGCAGACGACGTGAGAGCGAAGAATATTCCGTGCAAAGTAGATACAACATGTGTTAAACCTTGTGGTTGCACAAATGTCTTTTGCCTATCTGGCTTTTGTGTTTGTGCATGTGGAATGAAAACTGGAGGGGTAAAGTTTAATCTAGATCCTTAAAACGAAGGCTACCAGTAGCATCGTTTCTCATGGAATAATTTACAATCACATTCAATAAGTTTGTCAAATTGTGTATTATACTAATTTCAAGAAATAAAATTATGGCTTATGCTTTGCATTATGGGAACCAATTTGGTAATTTCTAGGGTAACTTTGTTAAAAAATAAGTCAAATTTTCTTTTTCATGCATTTTTTTTGTAATACACTTACTTTTGCTGGAAAATATTTTGTTTTCGTTTTTACCATGAATGTTTATGTATTTATATCATCAGAAGTATTAATTGACTACCATAAGTATGAGTTTTTACGCAAAATATATAGGTAAGGAAAATTGCGTTATTGCTTTCCTTTTAATAAAATTGTTGATGCTACTCATTGAAACAATAACTGTAACGATCCATCCCGAGCGAGCCCACTCAAGATGGTGTCAATTACCTTTCAGAATCGAGCACCTGGACACACAAATATATATACTACAACATAACAACATCATAGATATAGTTAAGATCATATAGAGATTACAACTATAAGGTTGTAGCTTTACAAGGTGTCTAAAGTAACACAGCCAACCGGTTACAACTTCACATCCAATATACAATATAACACTTAAAAAAAAAACTTGACCGAGGATGCGAAACTCGTGGTCCCAACTAAAACTTTGTTGAACTTCAAAGCTTCACCACTTAAAATCTGGAATCACCTGGAAGCTTACCTAAAAAGTTGTAAAGAGGAAGGGGGGGTGAGCTATAAAGCTCAGCGAGTTCTTACACTACGCAATGTAATCACTTGTTAGAAAAAGTTGAGGACTTATTATTATTTATTTTTCCTTTCTACTTTATTTGTTCGTATACTTAGTCATTTAACACTTTGCAAAAACAACAATCTTAGTAATCATAATACAGTCCTATAAAACCCACAACCAACTTGCATTCGTCATTCCATAGTCAATCAAAATATCACAATTTATCCATACAACCAAATATTTCACATACACCCTTACGGGCCAAGTAATTCAAATTCATGTATGGTATGCCAATGCAGCATGATGCAATACAATGTATTATCTCATAACCCATCGGGGAAGTCTCCCCACGTATCAGTACGTTTCACAAACAATAAATTTTTTTGAAACCCTCTTTGATCCGGGCCGGGTCCAATCATCAAAATATATTCGGTACCTTTACACTCCTTGTGGGAAGAGACCTATCGTCCTCACACATCACTCCCCCCTCAATAACATACCGTAAATTTCAATGCATGAAATGAAATGAAATCAAGTGATGAACATCATCAATTTCTCACCAATCCATACAATCACACAACATTCAACACAAAGGTTTTGAGATCACTAACTCATCATTGGTATATAATTAACTTATCTTACCACATAGTTATAAATATAATTAGTATATCCAAATAGCAAATTACAATTCTTATGTAACCTTATTGTTTTGATTTCCCACTAACATTCATGCTTATCAAGAGTAGGGTAATACTCACCTTACGCCAAATACTAGTCGTGGATCACTTCTTTAGCTTTACTACGATCATCCACCACACCTATTGAAATGCCATTTAATAATTAAAGCAAACTCTATATACAAATAGCCAATGAGTATAGTATTGAAAACTTAGACACTTAATAAGAAATCAATCATTCCATTTACTTACACATATAAATCAAAGAGAATACTACTAAAGTTCATTCTTCTCCTTAATCACCTATTTTCACTCTTTCCCTTCTTTCCTTCATTCTTTACTCCATAAAACTCTCAATTCATATGGGACTTAAATTTCAAGACACTAACTTAGGGTAATTACCAACAAATCCAAACTTGTAAAAAGTATTCATTCTAAATATAATTTCCCAATCAAGAAAAATTCTCTTACTTAGAGGAATTTCTTTTAACTCCTAAAAGGGTTTCAAATTTACAGCCCATAGTAAAATTCTCTAACAATACCCATCTCAAAAATCGTGTTATACAAGAATAAAACTTCAAAATTTTTACATATAATCACCATAAAAATCTTCAAACTTCACACACTCTTATTACTTTCTTACAATGTTCCATAATACAGAAATTTCCAGATTTCTTTCAAATTTTCTCCTAACTTCAAATATTTCAAACTAAACCAATTTAAATTAAAATCACCCCAAATAAAGTTCTAGATAAACTTTAGGAAGTATAATTTAGCTTAAAAATAGTTGGGACACAAAACTACCTTAAATTCTTGCTGAAAAACTGCTCACAAAACTGCCCAGAACACAAATTATTTCCAGAATTTCTGCACAATTCTCCCAACTTCAAATATTCATATATCCCTCAAATTAAATCCAAATGACCTCAGTCAAAAGCTAAAAATCAACATCAAGAAGTCTACCTTAAGTTTGTAGTTGAAATATTTTCGAAATCACCTCAAAATATGCACGAAAAAGCCAGAGGAACAAAACGGACTATTCTTCCCCTGAACAAAACAGAACCAGTTTTCTGTTTTTTTTTCCTTCTTTTTCTCCTCTCTCTCTCCTTTCTCCTTTCTCCCTTCTGCCGATTTCTCCAACCCAAATGAGATATTTTGCTGTTCTAGGTCAACTCTTCCCTTATATACTACCTCTCAGATTTGGCCTTTTACCAATATACCCTTCCCCTTCTTCTTTTATTAATTTACATGCCCTTTCCTTTAATTTTCCTTCTACCCCCAAAGTTTTAGTTTTTTACTAAGAGATCCCTAAAAAAAAACTGAATTATAAAACAAGATTATAAAAGCTTAAAAGTAATATCGGGTTCTACAATAACTATTGAGGCGTATTGGCAGGATTAAATCAAACTTTTCTTAAGAAAAGTTAGATTTAATCCCACTTAAATTGGTTTCCAAAAATTCCCAGTATATCATGGCTCTGGCTCCTATCCATTCGAATCCTTCTCTAGTCCCCCAATGCTTTGTTTTGGGTGATAAGTTGTAAAATTAATTTGAACAACTTAGATCTTGGTTTTGTAACACTTACATTATTGTTGTTAATTATCTTTGATTCGTGGAAGCATCCGTGTTTATTAAATCAAATTCATTTCTCTTTGTGTGGTATCATTGCCTCTCATTATCATTAGATTTTCCATATCAGATGCCTCAGCTCACACATCTTATTTGTAGTACAACATTAAAAATTTAAGGTTAATTTATCGACCTATTCTTGGCGGGCTCAACCTGGATAGAATCGTTACTTTTATGCACTGAACACTACCCTAAAATGGCACGTTCAAATGGCACCAAAGTACACACTTCATCATTCAAAAATTCTACTCAATTCATTACAACATTCAATTAAAATTTATCCAAAGGCAATATAACATTTCTCTTTTAATTTCCTGAACTATACAATTAACGTTCCTATATACACACACACACACACACACATATATATATATATATATATATATATATATATATATATATATATATATATATATATATATATATTGTAAGAGAGAGAGAGAGAGAGAGAGAGAGAGAACATATTTCTAGTAAATGAATACTCAAAGTCACACCCCACCCCGAGCATAGGCCGATAACGCGACAATGATTACCCACCTATAGAGTTTTCCTTACAAGTAAGCAACGACCCTTAAAACTCTAGCAAACTAAATGACCAAAGTTTCATTTTTTAAGGACTTAGCTTTACATAATTTTTCTAAGAACTGTTTAGTGAATAAGAAAATGAATTGGGAAAGTGTTTGTAAAGAATGGCTTCAAATTTAGGTTGGTTTGGGAAGTTCTTTCTCGTAGAGAATTAAAAGATGTTATCACGAGTTATACAATTATTTTTGTAGAGGGATTTGGATTCGTAACAATTTTTAAGAAACTAAAGATGTGGATTAAGGAATAATTAATTAAACTAACCCTAGGAATTAAAATTTTATAGTTTAAATGTAGAACCCGATATTTCTTTTAAGCTTTTATAATCTTGTTTTATAATTCAATTTTTTTTAGAGGATCTCTTTGTAAGAAACAAAAACTTTGGGGTTGTTTAAATACTAGAAGGAAATTAAAGGAAATGGCATGTAATTAATAAAAGAATAAGGGGAAGGGTAGATTGGTAAAAGGCCAAGACTTAGAGGTAGTATATAAGGGAAAAGTTGACCTAAATCAGCCAAATCTCTCATTTGGCTTGGAGAAATCGGCAGAGAGGAGAGAGAGGAAAAAAAAAATTGGTTCTATTTTGTTCAGGGAAAGAACAGCCCGTTTTGTTCCTCCGGATTTTTCGTGCAGATTTTGAGGTAATTTCGAAAAGTGTTCAACTACAAACTCAAAGTAGACTTCTTGATATTGATCTTATTTGGATTTAAATTGAGGGATTTATGAGTTGTCTAAGTTGGACGAATTGTACAGAAATTCTGGAAATATTTTGTGTTCTGGGCAGTTTTGTGAGCTGTTTTTCAGCAAGAATTTGAAGTAGTTTTGTGTCCCAACTATTTTTAAGTTAAATTATAAAGTTTGAATTTTTATTCTTGTATAACATGATTTTTGAGATGGGTATTGTTAGAGAATTTTACTATAGGCTGTAAATTTGAAAACCTTTTAGGAATTAAAAGAATTCCTTTAAGTAAGAGATTTTTTCTTGATTGGGAAATTATATTTAGAATGAATAATTTTTATAAGTTGGGATTTGTTGGTAATTACTCTAAGTTAGTGTCTTGAAATTTAAGTCCATATGAATTGAGAGTTTTATGGAGTAAAGAATGAAGGAAAGAAGGGAAAGAGTGAAAATAGGTGATTAAGGAGAAGAATGAATTTTAGTAGTATTTTCTTTGATTTATATGTCTAAGTAAATGGAATGATTGATTTCTTATTAAGTGTCTAAGTTTTTAATACTATGCTCATTGGTTTTTTGTTTATGTAGTTTGCCTTAATTGTTATAATGGCATTTCAATAGGTGTGGTGGATGATCGTAGTAAAGGTAAAGAAGTGATCCACGACTAGTGTTTGGCTTAAGGTGAGTATTACCCTACTCTTAGTAAGCATGAATGTTAGTGGGGAAAACTAAAACAATAAGGTTATATAAGAATTGTAATTTCGCTCTTTAGATATAATCATTATATTTATAACTAAGTGGTAAGATAGTTAATTATATATTAATGATGAGATAGTGATTTCAAAACCTTGTGCTGAATGTTATGTTATTGTATGGATTGATGAGAATTTGATGATGTTCATCACTTGATTTCATTTCATATCATGCATTGAAATTTACGGTATGTTATTGAGGGGGGAGTGATGTGTGAGGACGATAGGTCCCTACCCACAAGGGGTGAAAAAGGGTACCGAATATATTTGGATGACTGGACCCGGCCCGGATCAATAGGGGTTCTGAAAATTTATTGTTTGTGAAAACGTACCGGTACGTGGGGAGACGTCCCCGATGGATTATGATTGATTTTGAGATGATACATTACATTGCATCATGCTGCAATGGCATATCATACATGAATTTGAATTACGTGGCCTATAAGGGGGCATATGAAATGTTTGATTGTATGGATAAATTGTGATATTTTGATGGACTATGGAATGGCGATTGCAAGTTGGTTGTGGGTCTTCTAGGACCGTATTATGATTAATAAGATTGTTGTTTTGCAAAGTGCTAAATGACTATGTTTATGATCAAATAAAGTAAAAAGGATAATAATAATAATAATAATAATAAGCCCTCAACTTTTTCTAACAAGTGATTACTTTGTGTAGTGTAAGAACTCACTAAGCTTTATAGCTCACCCCCCTTCCTCTTTATAACCTTCCAGGTAAGCTCCCAGGTAAATTTTGGCTTTTAAGTGGAGAAGCTTTGAAGTTCAACGAAGTTTTAGGTGGGTCCACGAGCGTTGCATCCTTGGTCAAGTTTTTTTTTTTTTTTTAGCATCATATTGTATATTAGGTGTGAAGTTGTAACCGATTGGCTATGTCTCTTTAGACACCTTGTAAAGCTACAACCTTATAGTTGTAATCTCTATATTATCTTTATTATATATATATATATAATATTGTTCTGTTGTAGTATATATATTTGTGTGTCCAGGTGCTCGATTCTGAAAGGTAATTGACACCGTCT